>JAFIDM010009631.1:169264485-169302644 GCA_023159025.1 Thereuonema tuberculata | reverse complement strand
CGAGCCAAAACATCAACGAGTACATTCTGCTGATGAGTCCCCAATAAGGACGAAACAATTGTACAGAATTCTCGATGTTGGCTCAATGGGCGAAGGCATATTTATTTGTCCGGTTGGTGTTTTTCCCTCCATTTATATTATATTATATTTTAACTATTAATTTAACTAACTATTTTATATTTTATAAATTATATTATATTATATTTTAACTATTAATTTAACTATTACTTAAATTTTGAACACTAAATTATGAATTTGTCTTGTGATGTCATGAATTCAGAATACATTCTACACAAACAGGGGAACTGAAGATAGAAGATTTAAAACAAATGCCTAATACGTGAAACAACTTTGTTTAGTTCAAACGTTTTTATAAACTTTTAAAGGATTTTTACTAAATAAATGTTTCAAAATGTTTTAAAGACATAAATTTCTTATTGTTAATTATTTTTGTTAAATTTAAGTTGGTAGTCCTAACTGTAAGGCAATCAAAAAAACAAACAAACAAAAACAAAACAAAACGAATAAAATATCTCAGGACCTAAATGGATTATTATTATTATTTCTCAGGATCTGAAGTTATTAAAATTCTTTTAGAAGTTACTTTAGATGAACAAAAACCAGAAACGCAGATGAACACATGTATTTCAATCTAAAATTGCATTTTAAAACTTTTTGTTTTAACTCTTTTTTTTTTGCTCTGCAACACATTAAGGGGCATTTCAAAAATTGTACCAAAACCATAACACCTTGAGATAACTCATAACATTCTAGTTACAAAAATGAATAAAAAAACTATTTTTTCAAGGATATTTGCATTTATTTGTGGCACTTCAAAATTTTCTTTCACAGTTTATTTCATATTTTTAATACTAGTAGCATTAGTATTTCATAATCTTTTATAAATTTATTCCTCAATTATTTGTGAGATCTCCACAAGGATCCAGGTAATGCAGTTGGAAATTACTGGCTTACGGGAATCTTACGGAACAAATAAATCAAATTTGAGAATATGAATTGCACTTTTTACTGATTTCATTTTCTGCTACTTTATATTTCCTAGTTTTAAAGTAGAGTAAAATATTAGTATGTAAAAAAAATATACAAAATAATAAAAATCAGACAAATAAATAAACACAGAAGTAAAATAGCCACAAAGCAAAAGATAAAAATATTTTGTATTAAATGTCAAGATATTTAATGAAAAAAAAAAAGTACAAGGTTTTCCACAGAGTTCAATCAAGAAATTAATAAAAGCTAAATATAAACAAACATTTAATATGTGTATTTCTTTTAAAATTTGGCAAATTATCTCAAACATTTTTAAATTAATTTCTAAAAACATCACAAATTTTCAAATCCCATACAAATCCATCCATTATCAACAAGTGCTTTAAAAAAAGGCCAATATAGATTTAACACTTCAGATTTGCTTTGACAAGTCAGAAGAACCCTTGATTTTTATCCTATCTCTAAAATTTGGATTGAAGATAACTTTTAATGATCTTGTTGCATATTCACAGAAAATAGTTCAGTAGCAGTAGAGTTGCTTTATGAAAAAGATATATAAATTCATTCGTCCTAAATAAATAGCAGTTTATCATCTAATATCTACAAATTGAAACAAGAAAATGATGAACAAGGATAAGAAGCACGAGAAATATAAAATAGAGAACTTTAAAAAAAAGGAATCAATGTACCTTACACAGCATAAAAAACGATCACATAACCATTATTCTACTTAATGGAAGATTTTCTGAAGCAGGAAATATAACAACTCTGGCATGTTCAACACTTAATACATTCTAAAACTTCAGGAATCAATTTTACAGAAGATAAAAGGGGAATGATAAACTTAAAACTATGTTGAAATTTAAATACACTGCCTGACAGAAAATGCCACACCATGTTGATGTGAATGTAGTGCCATGTAAATTGCAGTGGATGCAGATGCACATTATGCAAATGATTAAAACTTCTAGCCAATCACAGGAATCGCAAGTGTGATATAAGCAGACAACCAGCATGTGAAGCCGTTATTCAAGACGTCGTCCCAGCTGAGAGAAATGAGTGCGTTTGCTGTTATTGTGTCTGGAGAACGAACAAGGAGTTTTAATGCCTTTAACATGCTGTTCAGTGCAATTTCGTCAAATGGATGCATTCACGAGAGGTTTCATTGTAGGTCTTCATACAGTTGGTTGGTCCTTGCGCCGTATTGCGGAAGAAACGCAATGTGATGCCACAACCGTTGGTCACATTTGGAGACAGTGGTTCCAGGAAGGAAATGTGAACCATTGTAGTGGGACGGGAGCTCAGATCATCGCATAAGACATCATGCCATAGCACTCCCAGAATCCACAAATGGCGACATTTTGCAAAGTATACAGGGAGTTTTGGATGCCCAGATATCAACACAGACAGTGTCATGTTGACTGGCTGCGGCAGGTTTGTTGTCCAGCTGTCCATTGCAAAGCCTATCCTTAACAGCAAGCCATCATCGTATCACTTAGAATGGTGTTGCACCAGAGCTGCATGGGGTTCAGAATGGAACAGTGTAGTGTTCAGCGACGAATCCTGTTCTGTCTCACCATTGATGATCACAGTGTAAGAGTCTGGAAGTGACGTGGCCATCGAGTGGATTCCATAGCGATTGTGGAGCACCATACAGCATGTCAACATGGAGTCATGGTTTGGGGTGCTATCAGCACCAACAGCCACTCACATCTAGTTTGCATTATGGGCTCATTGACGATATGCTGCTATATTGATGAGGTGCTACAGCCAGTGGCACTACCATATCTGCAGGGCATCTTGAACACAATGTTTCAACAGGATAATGCCCGACCACATACAACTCCGATCAGCCTACATGCTTTGCAAGGTATGCAGATGCTTCCTTGGCCAGCCCTATCCCCCTATCTCTCGCCAATTGAGAATCTGTGGACACTATTGGACGTCGGTTGAATACCCTTCCACCCCCATGAAATGAAGATGAACTGTGGACTCGGATCAACATCACATGGTCTACGATATCCCAGGACATTATTTCAGACACTCATCGAATCGATGCTATGTTGGGTTCAGCAATGTGTCGCCCAAAATGGAGGTCCCACTTCTTATTGATCATCCTGTATTTTAGGCCACTGGAGCCTTGTCTGTATCTGAAAATTAAATCATTTGTTCTGCACCTGTTTGGCTATCTACGCATGCAGTTTGGATGTTTTTGAGCATTCCTTCATGGTGTGGCATTTATTCTGTCAGGCAGTGTATATAAAATTATATTTAATTCTCCAATGTTCTTGCTACCAGATAGCCACAAGTAAATGTAACATGACCTCTAAATCACAGTACAGTGGAGTTAAAATATTTACTACTAAAAATTCCACAAAGCAGTTTTTCAAGCTTTCAACAAACTATAATAATCAGTTAAAAACTGAATATAAAGCCTTGATGGGATTCCTCATAGCTTAAAAACCCAAGGATTATTATCTTAACAAACATTTTAATATTTGATCCTCACTGATCAAAAATCTTAATACATAAAAGCAGTATATCAATAAAAGCAGAGAATGAGGCAGAATATTAAAAGGCAAGACTAAAATTATCAGTGGAGAAATTTGCAACAGTAAAAGGAAAACTATTAGAGCAGTGAAATAGAATAGGAAAATCTTATTTTCAAGATTAAGGATTACATAAAAACCACATGTAATCATATATTCACTTCATTTGAAGTTTATTCCCAAACATAGAAGTAGACAGTAATTTTTTTTTTTTTTTTTTTAAGATCTTTATTTAATGTGTGATTAATATCTATATTATAAAACAAGGTAAAGTGTGCTACCTTGTTTCATAATATAGATAGTGAAGTTGCTAGTGAAGAACTGAAATGCCACAGTTGTATCCCAAATTTATTCAATGTGAAGGCACAAACAAATTTGAAAATAATAATGTGTGTTTCATTTAAAGCAAAAGTCATCAAGTATTAAAAGATTATCAGTATTATTATTAAAAGATTATGCTTCAACAATAATGACTTAATGCATTTCTTAATGATCAATTACCAATTTACAACCTACCTGTAGGACATTACAAGTTTTCACAGCTTTTGAAGAGATAATAACCAAAACATGAGTCAAAAGTCAATTTCACCAATGTTAACAAAACATGGAAGGAAAAATTATTACATCATCCCCACCCACCCAAAAACAACAACAACAAATTTTGTGTTTTTTATGAAAATCCTTTAGTTATAAAAAGTACTTAATCAACTTAGGAAAATTCATCAAAGTAACAATATAAAACTAAAATGCGAAGTTATCTCTGATATGGAAATTGATAATATAATTACATTTAACTGATGCAAAATTATGTCTACATGAGATGCTTGTATGTCTGTAGATTAACTACTGATAAAAAAATATTTCAAAAGCTAGGAGGATAGCCATTATTTTAGAGAAGCAATCCTCTTCTAAATCAGATGATTATACCAAACACTGGCAACCAAAATAATAACAGATAAAGAATATATTGCTAAAGTTTGCAATAAGTAATATATTTTGTTTTGATAAAAGAGTTAACCCTTTTACTTGGGAGCACATTTCTAGATGCGTCCAAGTACGTCCATGAAATGGGGAGCGCACCTGTGGACGCACCATATAAAAAGATTTTTCTCTGATCGGGGAAAGCGTCTATAAATGCAGGTCCTACTTATCTGCTCTGCATGGGTTTCTCATCTAGTGTGTGTGTGTGTGTGTGTGGTTTTTTTTTAACTTGGTGGTCATAGCAGCAATTTTTTTTTTTTTTTTTTTTTTAATATTTTTACTCGAAAGGCAAAAAGATATTATTGTAATGAATTTCAACTATTTCTATCGAAAAGTAAATAACCCCCACCAGGTAGGTGACTATTGAAAAAATGATCCCCATTAAAGGGGTTAATCAAATTTTCCAAAAGTGATCCATAGAATTACCATAATAAATCATCAAGGAAATGAATCTGCATCTCAATTCAAAAGTCTCACATAGGCTGTTAGTGAGTGATAAAGAGAAAACAGCTGTAAAGGAACACTTTTAGCTCATTCTATAATCTATGGATGGTATGAAGAGATAATTCATATCAGACTTCAGAACTGAGAAAAAAATCTTTGCAGTTTTTATGTGGTAGACAATTTCTCACTTTACTGATCAAACTTTACTGGTGGGGTGTGTTAATATCCTGCAAAACAAAAATTCTTTGTGATGTCTCATGAATCATGTTTCCCTTCTATCTCCAAATCACTTAGTGTGGAATCTTAAATAATTCATTAGTAAAAACCTAAATGTCAGTGATCCTTCCTGTTGTGGTATGCAGCAAGGGTCACGTAACATACTGGTAAAGAATACCTTTGTAATGCTAGTAAAGGCAATAATGTTCTATCAATCTTTGAGATGCAAACAAAGCTACTTCATGCCCTTGCTGTTTTGCTTCAGAGAATGGTTTTCAGGTGGCATGTCTTTTTCCTAATAATTGGCAATTAAGTCCGCTGAGTAAAGAATGTGTCACAAACAGCCACCTCACAACCTCTACTTCAACTTTTAATCTTCATTTTAATTACACATTATTCTGTAATAATAATTTCAGTGAAAAGAATCCTAAACCAATAAGAATGATGCAGCAATACTTCATTAGCTAACAGGAGACAATATCAATGTAATTTTAAAGACTTCAAAATTCTTCTGGTTAACTTAATTGGCAAAATTTAGAATTATCCAAATTTATTGGGAAAATCCTAATTAAACTGCAAAACAATTAGTATAAACGCATTTAATAAATATAACTTCTTTTTTGATGACAGTAAGCAAATTCTGAGAAATTCAAAACAAATAAAATAAAATCTATGAAATATATCTACTGTTGTCAAAAATAGCACTATTTGCAACCACAATTTAAGAAATTGGAAACACTTTGGGAATTACTATCTTAAATAAAACCAATGCTACCCACAAGATCTACCTATCTCTCTTCCGTCTGCCTTTGACATTTATACAACCTTCCCACTCCTACTTCTCAGACCTGAAGATGATTCCTGAACAGTAGGATACAAAAGTCCTCATCCGTCTTTTTCTCAATGATGTGGGGAATACCCCAGTCTCTCGTATGTAGTAAAGAAAAAAAATTCTAATTTTTATTGCCCATGTGAATGAACATGTGATGCATGGTGAAAATGGGCTCCATCAAACATGAATCATAATTACCTTCTCATTTCATATTTAATGTCCTCCAACATCTCTGAGGTGTCTTTGAAGAAGCCAAGTACACTTTGCCATTTAATAGAGAATGGAGGAAGCACAATTATTCAACAATCCAAACTATAGGCCTACACACTAAATAGTATCCACATGTTGAGCAAGAAACCAACAACAGACCTGTAATCTTAATGATGGGATATAGTAGCTCCTCATGAATTACCTTCCAAACCTTCACTTTTGGATCTTCCACTGTTCAAGCCTGTGGCTTGAGTTTGTACCCATCTCTGAGGAATTGATCTATGGCAAAAAATGTTGAGAGATGACTACCTGGGAAATGTTATTGGTTAAGCTGAATGCTTCATGACCATTTCCATGAGCCAGTCCATATATCAAATAAATGTCTAACCATTTCAGAAAATAAATACAAACTTGTACTGCTAGTAGTAAAGCAATTAAGTTCAGGGTGTCTACAAAATCTGAATAAAAAAATTCCCTGATTTTTCCCTGATTTCATGAACAATTTCTTTTAAAATTCCCTGATGATATGAGAAAAAAAACAAACCTCCAAACCAATCTGTTAAACCAAAAAAAAAACCTCCAAACTGATCTGTTCAACCAAAAAAAATTCCCTGATTTTAAGTAATAATTGCAAAATTCCCTGATAATTCCCTGATTTTTTCCAGAATAACAAAATTCCCTGACAATTCCAGGTTTTCCATGATTTCCCGATTCTGTAGACACTCTGAAGTTCATATGAAAAAAATTAATGAAAGCAATTTTTTCTTTGGATTTTTAATAACATTTCAAGCAAATTCACAATAAACTTTGGTAAAAGCTTTTAAAAATGACTACCCTAGCGCCAATCACAGCAAGCATGGATGGATGGATTTGTTGCATTGTACTTATATTAATTCCATACAATTACTTTCAAAAATATAAAACAGACTTAATTTTTTAACTAACAAGAGGATTATAACACTTTATATCAAGAATTTTAGTGTCCTTCTGCTAGTATACATGAAGTGCTGCAAATAATATATGTAGATCTGGGGTCAACACTCCACCAAAATTGAGATTTTTTTATATTATTTTCATTGGAATTCTTCTAATTGCTAAATCGTCTAATGCGGAGTAAGCAGACTATAGTTGTTAGTGCTAGCTTACTGGTAACATGAACAAGTTTAGAAATTGGGATACTTTAATTAATTCCTTCGTATATTTTTTTTTCTTCTTATTTTGTTTTCTTCTTCTATTTCTTTTTCTTCCTTTGTTTTGTTTTTCTTTATTCTTATGTTAATTTTACTTTCTTGTATTATCTACATTTTATTTTCTGGCTTATATATGATTATAAATTATAACTAATAAATAATAATAAATGTGTGATGAACAGTGTGTCTCCTCAACAAATAAATACAAAATTTCGTAGTCCATATTTATCAAACTTACATTCTGTTACTCTTTTAAGACTCAATTATACAAACTTCTTCAAAATTACATTTACCCTTAGGAAGAGTCTATTTGTATCTTGTATATTAGTGCAATTTTTTAATCAGTGAATTTTCTATCCTGAAAAAGTATTTAGTTGCTGAAGCAATGACAATATATACAAATTCTGTAGAAGTATCTATTAAATGACTGCAAGTAAAATTAAATTGGGTAACACCATAAATTTAAAAGGCCACTAAGACTGAGTAATAAAAAAAATAAAAAAATCTGAACTGAAAATGGCTAAGCAAATCTTTAATTGGATGACTAACATTTTTTAGAATGTCCAAAGTGTCTTCAATCTCCAGAAAGATCAACAATAGACCAATTTTCTGAACTGTCATTAAATGATGGGAATAATTCTTAAAAAAAAAAAATATTTAAATAGATGCAAACGCTGATTTTAGAATGTCTGGAATATTTTTGTTTTTTTTTAATCGATAAATACCCGAATTTGCGAGTAGGAAGTAGGCTTTAGCCACATCTACCAAAAAAGCTTGGCTGCCATGTTGCTTCAGCTGTTACATTATATGTTGAACATTCACTTTTGCTGTTGACTCTATTAAAGCATTGGTTGTTCACTAAATTAACGGAATCAATGAACATAAATTTTAAAGGTGAAACTTCCCAATGTTATTGAGAATCTGTGGGACACGAGTTGCATACCCTCCCACCCTCACAAAATGAAGACGAAATGTTGATTCGGATTAAGACCACATGGTCTACGATACCGCAGGTCATTATTCGGACACTCATTGAATCGATGCCACTTCAGGTTCAGCAATATATCACACAAAATGGATGCCCAAGAAGTTGGAGGTCCCACTTCTTATTGACCATCGTGTATTTTAAGTCACCGGAGCCTTGTCTGTATCTGAAAATTAAATCATTTGTTCTGCACCAGTTTGGCTATCTATACATGCAGTTTGGTCTGTTTTAAGCATTCCTTTGTCACGATTTTTTTTAGTCTTTGTTTATTTTTGCCCTTTCATTTTCCGTCTGTTTATTTTCCGCCATCTTTCTCACTCTTTTACTCGTTTTTTAATTTTTTGCGAATTCCTTTTGCATTGGACTTATTGTCTCATCATTCGTGTTTATTATTTTCTCTGGTGGTCTTGTTTTTCGTTTCCTTTAGTTGGCCTTTGCCCCCTTGTTTCTCTTTGTTGCCCTGTTTATTTGAGAACTTCCTTTTGCTTTCCTTTGTATTGTCTTTGGCCTGTCAATCACTTCTCCCTTCATAGCTTACCCGTCTCTTAGTCACCTGTCCAGTTATTGGTTAATTTTGTGTGTTTTGGTGACATAATCAGTTATTCTTTTCAATTATTTTATTTTCAGAAAAAAAAAATAGTTGGTATCGGAATCGCTGAGCCGTAAAGTTGAATAAGATGTAGTCTCCACACTTAATTAAGCTATTTTTATTTTTATCCTTTCCTTTTCATTTCTGCCTTTCATTATGAATAAGGATTAAGATTGGTAACATAAGAGAGATACGGTGACGGATACAAAACACCGATCGTGTAGGTGTACCCTTAACTGCCGAAAAAACCCCAGCACGTTTACCGCGAGAACTGATGATTTTGCGAACTTGGTGGACACGACAGAGCCGTACAAAACCCACAGCAAGGATTGACGGGATGACATCGGTTGGCCGCCACAGCCAACTTAGTTTTGCAGCCCGCTGACCCATAACAATTGCTGGGAAGGCAGCGATTGTAGTACTTTGCCGAATTATTCTGCGGAGCAGTGTCAAATCTGTCAGGGGCGTTACCCACCGCCGCATCGGAATCCATGCACTGAGATAAGCGACAGTGATATGTATTTTATATGTGCTACAGTGAGTCTTTACAGTGAAGTGTTTTCATCCATCCAACGACGGTACCTGTTTAATGTGTATCCACGTGTGAATTAGGTGCCTTAATACAAACCTGGGATCCCATTGCGTACTGCAAGCAGCAATGTTGGTCGTAAGTGACAGATTTTATAGGCCTATTACTTAAACTATGCGCAAGTTGTACCAACAAACATTCATCTTTTCTTTCTATTTATCTGACTATACACATTCCTAAATGAAAGGACAATCAAAGCGACATTTTCCTGTGTTAAGTCATTTATCTAATTGACATTACATTTCTAATTACTAATGATATTACATTTACTTTGACAATTCCTTGGAGGAAAAGATACTCCGAGTAATTCTTTGTGTTAATTTTTTCTTACTGTTACTATTATCGTATTTACCATTGCTATGAAGGAATTCCGTGATGCCTCTGTGAGCGGAAAGCTCATTAATAAATTATTTACTCTTGTTTATTTTTTTTTTACTAATTATTTTGCTTATTCAGTGATATTAAAAATTTTGTTTATCCTTTAATCTTAGTGTGTCCTTATTTGTTTATTCATTCTTTAGCTTATCACTGTATTACAGGTTGTTCGTAATCCTAAACGACATGGTAGCAGAGCTGTTATTCATCCATTTTTACCTTGATTCAAGGAATTATTTTAAGTTCCCAAATGGTTAATTAAGGAAACATTTAACATTTAATATTTTTTTTCGTGTCACCTTCATGGCGTCACATTTTCTCTGTTAGGCAGTGTATGTAGTTATATCTAAGTACATCTTTATTTAGATTTTTGACAACTGATAAAAAGTCTTTTCTAAGTCATTATTATGTTGGGCATTAAGGCAAAAAAAAAAAAAAAAAAAATGCTTGAATATTCAGCATTAATATAGCGAAGAAGTTGAATGTTTAAAATTAATATTCTTTTGGAAATATTATGTTTAATCAATAATTAAACGAATTCTAACTTGAGAAATTATCATTCAAAGAAACCACATGTTTTCATCTACTTGGCATAGAAGAGCATTTATTTCATCAATGAATAAAAATAGCAACTATGTAGCTACTGAAATTGAAATACTTATAAAAGATATGTGGATTATTTCTATATCTTCTCCCCCTCCCAAATTAAAGCGATCTGGTTGTAAATTTCATGTCAAGCAAACGGTATTAATAAAAATTGAAACTTTGAAATACTCAATTAGGTGCATCTTATATAGTAATTTAAAAACATATGCCATCACATTTATAATCATAAGGAAATTAAAGCAGTAAATTAAAAATAATTTAAACAAAATGACAACAAAGGAATTAGAAAATTAAAACAAATGCAAACAAAATCAGATTAAACTAGAACCATAAATCATAAATCCAAAACAAAATAAAAATATAATAAATGTTTTAAGTTAAAACCTGCAAAAAGGGGTTGAAAAAATTATAAATTGTTGAAAAGACACAAGGCAAATACAAATCTAAAAAAAAACTAAAAAAAAACATGTATAACTGAAAAAAAAAAAAAAAAATGAATTAATTTCTGGAAATGAAAACAAAAGAAATTCCAAGACGCTTTTGAAAGGAGAAAAAAATTAAAGATATTTAAGCAGAAACAAGCATATGGTCCTTGTTTCAGCACCACATAACATCACAATCATCTTAGCCAATAGGAGAAATTTTTTTTTTTTCACACCCAATGAATTTGCAGAAATAGAAAACACTTTTTCCCAATGAAATACTTAAAATAAAATTAAAATAATGGACATAGTGTTCATGGTTACATATAGTTATTATTCATGCCAGCAAAATAAAATACAGTAAAACCCCGTTATTACGCTCATCAAGGGACCATGACGTACAAGCGTAATAAGCGGGATAGCGCTATAGACGGGAAATGATTTATGAGATGGGGAAACATTTAGACACCATTTTACAAGAAACATACGTGATTCTGCAATAGATATAGTGCAAATATGAGCTTATTTCCTATTGAAAAAATCTTTGATTGTAGTTTACCGTGTGTGCTACTGTTATGAATTATGACATTTTCAATGCGGTTCAAGTAACTATTAACATCAATTGATACATCACTAGGAGCAACACTAATATATTTTCGGAGCAGATTTAGTCCACACTTTACTTTTTTATGTTTGCAACAACCCTTCGCTGCATCGGTAATTGCATCCCTGTTTTTCATTCTTGTTCGTAGAGATTCTGCGAAATCCTTCTGACTTCTGTAGAATTCTCGTCGTACTTACGGAGAATTTGCAATTTTTCACTTATAGAAAGGGATTTCCACTTCGTCATTTTACACCACTGTATCACAGACCCGCATTTCACAGAGTTCAAAGATTCCCTCCTACCAGGGAAAAAAAAAAAAAGAATCTTTACAGTGTTACATTTCTTTTCGATACAAAATTTCCGATATAAAAAAGCGCTACAAGCGGAATTTGAAGCGTTATAAGGGGGTAAAAGTATACAGAGATATATAGAAAATTCCAGGGACCGAATAAAAAGAGCGTAAAGAACGGGATAGTGCTATAAGCGGGAGCGTTATATCGAGGTTTTACTGTATTTCAGACTTAGAAATTTATATTTTTATACAATGGGGCTAAATTTCAGACTGAAAACGAAATTTTAACATCAAACTTGTCGTAATAATATACTATCCAGCTCTATTTCTTTGTACACACAAGTAACTGAAGAATCACTAAGAATGAAATTTATTTTCAGTCAAATGCATTCAAATAAACATGGTAAAACTTAATAATTTTGCACTAGCAAAGAAAAATAAAGAACATTCAGGAGAAGTATCAGCTTTTATTGGAAATGGCTGAATTCTGGAAAAAAAATCTTATAATTCTTGTAATTCATAAGGACTTCAATCTTTAAGAACTTTTAAATCTTAAAACAATAGATGACAGGAACTGTTCTTTATGGTAGCTTCCTGAAATAGTTTCAACTATTTACCAGTAGGTGATTCAGTTTCATAGCATCCATTGTTTAGGAAATATATAACAATTCAGTCTCTGACACCAACCACAATAAAATCTTGTTGTGCCATTGGTTGTATTCATTCTGCTAAATTTTGTTCATTAATTTAAATGTTTACTTAATATTCTATGTATTGCCACATATTTACTGATTTGCATTGACATAAATTATATGTACTCATTACTTTACTGATTTATTAAAACATGTATTGTATTTTAAAAGAAAGAAAATGATCTTTATCTTTATGTGAAATCTATTAACAAATTACAGGTATTACAAAATGTGTTTTGCAGGTAAAAATAGGTAAGTTTCTAAATGTAATTAACAGTTACTGGAGTTTAACAAATGTTTAAACGAAATAAAAAGTACTCTGGTCTCAGAGATCGACCACACTAACTATGTTCTAAAATCTCATCACACTTCCTCAGGGTTAAGAAGATTTGATGGAGCTTTGGATGAACTAGACTAGAATCCATGAAGAAAAAAAAAAAAAAAAAAGGGATGAAATTTAGATCTATGTTACTTAGATATTTCATAAAGTGATTTTATTAGGTGATATAAACATAGACTATGAAGAAATTGAAGTGGAAAGAAAGCTAATCCAAAACAACTTTAAGGAAGATCAACTGCAAGAACTAAATAAACAATTTTGTATCTCGCGCAAAGCTGATTCAAATTAATAAAAAAAAAGATTGATCATAATTATGCTCAGATTTGCTGCACATTGAACTTAATGAAAGGCAAAATACATTTTTAATTTAGAATTCGTAATCCTAAATCTTTACATAATGTTGTTCCTGAGATTAATGTTGTTGATTGGCTAAAATGTGGGTCTAATTTATTGATATTGGATCCACAGAAAAGAAAAAGACACGTCCTAAAGACCAGGCACAGAATTTTCCAGAAGAAGAGACAAACAGCAAGACTATCACATTAGTTTGAAAAGTTAACCAATATGCCTGGCTTCTATTGTTACACCATTAAGAATCCAGACACATTTCACAACTGTTTGCTGGAAGCAGATTTTAAGTTGCATTAAACCCTGTGCTTTTCATCTTGTTGCCCATCTTCATGAACTGGTTGATTGAAGAATAAATGATCTTCCATTGTCATTTTTGCAACTACCAGTTCTGTCTTGGTGTACTTGATGGAAAAATGAGGATCAGAAGAAGCAAAAGAGATGCATGGGCCAACATTATTCAAGATACACATCACCTCATTAGGAAAACAAATCCTAACTGCACAAGATATTTCATGATAATGGCATGACCTGAAAATGAAAACTATAACAGCCGAATATATGTTTGGAAGTATCGTAACAATTGAAAATATTTAATTTTTAGAAAATTTGGATTTGTGATGTTTGAACATAATAAAGACAATATTATCTTACTGGCTTCTAAAAAGGAAATGTCTTCTCCATCCTCTGCATGAGATCACATCATCTGAATCAAATGTGTCTAGAATATGCTTAAAGATATAACACAAATTTGATACTTGCAGGATACTTAATCCATAATTAAAAAGTCATACAAGTGATAAAAGTTTGATGTTTCAGTTTTATGATTATTATTTCTAATACCCCTTCAACTAAATGCTATCTTCATTAAGGAATTCTGGTGATGAGAGGAACCACAACCAATATTTAATTTTAAAAACTGAAGGTTATAAGAAAAAGGAATGGCAACTCTCATTGAATATAATGGAATTATCCAGCTGCATAAGTTTGAAGTCATATTCATCAATGTGATTCCCATAAAAACAAAGCAGTATGTTACAATCTGTAATTCAGTTCAACTCCTTGTATTAAATAAGTTCGTGAAACAGTTACCATTATATTTCTACACACAGAAAGGAACTACTACTATTGATAAAGAGTGGAATGAAATATGCATGCCTGAAAAGCCTTTAAGAATTTATGTTGGCACAAGAAATGCACATCTACTGGTAAGCAAAATTCATCAAAGCAACACATACAAATTCCATGATAGAATCATCTTCGTGAAATTTATTTTGCTATATATCACCAAATTTCTGTATCTCTTCAAGAAATGATTTCTAAACTTTGTGTGTATTAGTTTTCTAAAGAACAATAAGCATCTGTCTTTTACATAATGATATACAAACTACATTTTGTATAGATAACAGTACTTAAGGTTTCAAATGTTGGAAAGCATTTTTTTTACATGCTTTTTTTTCTTCAATGATAATTTGTCCAGAGAACTTGGTTGGATCCACAGGGTACTTATAACACATTAACTACTATTTGGTGTTTATATTGGTATTTATTTCCTTTCTTCACTGTCAGCTATAAAGGTGATTTCAGCACAGACAATCAAGTCTTTAGCGTAGGGCCTCATACTTTTCTAGCTAGTTATGATGGAGGGCACCTTACACTTTTAATAAACTTCCATAAAGGAGGCTTGCAATCCATATTTGTCTAGAGATTCACACAAACAAAAACATCTGGTCAGTTTTCAGTGTTGCCCCCCCCCCCCATTATCTGTTCATGGAAAGAAAAGTTCAATAAAGGTCATTTCGAAGTTTTAATTACAAATTTCAGTTCATCCATTTCTTTCAGTAAAAGTAATTTCCTGTAAGCTACAACCATTATAAAATGTGACGAGTTACAATTGTTTTTTCCCTAAACCCATTAAACTTAATCCATTCATACTCAAAATTCAATATAATCATCTGAAACTGCAATAATTCTTTCCGATAATCACTGACTTTGAAATAAGAATATAAAATCTTTCATGTTTTTCTTTCGTATATGTAGCAATATATCAAACAAGAAATTGAAATATGTATGAGGGAAATATACAACTTAATAACAAATATGAAAAAAAAAAAAGCAAAAACAACAGACATACACAACTGTTAACAATTAAGAGAACCATAATTTCACAATATTTTAAACACTGAAATTGTTGGAAAAAATAAAAACACATTCCATAAAAAATGTACGGTACGTATTCATGCAGGGACCACAGAGAAAGCATTTTATATATGCAAAATACTTAAATGAAAATATAAACAATTACAAAAACCACACTTTAAGGAAAAAAAAAAAAAACAAAACAAAAAACATGGGGATTTTTTTTTTTTTTTTTTAAATAAATGAAGAGGGAAAAAAGGGGGCTACAGCAACTACAAAAGCAAATACACAGTGCAATAGTGAATTTACCCTGTGCAGTCTGCCCTCCAGTGGGACTGTAATCTGAATTCTGCATCCCATCCTGACCCACCCCGCTGCTATACGTTCGTGCTGGGCCAAAACTGGATGCCTCTTGTGGATAACTACCCATTGTTCCTGTAAGAGCCGACTAGGTTAAGTAACTGAGTACTGAAACTTCAAACATTTGAGTTTTACTAATATTTGAAAGTAATTTTTAACTTTAAAATACCAAAAAAAAAAAAAAAAAAAAATTACTCAACATAATAAAAACTATAAAAACTTCCCATAATTCATTAAGTAATTTGATCTATGAGCCGTTTTCTTTGAAAGTGGTGTAAGTCCATTTTTGACAAAAAGTTAGTTAATGATAACAATGAATGCAATCTGCTATGATGTTTTATCTGTAAACAGTTAAAAAAAAAAAATCCTTCAAAATTTCCATCATTTTGTCAATATACATTTTCGTAGTTAATGAAATTACAAATATAATTACTTTGAAAGTGGTGCAAGTTCACTTTCCGCAAAGACATAATATTTAGTTCAAAAATTATAGGAGTATCTACTACATAAGTTTTTGTCTTCATTTTTGTTCCAATTCCGTGTGTGTACTGCACTATGTCACAGGTGCATAACACCTACGTGCGAAATGACGTCACGTCTGCACCAACAGATAATTTCCAATTCCGTGTGTGTAAGGCACTACGGCGCAGGTGCGTCTGTTTACACATCCGTTGTGAGTACAGTGGCACTCACACATTTTTTTTTTTTATATTAAAAATTTCATATAAAATTGGTTAGATTCAATTGATATCCTATATTTAATATTTTTTAAATGTATGATTTTTACATTTTGTTAACACTGAAAGTGGTGTAAGTCCATTTGAGGTCATCAAAAGTATAAATTTCTTGAAACTAAAATTTCAAAAACGATCACATTATAAACTTGGATCAATTTAATATTAAAAAAAACCTAAACTGAACATATTAACATATACCAATATTTTTCAAACCATTCAAATGCAAACCCTTAAATATCTCCATATATTATAAAATGGACTTACACCACTTTCAAAGAAAACGGCTCATATCAATACATTTATTTACTTTTAACTGTAAAAAAGCTTTAAAATAATTTAGTACATTACAAAGCTTGAAAAATATTTTAATTGATGCTTTTTTTGAATAGTTCTTTATTAAACACAGCATATAATCTTTTAAAATATTGTTAACTGTAAAAAATAATAATAATTGACAAATATGCAAGATGGCTTCAAAATAGGCCAAAAAGTTTAATTATTTTCTGATTTAGGAAGAGTTTCATGATTATTACATTATTAAATGTTTATTTTTGGGATTAGGCAGGGAGATTAAAATGAAGAAACATACTGAAAAAAATTTAGAAGTTTTAAAACCAATAATAATTATCAAATAGTAATCATGTCTAACAAGAACCATAGGATTCCCTTAGACAATAAAGTACAAAAGCAAATATTTCCTAAAAGACAATACTGATATTTTAATTATGAAAAAAAAAATAGAAATTGGAAAGGTAGATAATTAAATAACTTCTAAATGAATTATAGGATGAACAGAAACTGAAAAAAAAAAAAAAAAAAGAAGAAGAATCAAGTAAATAAATAGTTTTAGACCAATTTTTCATTTGTTGCATTTATCCTGAGAAACGAAGCCTAATCAGAACAATGCTTATATTATACCCTATAAGACTATGTAAAGTCTTTATACATCAGACTATGATTACAGTAAAATTCAGTAAAACTGCAGCGAAATCTCTTCTTAGTGGTGAATAAATTATCTGAATACTAAAATTAAATACTAAAATGCAACCAAAAACCAATTAAAATTCCCAATAAAAAATGATTTGTTAAAATGCATAATTGAAAAACTGCTAAAACACTAAAAATGACAGAACGAGAAATTTTTTTTTTTTTTTTTTTTGATATAGTGACAATTTTCTTTTTCCAAGGCTTTTCATCAGTAAAAGCATCAAAGAATTCTTAAGCAAAAATTTAATTAATGTAGAAACAATGATTTTTATTTGCATATGTATATTTATATGAGAAGTTTTAAACAACTTCATTTTTAAAGTATACATAAAGTATGTAATTGGCAGCAAATATGAAGTCATGAAGACTGTTCCTGCCATTTCTGGGGCCATAAGACTCAATTAACTTAATACAATCCAGAAAAAAAATCAGCTTAAAAAGATTGCATTACATATTTTTATTATTATAAAAACCTTAATTGTCTATTTCCAATTATTTTTGGAAAAACCTATGAGAAAGTCACTAGAAAACAATTACTGATTTTATTGTTTAGTTTTTTTTTTTTTAATTGTCCAGAAAGAATGCCACAAATCAAAGTTTCATCACGGTGTTTTTCAGTGTTACAGGATTTTTAATAAAATTAATGTTTGTGCATCATCAAAGGCAAACTTTAAAGGTGCAATAATCTATTTTTATTTATTAAGAAATTTCAACAAACGCTAAACAAGGAAAATTAATATATTGAAGAATTATTTGCTGCTTGATAAAAATTTCTAACATTTTTAATATAATTGAAGGCAACTATTATTGAACATCATTAAATATTAAAATCATAAAACTCACAGTATTCAAATCCCTTTATCTTAATAGATAAATAAGGTTAGTCCTCAATCTATAAAGCGAAAGCTTTCATCAAAATATTTTAGAATAAAAAATTGATTCCATGCTAAAAGTATATTGTAAGATTATTTTTTTTCCCCCTTAATATCATATATGTATCATTATATATATAGGGTGTCGCAAAAAAAAAAAAATGTATAAACACTTTTACAGCCACAAATCACTAATTTCGTCTTTTCAAGTGCAACCTATTATAAATAATGTCTGAAACTAAACGAAGCTTAGAGAAAAGCATATTCATCCTAAAGTGTTACTGAACTGTTGAAGATGTCCACAAGTATCATTCTAGAAGACTGGGGACATCAACAAGTGATGAGGCTACATTTAAATTAAACGGCTCAATTAAGTGCCACAATTGCAGCAACTCGGCAACTGAGAATCCACACGTTACAGAGACAGACCATTTGAACTTACCAGGGGGTACAGTATATGCTTAATTGTACCATTCTTTTTTTGAACACTGTAACTGGTGCTGCTTATTTTAACTTGTTGCAAGAATTTGTCATCCCATGCATTCATGACTTATTAATATTAAACTAATATTTTATTATTAAACATTTATTTTCAGCAAGATGGAGCACCACCCAACTACCATCGTGATAGCTTGAAGAAAATTTGCTGAGCAGAGGGACTGGGCGAAAAGATAACATTGAATATCCTCCTTGTTCACCAGACTTCAAAAGTCAATGGCTAACATTTCTTATGGGGACACCTAAAATATTATGTTTATCATGCAAAACCAGCAACATCGATGAAATGAAAATAACTATTGTAAAATAATGCTCCAAAATCTGAAATGAACTGCTTAATGCTGTGTGCAACTCTATGGAACTGCGTTGTCATCAGTCTCTAGCCCATAATGGCTATCAGTTTGAACACATGCAATAACTCAAAATAACTACATATCTGTCCTCTTTAATTTGAATTACAAATCTTGGATGTATCTTAATTGACATTGCATTAATATCTTCTCAAACTGTGTATATATTTTTTTTTTTTTGCAACACCCTGTATATGAATTCTGGATCAGATCTAGTTTGCTTGTACATAAAATCTCAGAAAAACCCATCTAATCATAGAGCAGAAATGTTTTTTTAAAGTTCTATAATAGAATTTCAGGAAATAAATGTGAATGAACCAAGAAATATCTCTGATAGTAAAGGTTAATAGAAAAGAAAGTAAGAAAAGCAACCTAAGACAAGCTTTCAATTATACTTTTTTCTTAAAGTAATTTAAAGGACAGGAAAAGTATGCACTTACAAAATAATTTTATTTGCCAATGAAGACATAATCTGAGCTTTTCCAGTAAACTTTAATTCTGAGCTTGAAATAGTGCAGGGTGGTGCACGAAAAAGTGGCCTGCTTCTCGTTTGAACCTGCATGACTAATTGTGACTACCTGAAATGCCATTTGACACTCAGGCACTAGTAGCATATTGGGCGAGTGATCAGCTGCACTAATACAGTATCTTCAGTAAGTATTTCTCCCATCAGTTGAGTCAAACGTATCTGTCCAAAATGTGCAAGATGCAGTACTCGATAGAGAAAAAGAGTGGCAATTGTGGAAGCATACATTTGAACAGGTTTGATTAAGGAAATCCATGACATTTCTAGGGACAAGTTTCTAGGTAGAGGCCAACCGGCAAACAGAACCATACAAATGTTGGTTAAAAAATGGTGCGCTACAGGATCTGCACCTAACATCCCAAACAGATACCCTTCAATTCAAGCACCGGAAGTTATTGAGGACATTAGCTTAAGGATTATACAAAGTCCAAAGAAGTTAAAACGTTAAATTCGCACAGCAGGCACATATAAGCAGGACGACATGCCAACATGTGTTAAAAGAGCCTCGAGTTGAATCCATATCATATGATGGCTCTGCATTAATTACAGGAGACCGACAAACATAAATATATACATTACTGCATGTGGCTTCTGAATAGCATTGCCACAGGTCTGTTCAATCTTTTCCAGTACATAATCGCGTGGCCGAGGCATGGTTTTGTCTCTCTGATCAAGCAGCCACTCCATGGCCCAAAAATCATTGTTTGGTGTGTTGTGTCAGGGACATATATCATTGGACCGATATTTTTTGACATTAACATCAACATGGAAGTCTACATGAACATTTTTTTTTATGAATTTTGTACTCAACTCACCCAAGAAGAAAAACAAAAGCTGCTGCTTCCAGTAGAGTGGGGCGACATGCCACACTTCTCAGTCGACCTGCAACAAGTCCATGATGTTTTTTTCTGAAGAACGAACAGTTAGCAAACATTTGTGACCGCCACATTCTCCAGACCTTTCAACATGCGATTATTATCTGTGGGGACACTTGAACACAGTGTACGAAGTACACAATATAGGAACTAAAGGATAACATCAGCCAAGCAGTTTGCAGTCATTGATATTAATACTTTACGCCGAGTGTACCTAAACATGATTAGACGTGCACAGCTCTGTCATGATGCTTTTTCAAGGGCCCATTTCCAACATCTATGATGGTGTGGGTCATTCCAGCAATTTACTTCTGTATTATTTCTATTACTCATTATTTACCCTATACATACCCGTAGTACTTTTCCATGCACCACCCTGTATTTCTTTAAGACAGCAATACAGTATATGTAGTACAAAAGCAATAAAACAATTTCACATGTGCCACAAAAAAGAATACGCATTACAGCGAAATTTTCTGTCTATGAATCTATTCAGAAATGATTCTTTCTAATCTCAAACATAATACATTTAGTTATTATTATATTCTGTAAAGATCAGAAATATACAAAAATACTAAAGTATATAATTTCTGGATTTCCTTTAGCCAAAAGACAATGAAATAAGGAAACTTGCTACAAGTTCAAAAACCTCTTAAAATTTAATTCACTCAGATATATCCTAAGAATAGATATGCAAGATTATATCTTAAGATTAGATTTTTATTTTGAATTGTTATGGCTTCTTAAATATACCTTTTTGTTTTTTTTGTTTTTTTAATGTAGCTATCTGGAGCAAAAGGGGTTAACTGTTTTTCAAATATTTATCTAGAAAAGAAAATTCAGCAAGCATTAGCATATCTTCAGTGTTAAAATGTATAGATGCATATTAAATAATCTCAGACCAGGTAGCTTATGGCACAGTTGCCTATCTGGAATTGGAGGTTAATCTTTGAGATAGTTTGCAGAATTAGCCCAGCCATCAGGAGCTTTTATGAGGATTATCAGTAGATAAGTGTCAGACTGGCCCTTTTACCTCCACTTTCTCCTATCTTGCCATGCATTTGAAATCTATACCTCCAGTGTATCCTACATGTAATGTTTATTCAAGAAGTCCTGATTACATTCTTTAAAAAAGTTTATCTGCTTATATTACTTGTGCAATTGTATTACTATGTTTTAATTTCTTAAAAAAATAATGATCTCTGAACAGTCAGCACACATTCAATATTTTCAAAATTTACTTATTATTAGTTAAAATTTTGAACAATAATATAATTTCTTTAGTCAATGCTGTCACGAGTATAATGGTTGCTTTACATTCACTCAAAAATTGCATCAAACACTCTCAAAGACTTGCCACTTGTAGCTCGCCATTTGTCATATCGTTTTACACAGGAAGAGAACTTCATGTGGCAAGTTGATTGTTTTGCTGTTGTTGAGATTGCGATTAAAACTGCCAGTCACCGAAGAGACACACATGATTTCGCAAATTAGTTTTGCTAATAATTCTCAACTCATTTCACAGCAGAGTTAAAGAAAAAGGAAAAACAAAAAAGATCCCGGAGGAAGAATGTGGTGAATGAAGCTGGGGATTATAATCATGAACAAAGAATACCCAGATTTCAGCATGAAGGTAACACTGTCGTAGTCTTTAAATAATTTTTTCTTGCCATCAAGGCCGCTGGTGTCGATTTGCTTCTAATGTTTGCCTGAATTTAGAGCTCATTGTATTTAGAACAAATGGAGGTTTTCAAGCCACTTGCAGGTTTGAGACAAGTTTTCAGGAGTGTATAAAACAGCCATAAGTGTTCAGACACAAAATTAAAAGCAAGTATTATTATAAACTAATAAACAACGAAAAATTAATAATTTCCAAAATTCATCATACATTTCTTTATATTTAAAGTGAAAAAAAAAAAAAAAAAAAACAAAAACAACAACTTTAAAGAAAATGAGTAGAATAAAGGTTTTAAAAAATATTTCAAAGATCATCATCCAGCGCACAGCATTTTTGAAAATATGATATTCCATTTTCCATCTGATATTTATCCTCATCATTTGATTTATATAAAAAGCAAATCTTAAAAATCTTGGTCAATCTTAAAAAAATTTTGTGAGGTTGCTCCAAATTCCTTTTATCCTTCTATATTTTTGAACAGTTTGATGAATTATGTAGGTTTAACTTATAAACATTTTTGTTAAATAATGAGGTAGGAAATAAATAACTGCAAAGCTTATACATGACAGAAATCGGCATGTTTCTGATAACGTATGATCAAATTACCAAATTTAGTGATGAGCATTAAATTTTTATTCTCATTCTTCAGCATGAGAAAAATAGCTATACAATTCCATTAAAAAAACATTTCTGCTAATAAAGACAACAATGAATTATCTGTACCACCAACTGATTACTAGAACAAAAGTTCTTCTATCTGCCATAAAATATGCTAATATCTCTTCTCCCTTGTTTTTTCACTCTGCTTCTAGTGACACTGAATTTTTATTTATTTATTTTTTTAAACTTTGATGATTCTCATTGCCTTTAAATATCACTTAGGATTGTTAAGTAAATATTCAATTTGAATTCTTTGAGTCAAACCAAAAGACCAAGAGATTTCACCTTCTTTAAAGCAGAGAGGCAAATGATTAGATATAAAGTTTCTACAGCACAAAAGTGGAAGCACAACATCTTTAAAAAAAAAAAAAAAAAAAGTTAAAACGAAACATTGCAACAGAAAATGTTAATCTTAGTTAGTAAAATGCTTCTGTACGATTCTGTCTAGAGATATTTTGATGCTTTGCACTGTTCTGACTATACTGCATCTTCATCTTATTACTGCAAGAATCTAAAGCCTTTTATTGGCACTCCTTGTATTGACCCTTGTTAAACTTACACCTCAGATAGGCCATACTTACATATGACATTCTCATTAAAGAGAAGATGGTTCTGCTAAGGGTAATAAAAAAAGGACAATTTCATTATTTTTTTTTTTTCATCTCCTAAAACTGTAAGAGCATTTTCTTAATATTGTAGTTTTCAAGGTTATTGCCAAATAATTCAGTTTCTAAAGAAACAATTATTTTTATGCACTATTACGAAGTAACTACTTAAAGCTCAAATTCTGCATTTTTAAATTATTGTACACAAAAATTATAAAATTTCATAATTTTACAGTAAATCTTCTTAAATGCATTAGCATTAAATATTACTTGAAAATAAAAATGTTTTCTCATGGGAGTTAAAAATATGAAAATGGTAATTATCAAATCTGCTGACTTCACCTATTATATGACAAATAACATGAGGAGTTCACCTGTAGGACAATTACAGGCATTGATAATTCTAATTTAAACTGCAAAATCTTAAGATATTTTAAATTCAAATACAAAACTAATCAAGAACTGTAATTTCCCATATTTCAATAAATCAAATAAAAAAAAAGATGATTTTTATTTGCTCAGTGATGTCTATGAAAGAGTAATTTCTATCAATATTTGATTCACTAAAAAATCATTAACATTCACTATATAAGCTTCCCCTTCTGAATAGAAAAATGTTTTCTTGGTAATTTGGAAATATTTTGTAATAAATATTAGTTGGACAATGTTAGATTCATTGTTAGATTCAATGTTAGATTCATTGTTTTTATAATTAAAAAGTAAACCAAAGAAACTTCCTAAGAAGAAAGAATGGATGAGAGAGAGGACTTTTTTGTTACCATTTAAATGCTTTTAATTACTAGCAGAGTTCAGCATGGCCTAGTCTTTAAAATCACAAATTAAGACCCCATATATTTCTCTTTGTTAGTAATTATTTAGTCTGCAATAATTCTTTTAATTCTTCCATTCTGATTTCTAAAGTAAAATATTTAAAAAAAAAATGTAAATAAATAAATAAATAAATAAATAAATATATAATTATGTTTGTATATATATATATATATATATATATATATATATATAAATAAAATAAATAATATTGCTGCAATGGTTTTCAATCCCAAAATACCAATGGACTTAATTCACCACTATTGGAGCTACATCAACTGGGAGACAGATTAAATTACTTTTTTTTTTTAAATGCAGCATTATTGTATATTTATTTATTTTAATGTTGATTTGACATTCTTTCAATATGCACCATCATTTCAGAAGAGTCTGCCCTAAAGTGTTTATCAAAAAATTTTTTTTCAATTTCAAAAATGAAATATGAAATTGTTTTGTAGTTTTGATGTTGCACACTAGTACTTCATAAAAAGGAACTAATCGCATAAATTAAAAAAAAAAAAATTAGGATCCTAGTTACAAACATATTAATTTCTGCTTTCCAATATTTTCTGCTGTTATGTTTGGAAGTCAACTATCTCAAGTCAAGCAAGTTTCAAATCCAATATAAAGATCATTCACATTAATCTACATTATATATATATGAGAGAGAGAGAGAGAAAGCAAAATCCTTAAAAGGCAAATGTATATTTAATTCTACTGTAATTTTATAGAGAAGACAGAAATGTAACCATATCAAGACAGCACACACAGTAGAAAGAGAAACAAAAAAAAATTAAGTAACCTAAACTGCTAATATATTATAAATATTATAATCATAAATTATGCCAAGCTGTATTTCAGTTGTTTCTATACTCAAAATTTTCTTAATCAAAAAAAATGATTTATTTTAATTAATATTCATTAAGCATTTGCAGAGACAAATTAATATCATTTGGGTTATATTTCTTTTAAATAAAGAAGTGATAATTAAATAAGCATTCACATTTAATTACGCCAGCCTTAAACAAAAGCCTTTATATAGTTCTTTAAAAAAAAAAAGGGCGAGTGTGAAATAAAAAGTTTATGAAAATTTATCAAGAATGGCCTAGGATGGTGGGATTAAGCAATGTAAAACATCTTAACGAGGAATCTTAATTCCCTTAATTAATGAAAGGGGCAGTAAGTTTTCTTGCTAAAAGCTTTACAACCTACAACTGACACTACTCAACATTTTCCAATTATCTAATATACCGAAATGATTATGAAATGTAATGAAATTCGAAAATGACAACTTTCTAACTGTGATGAAAGAGAAACAAAAAAATTAAGTACCCTAAACTGCTAATATATTATAACCGTAAATTATGCCAAGCTGTATTTCAGTTGTTTCTATACTCAAAATTTTCTTGATCAAAAAAATGATTTATTTTAATCACTATTGGTGATCAAAATTTCTTAAGAATTTTCAATGCTTCACATTCCCAAACTAAAATAATAGTTAGTCATCAACTTAAAACTTATGATAAAATATATTAAATATTTACAAAATGGTGATGATTATGGAAAACTAAAATAATTTAAAGACTGCTAATCTTAAAAGAAATTGTATCTGTCATTCAATTTTAAGGATTTCAAATATTTCTTTTAAATATTTTATCAATTAAATGATTTTTTTTAGAATAGCATAAATTCCAAAATATAATGAGTTCTTAAAGCTTTAAAGAATAAATAAATTACATATGAGTCAAATATCAAGAATCAATATGAAAACATTGTAATGTATTTTTCTTATTTTTATAACTGCCTTTGAATTTATGTCATTTTCAAATACACGCTCACTTAAGGTCAGGGACATAATCAGTGATTCTACAGAGATTCAAGTAAGTAATGTCTTTAACTAACAAATCCCATACTGGTAGTCACTAACAGCAAAATGATACCCTTGCTTATTATGAACCCTCAAAAAAATCTATAAGAACGGATGAAAGCAACAAAAATGGTGCAACCGTATCATTCAGAAATTTTACCAATGCTACGTGAGAATAATACTAATAGAAAAGGAGAGTACTGCAAATGGAACTGTAACATGGATGATTAGGACTGTATTTCCAGAGCATATGGTATTTACACTCATTAACAAAAAAAATGACGCACCCAGAAGGAGTTGTCCGATGGAGACAAAAATTGGCGGAGAGGAAGATTATGTATAGAATAGAAAATGATTAAAATTACAGACACATTGAATGATTTATTACAGAGTTACAAAGTAACGAGCTCAATAAGGTGTTGACCCACCTCTACCCTGAATGCAAGCTGCCACACGACGTGGCATAGAGTGATAAAGCTCCCTGATGGTCTCCTGCGGTATTTCTTGCCAAATTTGCTCCAATTGTCGGGCTAGGCCATCCACATTCCCTGGTGGATGCAGTCGCCTTCCCATCATATCCCAGACATGCTCGATTGGAGAGAGATCTGGGGATCTGGCTGGCCAAGGAAGTGTTTCACAAGCTGCAAGACAGGTCATAGCAACACGTGCTGTTATGTAGTCTGGCATTATCTTCCTGAAAAATAAGGCCAGGGTACTGCAAAAGAAAGGGTAACAAAACAGGTCTCAGAATGTCGTCGACGTACCGCTGTGCTGTAAGTGTGCCGCTAATGACGACCAAAGGGGTCCGGCTATCAAGGGAAATGGCACCCCAGACCATAACTCCTGGTTGAGGACCTGTGTGGCATGCAATAGTGAAAGCAGAATCGGCACGCTGCCCTGGGCGTCTCCAGACAAGTCTGCGACGATCGTCAGGACACAGTTGGAAGCGGGATTCGTTGCTAAACACTATACGTCCCCAGTCAGCATCATTCCAACCGGATCGAGCCAAGCACCACTGTAATCTGACCCGAGGGTGTGCAGACGTGAGTGGCAGTGGCATAGCGGTCGGTACGAGGGTAGATGTCGCTCTCTCAGCCGTCTGTGAATGGTCATGGTGGACACTCGTGTGCGGGTCGCACATCTGATGGTTGATAACGATGATTCAGGCACTGCGACAGCTGATCTGACAATCACTCTATCCTCCCGCTCTGCTGTGGCCCTAGGTCGAATGCTACCTTCATGACGCACTCCTTCTAGGTGCGTCGTTTTTTTTTGGTAATGAGTATATTAATGCAGCAATGCTCTGCTTCAAAAACAACTACAATAAACAAACATGAAAATGCCAGGCCATCACAATTCACAAAGGATGAAGGTGTCAAAAAGCAAGGACAGTCATAAGGACATTTAGTTGATAAACACAACCTAGACATTTAGTTGATAAAAGAAGCACTTAAAGAGTCAACTGTTAACAATGAGACATACTCAGTCTTGCTTAGAATGTTCTGGAGAACAAACTTTTACAATTATAGATGAACATAGGCCAAACAGTTCCAATACCATATGTCAGCATACATCGAACCACTTAATTTGCTAATAGAGTAATAAGCATATCTCTAACTTTGTCAATGAGAAATTATTACATAATCATTCAGATCAATGGCCTTGTCTGTAAGATTTGCTTTTAAAGGGGACAATGTCTTGAATATATGACAAGCCAACTGATCTTCAGGAGGAAACACAAGAATGAGTTGTTTCTATGCAGAATCCCGAAGTGGTTGTTTAACTGTTTGTGACAACTTACCACATCAAACATATGTAAATGAACTGTTGAATTTAAATAAATAGGAAAGGAGTACCCTACAATGTTTTCCAATGAATCCAGACATTTGATTTGACACGTACTTAATATCTTTTAAGAGTATGTTAGCAAAACTCTATGACTACGCATAAATACCAAAAATTAAAAAAAAAAAAAAAAACTAGATAAGAAAACACTTTACAAGCAAATGAGATTAATCATTTGAAATAATGCAAAATTTAAAAAATGAAGAATTAATTTACCTATTTCAGAAAACTTGAGAACTGAAATGCAAAACTAAAATTGACAATTAATTTGATTTTATCTAATTCAGAATGTCAGCCTTTCTTTTTTTCTTTTTTTATGAAACAAAAACTACTAATAACAGAAAATGTTAAAATTTTAAGTAGTAATTTGACATTACTCAAAAGGATTTATTTGTAAAGATCCCTCTTCCCCTTCTGCTCCTCCTTAATTAGATTTCAGTAATAAATTTTAAACACAATAAGATAGGGAAAGAAATGTTAGTCTTGCTTGTCATAGGAAATGAATTTTATAGTAGTTAAGGGAACATAGGCAATTTAAGTTTAATGATAAAAGCGAAGGCATCTTTAAATCGAAAATATACAAATTAACCTAAATAGCCAAGAGGAAACTAAAAATCATATATCCACGATTAAATAAATCCAAGCAGTTCTACCCTAAACTGAATATTTGTATTGTATGAAATTGATTGATTCTACACTAATGACAGTACTAACTATTTTGTGCTAGAAGTAGTAAATTTTAATAGTAGTGTGCAAAATTGTAGTCATTAAATTTACTCTAAATTCCAGATTATCTTCTAAATAGCCTAAAATACTGATCTCAAAAAGTGAAACAAGGTATTCCAAATTATTCAATAATAAAAGAAAAGACATCAAAACTATTTAACACACTACAACTAAAACAAAATATAAAAGTGAACTAAATCTAATAGCCTAATATATAAATACCTAACAAACTTTAAAACTATTTATTTAAATATTCTGTGAAAGAAGAATCTCAAAAAAATATCAAAATGTGGGTAAATGAAAAAAAGAAAAAGAAAAACGGAAAAAAAAATACTCTAGCATATAATTACCAAGCCAGACTCAGGGGGAAATTAAAAAGAGAGAGAGAGAGAGAGAGAGAGAGAGAGAGAGGAGAGGAATAGAATGAATCCTAAATTATATACACACAAACATGTATACACCTACAAGCAAATTTAATAATAACCACTATTTTCTGTAATATTTTCACCTTTTTTAAAATCCATTCTTTATGATGGTTGAACTTTTCACATTGGACTTCTATGGTACACATAATAGGCGAGCTCATGCAGGGAACATCCATGTGGACCCTTTGAGGAGAATATTGCATCCTTCAAAGAAAAAGGCGCCCCTAGACGCAAAAATGCCAATTAGGATTATATGAAAAGGATGTAGACATTCTCCATGCATTTAAAGGTTTCTATTAGCTTCCTCTTAAATTATTTAACTAATTTCAGGGAGCACTAAAACTTAGGAAAACAAACAAGAAAATATCAAAATACTAAACAAATCATATCCTTTGATTTTAAGATTAAAAAAAAAAAAAAAATCGATTAATATTTACAAAACACTAAACCTAATATGCAAATAAAAACTCAATAATTTTATTATTGTAACAAAATATTTTTAATAATAAAAATAAATAGTCCTGTATCTACCTTCAGCAATTACTAAAAATAAGATTTCCTACAACTATAAAATTTTATCACAGTATCTTACAATAATGCTTCTTAAATGACTTAATATCTAAGAATTTCTTAATATTAAACTACACAATAAAAATCTTATTAAGGAATCAAAAAAACTTATGGCATCGATGTAAATTTCCTAAAGATTTTCACCCCAACTTGGAAACCTATTTATTAATTTAAAAATAAGGGAACAGAAAGGTTCTGTCAAAACACAATATGATAACAAAAAAAAAGAAAAGAAAGAAAAAAGTAATACTTATACTGTAGAAGTCCAATGCTACTACAAAATTTAAACACCAAGTGATATTAAAAAAAATATTAACTATGCAAAAACTCAATTAGCTAATAGAGGAACAAAAAAAAAAGATATAAAGAAAATAAAATTTTATCTATTATTTATTCATTCTAATTAAAATTGTTAAAAGATTTAATAACATTTCTCAATTTTAAAAATTTAGTGAAGAAATAAAATTAATTTTATCAACATTACACTGCTTTAAGCTTATTTTCTTCCAACTGGAAAGTCAGATATGTTATTTATTTATTTATTTTTTTTTCTAAATAATAATCAGTAATTAAAAATCTTTTAAGCAGTGAATAGTGAACCAGACAAGTTAGTACCAAGCCATATTCAGAAACTACTGTGAATTTGGAAATACAGAAATATAATAAGCTGTCTATAAAATAAACAAAGATAATTTGACAAAAAACAAAAAAAAAGCATACAAAACTGCCTTTTCTCTACCGTAATTATTGTACATTTGTGATTAAAGTAAATTTAAGATTTAATTTTCATCAATTAATATTCCATTTTGTCAAAACTGAACGAAAATGGCTTGCATTATCTTGCCTAGGACCTTCATATTGCAGAAACAAAAAATTCTGCTCTACTGTAATTCCAAATATAATCTATTAGGTAAATCCAGGTTTAATAAAGTAAATTTTATCAGATTTAAGAAAACTTCAGAAAATTTTTAATTATTGCTATTTAACTTTGTACAGATTTTTCTTAAAAAAATTCACTATTATAAATGGAATAAAAGTGAATTAGTTTCACTTGCACTGTGCAAATTCTATAGCACTGAAATATAATAGTAATAATAATAATAATAATAATAATAATAATAATAAAATAATGCTATAAAATTAATACTTAAAAAGTAAAAAAAAAAATTAACTTTCCAAACTTTTATAATATTTATTATTATTAAAATCAAAATTTATAGTGTTATTTTTTGGATGGTTAAACAGTCTTATTAATAACAATAATGATAATACGAGGGGCAATCGAAAGTAATCGAGTAAATTTATTTTATGAAAATTTTAATGATTACACAGATATAAAGATATACACATGAAAGGGCATGTAAAGATTACTTTCTCACTACATGGCATGCATGTGTATTGTGCGTAGTGTACATCACAGCTGTTCCAAAATGGCAGATGTGATAACGACGTTCAGTGAATCGTCATCTGATTTCTTAAGGCGAAGAGAAGAAAACCAGCTGAAATTTATTGTGAAATGTGTTGAACTTATGGAGATGGCTTCATGACATTTATAAACATATGCAACTGGTGTGCTAAGTTTGCAGTGGGAAGCACAAGCATATTCAATGAAGATCGGACAGGCACACAAAGAACATCACACATGTATTCCAACATCGATGCTGTGAACAAATGAATGGGTAAAAATCAATGACATGCCGCAGGAGTTAGCCATAGTATGGAACTGTTTTTGACATTATCCACGAATCCCTAAAATACCTTAAAGTGGCAGCCAGGTGGGTACTCGGACATCTAACGCCATTGCACATGGAGAACAGAATGTGTTAAGAGCCTTAAACATTTTATTTGCTGCATTGCCAATGTGAAGGAAACAGCTTTCTTGACTGTATCATTACAGGAGATGAAACATGGGCATTTTATTTCTCACCAAAAGGAAGCAAGACAGTCTTGTTTGGAAACACCAAAACTCTCCTCCATCAAAAAAGTTTAAAGCTGTACAGTCTGTAGAAAGGTGATGGTTACTGTTTTTTGGGACAGTCAAGGTGTTCTGCTTATCAGTTTCTTTCATAAAGGACAAACTGTCAATGCTGCAGCTTAATGTGAAACATTGAATAAACTCAGAGCTGCCATTTGCTGGAAACATCCAGAGGGGGCAATGTCCAATGTATTGCAACCATGTTGTTGCAATCGTGACTATCGAACTCCACTCCTGGCAATGGGTAGTTCTCAAACATCCTTGCCTACAGACTTGGCACTAAGTGATTACCAACTGTTTGGCCCAATGAAGAGGCACCTTGCTTGCCACCCACTTCAAAAGTGATGAAGATATGCAGAAAGCTGTTCATCAATAGATTTGCGCCCAGTTGAATTACTTATTACTCCAGAATACACAAATTAATTTTACAATGGGATGAGTGCATCAACCTCAATGGAAATTATGTAGAAAAGTAGTCAATTACATACACTTTCATGTGTATATCTTTATATCTGTGTAATGATTAAAGTTTTCATGAAAACAATTTATTCAATTACTTTCTGATCGCCCCTAGTCATAATAATAGTATCAAAATTTAGATTTTCAGCATCTGTCAACAGACTAGCAGATAAAATTTCTCTATGCTACTGTTCTTAAAGGGCTCTTTCCTTAAGTGAATGTAAGATATTGAAGAATACATCCATTCTTTGTAAGCAAAGAATATATTTCACAGATTGGGCCACTAGTAAAGATTCCAAATGTGTTTACTCAATATCATTGCTTTGTTAATATAAAGAAAATTTAGAAAAGTATTGTCCAAAACATGACATTATTAAAAGGTTAAAAATCCACAATTTAGTCAAAAAGGAAATTCCTATTAAAAAAAAAAAAAAACTGTTAACCTTCCAAAATCAAATTCTCAAAGTATCATTTAAAAAAAAAGCTTATATTTAATATTATTCTACATGTATAAAAAGCAACTTAATAAAGAGTGATCAGGAATGCTCTGGAACACAGGAAGTTCTTAGGATTTATTTTTACAGGAGTTGATCTGAAAAAATGTTATCAGTACTCATAAATCAAAAGCATTATTTTATTAGAGAAAACTGACAATGTCAAGTGTCATTGGCAGATTATTTTTCAACATAGTTGCTGTGGTACTACATGTGTGTAATGATTTTGTCCATCCAGGACACCCAAAGAATATTTCTGCAGTGAAGTGATCAACATTTTCTCTTAATAATCTCTCCCTTTATTTTAGCATGGCACAGTTGCTATTGAAGTGTTCTCTCCATCTACGCTCTAGGAAGGCTAGCAGTAGCAACCCTTTAGTCATCATGTTTTTTGCAGAAGTTGTCACTTTATTGATGAATTAGACAAAAGTTACGTTACAGTCAGGAATAGTTCAACAAAATGTTGTCCTTCTATTGAATATTTCGCACTATAGAGACTAGTTTTCTAAATAAATTACCACATTGACCTGCTATAGCACATCTGCAAGATTCAAAGCAGTGACACTGAATACTACAATGATTACAGACTATTATTCATAACACTAACTTTCTATTACACAACAATGAGTTTCTATTAGGCAGTAACAATGATTGGTGTTGTTAAAAAAAAAAAAAAAAAAATTTCTGATCAACTCTTGAATTAAACAATTTTTTTTTTATCCATTTAAAATATCTAAATTTTAGAGAATGTTCTTAATTAGTAAAATAAGTATGATTATTAAGAAAACTGAACTGCTGTCAATCTGCCTATCTGAAAATTTTTAGTTATTTGTTAATTATATCTACTGCATGTTTCACTACAGATATTGTATACTGCAATTATTACTCAATAAATTTCTAAAAATAATATAATAATATTAATAAATAGTATAAAAAGGGGGAGGGGGAATCATTTTTTTTAAACTCAAGAGAGACAGACCTCATCTAAACACTGCATTGATATAAACTGCTGAAATACTAAACAAATCAAGCAAACAGAGTAAAATCAAATTTGACAGTACTATTAAGAAACAGAAAATTTCCTAAGCCAATTATTCTATTATTTCCTAAGCCAATTCCCTAAGCCAAATACAGTAAAACCCCGTTATTACGCTCGTCAAGGGACCATGACCTACAAGCGTAATAAGCGGGATAGCGCTATAGACGGGTAATGATTTATGAGATGGGGAAAGATTTGGACATCATTTTACAGGCAACATCAATGATTCTGCAATAGATATAGTGCAAATATGAGCTTAAAATCTTATTAAAAAGATCTTTAATTGTGCTTTGCCGTGTGTGTGTGCTACTGTTATGAATTAGGACATTTTCAATGCGGTTCAGGTAACTATTAATGTCAATTGATACATCACTAGGAACAATACTAATATATTTTCGGAGCAGATTTAGTGCACACTACTTTTTTACGTTTGCAACAATCCTTCGCTGCATCGGTAATTGCATCCCTGTTTTTCGTTATTGTTCGCAGACTGGACGAGGGAATTCCTAGAGATTCTGCGAAATCCTTCTGACTTCTGTAGAATTCTCGTCGTACTTATGGAGAATTTGCAATTTTTCACTTATAGAAAGGGATTTCCGCTCCGACATTTTGCACAACTGTATCACAGACCCGCAACTTCACAGAGTTCAAAGATTCCCTCCTACCAGGGAAAAAAAAAAGAATCTTTACAGTGTTACATTTCTTTTCGATACAAAATTTCCGATATAAAAAAAGCGCTACAAGCGGGATTTGAAGCGTTATAAGAGGGTAAAAGTATACAGAGTTACATAGAAAATTCCAGGGACCGTATGAAAGGAGCGTAAAGAACGGGATAGTGCTATAAGCGGGAGCGTAATAACGGGGTTTTACTGTATATAAAGATCAGTATGTAAAAACTTGAATTTCCAAAAATTCAAATTATATCTCCATACTTAAATCAGGAAACTGTTTATTAAATAAGAACAAAAAAAAAATCTTTATTTACAATTAATTGATATAACCTAATCAATTCAATTGGCCACATTTGTAAACAAGTTCTATACAGAGAACATCACACATTTGGAATGTTTGATGCAAAAAGGATTTGGTTGGAAATAAAGTCCATTTTTGGTCAAATTTCAAGTTAATTGTAAAATATGAACTGTATCTCAGCTTGCACTCGATTTTCAGTTAACAGAAATAAAAGAGCTTTGGAGAACAAGATGCAAACCTTTCAAAACTTTCTAAGTTATGGCTACAATAAAACTCATCTGGTTCCCTTCACTTGTTTTTGACCCAAGAGAAGAACAATTAGAGTCAAGATATCCCTACCCTAGTTTGTTTTGATTAGCCTCAAAATTTGTTGTAAGTGTATGATGTTCACATACATTGCAAGAGTAGGCATTAAAAGTGAAGAATTCATATATGCATGAATCAGAAGGAAAAAAAAGTCATTTTAAAGTCACGGAGAAGTAATTTTATAGATGGGTTAGTATTTTAAGGATGCACGAAGATCAAATGAAAGATATAACATTGTTTTAAGATGTTCCGAGTTATACAATGCAACAGGAACTTTTTTTTTTCAAAACTTGTTCACTCTTTTTTTTTATTCATTGAAAGGGACTTTATACTGTATAAAGGTAAAATCTATATTACTAAAATCTTTTATTTCTCTGCCTGTCTGGCGCAATTTCCTGAGCGAATGGAAAATAGAAATAATTTAAAAATGAAAAACAATGAAACATCCGCGACAGGAATCGAACCTGCAACCAACTCAGAAACCATCAATATTTGGAACACAAAAGCCACTGAAAAGTGACAATTAGAATAAAAAAGAGACTCAAAAAAGAAAGAGGCAGTATTTCTATTAGGTAGAATACTGAAAAATCACTATTTGTAACTCAAAAACACTGAAAAGTATCAATTGGAATAAAAAATGAGAGTCAAGAAAGAAAGAAGCACTATTTCTATTAGGTAGAATACTGAAAAATCACTATTTGTAACTCAAAAACCACTGAAAATTATCAATACGAATATAAAGAGTCAAGTTAGAAAGATGCACTACTTCTATTAGGTAGAATACTGCTCAGAAGTTAGACATCTTAGCCATGAGGCCTACATTCTAATCTCTATAAAAAATAAAAATATATCATAGATATATGAATTACACGCTGGTTCTAAAAGCAGTCGTAGATTGAGAGAATATAAACATCAAAAATTAAATTTAAAAAAAAACAAAAACTTTTAAAAAATTTTAGTTTTAGTTTTCTTGATGTAATTTGTGTGTGTGTGGTTTTTTTTTTTAATAAAAAAATAAAAAGTTGTTTTCCGTTACATAAGCGAGGCTTCCAGAGCAAAGTGACGGATAGCCAACTAGTACTATTACAAGAGCAAAATTATTATTTAATATTATTATTTAATTATTTAATAATTATTATTATTTTATTACAAAAGCAAATTATTTTAATGTGGTTACACTTCTAAGATGAACACTGTAAGCTGAAAATGTGAATGCTCAGGGTATTTCCTCTTGAACAATGAAGTAATGTTAAAAGTTTCATGCATGTTTTGTTTTTGGAAAAAAAATAGTATAAAATGATAAATGAGTAAAAATGAAAATAAATATTAATCATAAAGTTTAATGATTTAATTGAGAAAGTTTGATGTAGAAATTGGAAAAGTTAGAAACTTTTTATTTTTTTTCATTTGCAAGAGGAAATACACTAAAAAAAAAAATCATTTCTTCATGACAACAATCAATGGTTTCTCTTCTTCAAATTTAAATCAAAAATTAATACAACCAAAAAATTCATTGTTTTCTTTTTTAATAGGTAAAAAAAAAGTGAAATACTCCTTCATTAAGTAAAATCGAAGTTCCAAGCCATGAAATAAAGAGGAATTATTATCCTACTATCCATACTCTCTAAAATAATTAAAAAAATTATATTGATAGTTGTAATATCTAAACTCAATTGAAAATTAAAATTTAAGCTTTTTTTTTTTTTTTAATGAAGATACAGGTGAAAAAAAAAATATTTAAAAACAGAAAATAATTTTTAAGTTTTTTTTATATTTAATACGAACTGAAAATAAAGGTTATTAAAAACGGAAAAAAAACATCCATGTTAACTTTAGATTATTATTTTGTAAACTGTAGTGCTGTACATTACATCACTAGGAAAATATTTTTGATATTAACAATAAGTTGCATTTTCCTGTAGATCAGATGATCAGAAAATGATGATAGTCTTATCTCTACTTTCCACCAGTGGACTAACCAATAGGAAGCAGAAGGAAATTTCTCCATCTCCCAATGGGGTCCTGCACCTTAATAGATTAGAAACCACTTCAATAGAATCTATTATTAGTAACAAGCATTATCTACTTTCCAGAATGTACGCAAGATCCATTTGTTATTTATATTTTTCTTAATTTTAATATCCAAAGGCATAGATAGTAAATATTTACTGAAATATTGCAGCAATAAAATTTTTTAATTATAATTTGAATCATGAATATCTCAAATCATTATCTTATATTAAGATTTGTTTTTTATAATTTTTATCGTTCTAATGAAATGCTTGTTTTGTAATAATGTTTGGGGTTTTATAATGCATAATTTGAGTATTACTTTATAAGCCAGAAGCTTTCTTTTCTTTTGAAAAAGAGAGAAACAGCAAAACAAAAACAAACTTCAGAAAGAAGCAGAATATTAAGCATAATGAGGGTAAAGGTGTTGCAGGTTCAAATCCTGGTTGTTCATGGTTAATTTCTTTTCCAAAATTGGACTTTATTCAAATGTCAGTAAAAATGCTGAATGGGGCTTTTTTTTCTCTCAGGGATATGTGAGCATAAGTATGAAACTAACCTTCTCGCCTCAACTTTGTACTAATTCCTTCTATACCCAATTCACGGCCTATTTAATAGGTCTTAACTTATAAGTCTATTCTGTCGTAAATGATTTTTTGAGTATTTAAATCTTTGTATCGTACTCAAAACATCAAGTTTTGTATCAATCAAATCAGAGAGAGAGAGCAATTCTTTTAAATTTTATCTTGAAAACGGGCCTAAGGATTTTAATGAAATGGAGTGAATCTATTGTTTTCGGATGCTAGAAAGCAATTTAGCAAGGTCTTGACTTCAGGAAAACTCATTTAGGAGGCAAATGTTTGACACTGAGATCTGGTACCATGTTATTGTCTACAGTGTTCTTTATTTTTGTTATATTTTATTCTTAATAAATTTGAGTTCTGTGCATTTTTAAGTGTAATAAAATAATAATTTTCAAAACTTTTTCCTTTCAATATCGCTGTATTCATTGCGGTGTTGTCTATTTCCCGGAAGGGGGCTAAATAATCCAGATGATTTCTATCAGGGGGACTGGAAAGTA
>JAFIDM010009631.1:169225107-169246564 GCA_023159025.1 Thereuonema tuberculata | reverse complement strand
AGAGAGGATTCACTTGAAAACGTGTAATCCTAATTAAAATATTCTTACACAAGAAAAAAAAATATCTTCATCAAATTTAAAATTAACATAATCAACTGATAGATCCAAACATAACAGTACAAATAGACTATAAAAGAGCTTAAAATAGTCTACTTCAGGAAATACTTAACTCGAGTATATCTAGATTGTTATCTGTAAAATAAAAGAAACCCAAGGTGCATTTATGAGCAAGAATGGCTTTGAAAAAAAAAAAAAAAAAAATCAATCAATAAGGAAAGCAAGGCTTTAACTCAAATTTACAGAATGCTGGTCTAGAAAGTTGAATCAAATGGTCAGGGCTAGGTTTGATAAGGCTTGAATGTTGCTACTTCCTTCCCTGTCTGTCCTTTCGTATGAGACCTGGTTATTGTACTCAGATCACTGACAAAAGAATCCAAATGAAAAATTAAATTTTTTACTCAAAAAGATAATGTTCAACTACAAAGATGCACTTGTCCATTGTTCTGTTTTCATAACTTTAAAACAAAAATGAAGAACAAAATTAAATAAAGCTGCAAGTTCTTTCAAGAACTTTCCTTATTTGTAATAAATTTATATTGTTGTCTTATGAGTCTTCTTACAAAATAATGAAACCATGAAATCTAAAACAAACAATTTAACCAAAACCTACAGTAATAAAATGTACATTTCGTACAGATAAATGTATAAATTCACAACAAGCAATATTTCAAAAATAAAAATCCTAAAACATGATATCTAGTGTATGCAAAGCATTTGTGTGTATTTAACAAGTAAAATATAATTAAAGGGAATATAGGGAAATGAATATTGCAAGTTTTCCTACTTTCATCAATAATTTGATGAAGTGACGAATTTCTAAACCAAAAATACTTCAGTACCAATCAGATTTTTAAGTAAATATTAATCATATTATATGCATTTTCATCAACAGTTGTGTAAGTAACAGGAGAGATTACATACTAAAATCTTCAGTTCCACATACATGTATTGTTGATGTTATTACCTGAACAATATTCAAAAGATGAAACCTGTAAATCAAGCTAGAAAAATATATCAGTCAATAAATACATACATACAGTTACATATATAAATAAATAAGCAGTCTGAAGTAGAGCATTTTTGTTTCTTTGAAAAGGAAATACTCAATTAAACAGATAACTAAATATTCAATGAGAACAAATGAATTTACTTTCAGATTTTTAAAGTTCATATGAGATGAAGTTATGTCCTTTCAATTTGAATATACTAAAATCAATGTTCTTACCAAGTGAACAGCTAAAACGTTTTCAATAAAAACCTACATAAAAGTATTATAACGCTACATTAAAAAAAAAAAAAAAAAACAAAAAAAAACAGAGAAAACAAAAATACTGAAATTTAATAGTAGTATTCAGGAAAAACTAAGTGTAATTTCCCTCCTATATTTTCCTAATTTTTCTTGATTTTGAAGCACTAATTGCAAATTTTAAAAGCAGCAAACAGTAGTAGAGCATAATCAACTTGAGAAAATGGTTGTTTAAAAAAAACAGCTAAAAGTATTCAAGGAAAAAGGCCATCTAAGAAACATATGCATATAATGTCTAAAATAACTGCATGAAAGGCATTTTAAGACAATTCTGCGTTTACCTACGATTATGAAGTTTACTAATACATATGATAAAGACAGAGACAGAATTTTTTGAATTATGATTCCAAATACAGTTATTTTTTTTTTTTTAAAAAGCAGTCAAAATAAAATACAGTGGCAGTTTTACTAATCAATAAAAGTGGATCTAAACACATCCACTTATTGAAAAGAATTAAAAAAAAAGGGTTTACATAAATTTAAAATCATTTCATGAATAGACCATAGACTATGCAATTGACAAAAAATAATCAAACTTGTTTTTGTTTTTTTGTTTTTTTTTCCTTAGCAACTAAACATAATTAACTGAAAATTCATTTTTATCTAATTTTCATTTTACAGAATATTATATTGAATAAAATTTTCAGTAAGTTCATTTAAAAGCATTCTCTGTGATGAAACATTGCATAATTATTTAAACCGGCAACAAAATGAAAATTGTTATTTACAAGTTATTTTCACATTTTTTTTTTTTTATAATAGTATGAGTGCTTATAATCATATATGAGGTTAGGGAACATATATACATAAAAAGATTTATATTATGGTGGGACAGGAATTCTGAAAGTCAAGGTAGGCAGACAAGAAAAGTCTGAGGAACAAAGAATGTAAACAACTGTTTAAATCAAGTAAAAAATTAAGCCATATGGCAAATTTTAGATCATTTTACATTATTAAAGTGGGTTATAAAGCAACATATCAATATACTTTGTGGAGAGATACAAATAGTTAGAGAAATCTTCATAAATGAAATTGATCCTCAGGCCAATATGAAGAGAAAATTCATTTGTATGAAAAATATATTTTTTTCCTTTTCTTTTTTGTTCTGTCTTTTATTCTATTCAGTAATTTCAGCTCTAAGCTACAATCATATCATGAACAATTGCATTGATGGTCTGCATTTCCACATAAAATTATCTTGGCTGGATTTTTTTTTTTTTTTTTTTAATATTTACCTTCTTTATTGTTTTGTGATTCAATCTTCATAATCTTGAAATTATACAGGTTCGATTGCTAAACAGCTTTTTATATACGATAGTTTATATACTCCAGTCTAAGAGTCTTTTCAAATTTCTTTGAAGAATTGTGAAATATCTTTTTAATATATGATTAAAAGTAATAGCTACAAAATTTAATACTGCAGACAATTAAAATTGAAATTGTGACATTTCTATTTTTAAAAAAATAGGAATGCCACAGAATTCGCAAGTGTTGGAATGAAAACAAACAAAAGATATTACATTACAAAAATTAAACCCTTAGAAATTTGAGTAAAGCACAATGGATATTAAATATTAATAGAAAATAAAGTAAAATAAAATGCAATGCAAACTTCCATCTAAAGACTTATGTGGAATATATATTGAAGACATATATTTGAAACTATCTTCAATGTTTAATAAATTTTGGCAAAAACATTTTTTGGCTCCTATTCCCAACATAGGATTTTCAAATCATTAATTCCAATACCTGTTCATCTGAGCATTTGAAATAGTGATTTTGATCATTTCAATTTCTAACTAAACGAATAAATGTAAAAACCTGAAAATCCTGCTTCTAGTTGTCATGCAGAAGATGGGTTTTAAGACTAGGGTTTCTTTCATATTATAATCTGTTTACTCATATCTTTACAATTTCCAATTCCATAACCAACAGTGATGAGATGAAATAATGAGGATTCTTTGCTTATAACTATGTACTATATGTAAGTCATTTCATAAAAATCTTTCAAACAAATTTCGGTCCATATCACATAGGATTTCATATTTAATGGATTGTAAGACAACCCCTTACTTTTTTTTACTAGCCCATGAAAAGATAACCTTTTTTTTTTAAATGAACAAACTAGGGCCATTTAGCTCAAAATCCCAACTAATATGAATGACAAGGATTTTTGGTTCATAATTAAATATAGTTAGTAAAATTGCAGCAATGTAAATGTACTATAATAACTCCACTATAGCTAGTTTCCATTGTTTAATAAAAACTGCACCAAGTCACAACTGAATTTGCACTAACTTCTATCAATTTTTCAGATCTCTAATTATTTCAAGAGTCTAGCAAACAATTATTTTCTTATCAAGCACAACTTATTGGCAATATCCTTCAATAACATCCTTGCTTGGAAATCCAATGTTTTTCTTTGGCTTGAAAGCACCATTTCAATAAGGCCATTTTTAAGATATCAAAGCTTGCTAAAATTAGATTCTGATTTTTATTTTTTAGAAGCAAAATTTTTATTCGTCTTCATCCACAGCCATAAGTTTTAAAAACTCTTCAGAACTATATTTATAAAAAATGCCTGTATTTTAAATGTAGAAAACCAGAAACAAAATTTAGAACTAAATTGGACTTAACTACAGCTGAAAGTGAACTAAATAAAACTGCCAGAAATGAACTTAAGCAACTACAAGCCAATATTTGGATTATCAACATCAAGCAGAGCACTTACAATATTAATATTTATATGTCAACTAAAGAAGAATTATCTTGGCAAAATTATCTTCAAAACATTACATTTACATAGGTAAATAAAAACGTTAACAAATCAGCAATTTTAATTTCATGGATTAAGCGTCTGAAATAGGTATGAGAAGAAACAAAAAGCAAGCATCAAAACCAATTTCTTATCACTGTCTACTATAGTAACAGTTATGCAGTAGTTATTGTTTTAATGTATATGATTAAAAAAAATAAGGAATTTTAAGTTGCCAAAAACAATTTAATGCATTATGCTTATATGTACCTGTATGCTTATATATATACTGCAATAACACATTGACTGCTGCCATTGTAAGGATTAGCGATCCCCAGGTGCCACTAGATTATTTTATTACATTTGGTAAAATAAGAAGTCAGTACATATATTTCAACCCATCCACCCCCAACCCTCTCAAATCAACTACTGTTCAACCACAGATGCGAGACCCCTCGACGCTTCTGCACATGGCTGAAGGTGAATCCTTTCCCACAATAGGGTAGCCAATTTGTCTCGAGGGATGTTTGATCCGTCTTTTGTTTGTGTATTATTGAACATTGGAAATTAGTTTTTATTTTGTGAACATTCTAGTTTTTAAAATGTAATTATTTTGCTTAATAACAAACAAATAGAAATAAATATTTCCCAAACTAAGAAATTGTAATCCCTTATTCCCTTAAACCCAATCGACTCCTTTTGGCACTCTGCCAAGTAGGGTTCTCATATCTGAGGTCCAACAGTATCATGGTTCCGTTTAGGCGGCACCTCTGGTTAAATTACTGAGCTAAAAGTCTCCTTGATACTAGATTTTGAGTAGGTTTTGTTTTATGGTTTCATCAATGATACGGTAAAGAAATCAAAATAAAATGTAACTAGGATAGAATAAAGGATAAATTTTTTTATTTATTAATAAAAATAAACAAATTCTCAGGGAAAAAAATTTACAAATTCAAATTAGGTGTATGATCAAAGAACTTCTATTTATTCAAATTCTGACTTCTAAAAATCAACAAATTTAGAGAATCTAGTGTTTTCAAGGCCCTGGTACATAAATCATTATTAAAAGGAGGGGAAAAAAAGAAAAAGAAAATACTGAAGTTCAGTGCCAACAACTGTTTATGACAATTCAAGGTGTCTACTAAGATGCCGCACGCAATAAAAGTTCCTCTTACAAACACCGGCAGCATACTGATCAATAGAAGTTTGCCTAGCCATACAATACAGCACCATGTAATCAGCATGTCTACTACTAGTGCCATCTACACAGACCCATGAAGTCAGCAGTCAATGTGTTAAAGACTTTTTTTAAAATAGTTTTAGAGATTTGAGATGAATAACGACTTATTTTTAACTCAAAACACTAAAAGAAATAGTTATTCTTGGTCCTTTCAAAGCAGCTTGATAAAAATTATGACATATAAATTATAATCTAAATACAGCTTCAGCCGAGTCAACTATAAGTTAAATTCATAACTAAATAAGGATTTCAACAGTAATAATATTTTTAAAATTAAAATAACTGTTTTTAATAAATAAAATAAACAAGTGTATATTATATATAAAAGCCAAGAGCTAATTTGTAAATACTGTGTAACTAACAATATGCCCAAGAATATTGGCATTGACATCAGTGTTGCTATTCCTCCAACTTCACTTTATTTTGCTATCAATTTATATTTTATTAAGGTTTCTGATTCAACAGCCATACAGTTACAACATAATTATAACTATCTTTTCAAAATTACATAATACAAATTTTGTATTTCATGTGTGCAATAATTGTAAAATCACATATATAAAAATTTACCTGTGTGTTAATCAATTTTTATTCAAAAAAATTCTAAATTAAAAAATTTGCATTACCTAACAACAAGTAGCAATGATTTAATCCAAATAACTCTTCATATTAAACTTTCAATTGTACTTCTCACATTAAATTTCAGCATTTGCAAATGAAGAATTAAGTTTTCATACAAATGCTAAGAGATTTTGTTTTGGATGGAATCCGATTTGGTGTCATGCAATGTCCTCACTCCTTACTATTTTTCCAATGCAAAAATGCTTATTGGATCTAAGTAGAAGACTACATGTGATCATTCAAAGTATGATGCATGCAGTCAAGTATCTGTAAAACTACAACAAATTAAAAAATGGCTAATTATTTTATATTAATCTGCCTATAAGTTAGTTTTAAAATTTAATAGTAAATAAGGATTTCAACAGTAATAATATTTTTAAAATTTAAAATAACTGTTTTTAATAAATAAAATAAACAAATGTATATTATATACTATCAATTTCAAATCTTTTCAAAATTAAATAATACAAATTTTGTATTGTTAAAGTTACATTTCTGTAATATTATGCTTGAATTTTGACATCACAATGGACCACTTGAGGTTTACGCCCCTATCGACGGTCATGTATGACGTGTAATATGGGATCATGTGGGATAAATAAACATATAACTTACTCTGAATTACTCGAAAAATCGTCGATTTTTGATATTTCAAGACGGAATGGTTCAGTACTGTGCAGTTCCTTATTGTAATAATTCTATGAACGCTTGGAATATCCTTCTTTAATATAATATTTCCTTTATATCGACACGAGTTAAAACAAAGCACATGGCTTTGTTTATCCCACAAGCCAAGCAAGTAGCCTGGTGGGATATTTTGTAACTACGAAGCCCAGCCTATCCTCAAGTGGTCCATTGGGGCTTATAAATTTCAGCAATGACAAACATTTTAACAATATTGCAAGGGTGGAAAAACATCCAATACGAAATTCGACCCGAGGAAAATTTGGAAAATTCAAGATGGCTGACAGTTAATGTTTTTATTCTAGTCTGATCAAAGATGGAATGGCATTCTCCATTACAATTAACAAATCATTATGTCAAATACTGGGAGAAGCAGCTATATTTTGGCCATTAACAGAGCAAATTGGTTTTATTAAAATAGATGAAGGATTCAATCAGGAGACATTCGAATTCCAAAATATTCCAATGTTCCAAAGAACATAAAATTGAACTAGAATAATTTTATATACTTCCAATTACAGCCTATATAAAGCAATGCTCACTGTATTTGATTCTTTTCCTTCTGAGGAATCTGCAAGGATTAAAATAAAGTCAGCATATGATAGGATAGGTTTGCCTGTCCAAGATTGCTTTTGATATTAAACTAATTTTGCACAACTATGCGAAGTGATAAAAAAAAAATGTTAGGAGTCAACATGAAATTCTCCATCCTCATGCAAGTTCTGCACTTTGCTTATATAAAATAGCTTGTTAACTTAAGCATTTAATACGCTAACTTAATATTAAGATAAATTTACATTAAAGCAATAGTGCAATATAAACATGCAAATAAATTTTAGTATCTTAATCATATTAAAAAAGCAATGCTATTATTAAATAAATCAGAGTCCTTTTTTGTTAGTAAATAAATATTGAAGACTTAAAGAAACTATTGATTCTACAATCACACTGCAGAGATGCAAACAATATTACTTCATAATTAAAAGTCAATTCGTAAGATGTAATGATCAATTCATAACTAAATAATAATAATAAAACTAACACATTAATTCCTTAAACTAGGAATGCAGTAATATTCAGACCACTCATGTATATATGTTTACGAGTACCTTCAATAAGGAAGCAAAAAAAAAAAAATTACTTTGGTTATATATTAAATTTTACTTTTCTAATTACAGTGTAAAGTTTGCCTTCCACAAATTTAAAAAAAAAAAAAATTGATCTGTTAGGAAGAAATTTTGCCTTAAATCTATGAAGACGAAAGGTTTATATCTGGCTCTGGTGTCAAGTTGCTTTATTTTTTTTCCCCTATTTTTTGCATCTATTCTGACTAACTTGCAATATAAGACAGAATAGAAAACCTAATTGTTCTTGTTAACTTCTTTATCAAATTAAAAAAAAAAAAGTCCATTATTTGGCAAAAATGTATCACCAATAAACATTTTTTTATTTTTCCTATTCCTTTTAAAGAATGACTAATATAAGTACCTGGTGCTTATTTCCGTTTTATTTTTTTTATTTTGAGCTTACTAATTATCTATTTGTTATTCTAAAAACTAACATTACTCCAGTAATTATTCTAGATTAATAATGTAATTCCTAAACTGAAATCATAATTTTACTACCATAATTGGAATAAGACCCTAGCATTATTATCATCTTTAAAAGTCATGAGCATTTTCTAATGCATATTTTTTTTTTTCTTAATTGAACAAACTGATATTAGCAGTGTGCGATTTATTAAGGAAACAAGAAAACAGCAGTCAAATCAATTAGCTTCGGAAACTAAAAACTAATATTCCAAGAAGTCTTAAATGATAAGTATTTATCACTTAGCTAAAACATAATATACAGATATTTTAGCCACTAGTTAAGATTTCAAAATAATTCCAATAAAGTTAGGAAATTACAAATCTAAAACTTATCGACTAATATAATGCTTCTGATTATTAACTCTTATATTAGAAAACAGTAAGTCAAGAAAGAATAAACTAAAGAAAGTTTAAGCAATAAACAGATTTCTTTTACTAAAAAAAAAACTACTTGAATATTTGCAAGTTGTAGTTATTTTTGCAATCCCTACAACAACAACAACAAAAGTTCAGTTCACCTAACATAAAAGAAATTTTCTATTTCTTATATCTTCAGTGTCTGTTAATCATCTATTTAGATGATCCAATTCCCACCTCATTTAGTAAGCTGTAACTTTTTCTAGCAATAAAACTCTACAAAAAGAGTCACCCCACTCCCACCACCACCAGGAAAACAGGCTTGATTGAAGAATAGACAAAATTTTTAGCAGAAGAAATATGTTTTTTACTAAAGTAAATTTCTTTTTACTGGAAAACTTTGAACATTTGAATAGTTATATTTTGGGAAAGGAAACAAGAACCACTGCTGATAATTAAGGTCTGAAAAAAAAAAAAAAAAGAATTTTCCTGGCACTAACAAAATAACTGATAATTACACAAGTTATATTATTTAAGTTTAACAGAACCAAAAGTTGTATTAAGTGAGCCGTTTATTTTGAAAGTGACCCAAGTCCATTTTTCAATTTTTTTATTGTTAACTGTAGTAACGTGTGCAAATTCCACATTAGCAAGCAAAATGTGATCTATGACTGCCAACATGAAATTTGCACACATTACTACAGTTAACAATAAAAAAATTGAAAAATAGGCTTAGGTCACTTTAAAAAAAAAAAAAAACTGCTCATGTATTGGAATTTTATATTACGTGACAAAGTGACTGAATAAATTAGGTGAGACAGGGAAGAACAGGGAATTGTGAGAATTCAATGTGCTAAAGCTTAATCACGTTATGTTCTTGAGATATATTCACTCAGATAATATCCAATTAATAGAAACACATGACGTAAGGGATGTATGTTCTCAAAAATCTAATTTTTTTATAATAAAAAAAAAAAAAAAAAATCTGATGGAACAGCAACTTACATTACAAACAAAAATATACAAAGAGGAAATGAAGGATTCTCCTATCCCTAAGTATTTTTCTTCAAAATGTCTTCATGCCTTCTTTAGATGGAATTCCAGTAACATTATAACAATATTAACAATGCCAAAGAACTTGTGTTTCCTTTTTATTTTACAGAACGAAGAACTTATTTTATTTTGTTCCCAAGTTTGGATTCTTCCTCTAAACTGACCACTTTGTTTTTCTACTGGGAAGGCAACGAAACTTTGGATAAATTAAAATGATACTTTGGAGTAAATTAAAATGGTCCCTGATGCCGAGAGAAGAAAAAGGCAGAGGCAGATTCATAGAAAGAGGTGGCCAACAATTAGGATAAATGAAGGGTTTTTAAAATATAAAGTTTAAACTTAAGATCTTAATTCATGGAATGACTGGAGGAGCAAAGCTAGTGAAGGGATCAAATTAAGTTTTCATTCAATACCAGTGCAATAAAAAGAACCAACTATTTTCCTGCTTTTCTTAAGGAAAAAGAATATTTCATTCATTGATTTATTCAAAAATTAAGTGTGGTAATAATGCTATGGCCTGCTGGTTACAGTTTCCCAAAAGCTGTAACTCAACTGAAAACATAATATTCAACTGAATTATATCAAGGACAGGAGGGATGAAAAGGACGTTAAACTTTTGGTAAGTCATAACTAACAAAAGTTTCATGTTAGCACCATAATGACTTCCTCAGTAAAAAGTATTTCATTTAACTTTTAGTCAAGTAATATTTTTTTTTAGCACGAATTTTCATATTAAACAGGTTAATTTACTAAAGTAAAGACCATATTCCAATGGGATTCCACTACTGATAAAGAGGTAAAGGGATGGTTACTTGAAAGTGCTTTTCTATGCTTGAACAGCAGGGCATGAAATTAATATATATGTACAAGTATAAAATGAACAACAAAAGGTAAAACAAAAAAAAACCCTATTATTTTGGAAGTACATTACTTATCTTAAACCTCATTACTATTTTCCTGAATACAAAATGAAAAACAACTAACTAATAGCTTCGTTTTTGTTTCTTTTTTTTTTTTTTTTTTCCTCTCTCAAATAAAAAAAAAAAAAAAAAAAAATTCAAAACTTGAACTGCTGATATTAAAAGAAAAGTTTCAAATTATGCTGGAATGTCTACCAAATTAGACAGCATATCCAGGTAACTTGTTGTGTACCACAGAAATTCATTAAAATGGGTTAAGCAAAAACATTGACAGACTGTAAATGTTTTAAGCAAATGTACAACATTTTCCAATAACAAGAAATTGGTAACCTATAATTGTTGACAGTACCCATTACAAATTTCAGTAATTTGTCAATTGCTCTAAAAATTAAAAATAATAATAAAATTCAAATTTAACAACGTATTTATATTTTTATGAATTAGCAGTTATTAAAAAATTGTAATAGGGTCAACATACAAAAATCCTAAGCAACTTAAAAATTTAACCAAACTATAATAAGCCAAAGACTACAATTTAAACTTTTTTTTTAATTATTTATTCTTTTTTTTTTTTTTTTATCAAAGACGTAAACTATGTATAACCTTTTCAAAGAAAAAAACCCTCTATTTCAGGAAGAATCCTCTTTCTGAAAAGGGTGGTAGAAGAGAATCCAGGAGATAGGATCAATATTCCAAGTCCTCAAGGTAGGTTGATCTGCCAAAGTATAATATAAAAATTACTGCCAAATTGATTGCAAGCACAAAGTTTTCAAAAGCTAAAGCACATGGCTGACAACCAATATTATTTTTGGGCATGCCTTCAATGATATATGTAATAAATATTAACTGGAAAATTTACTCATCATTTCTTTAGAGGGAAAAAAAAAAAAAAAAAGCAGCAAAAGATTCTATACTAACCATAAGTGGCACTAAAGTTGTTATATTCCTGTTTTATCCCAGGTTGACTAGTCGTCGTAGTGGTGGTGGTTCCTTGTCCCGAGACTGCTGTTGTAACTTGTGTTGTCAGCTGTGCAGTAGCAGCAGTAGTAGTGGCTGTTACTTGAGCTTGAGCCGTGTATGGATCTTGTCCAGGAAGTGCACCAGGAATTGTGGAGGGGGTTCCTGCAGGAGCTGAAGGAGGAGGGCTGTTCCAACTAGCATAACCAGGATATGCCGCTCCTAAATTTGAAGTGAAGTCTATTGACAAAATTCCAAGATCTTAAATCTGAATTTCCAAAAACTTCAAACATGATTTACAGCAACAAAAAAATAATAATTCTAATTTTGGAAATGAACAATGATAAATGAATTTGTTAGCCATTCATGAATTATCAAAAGAATTAAATTACTGCAGCAAATGGGGAAAACAATAATTAATGATAATTAACGACAAATGATTCACAAATGAAAATCAACTTAAAGTTGAAAGGAGACTACCTTATTCTAACAGTATAGTGCAAAAATCTTTGATAATTTTTGGGCTGAGGGACATTAGTAAAGGGAGGGGCGAGTGACCAAGCAGATTGTGGGAGCAGGAGAAGCAGTAAGAAAGGAAAAAAACAATTAGCCTGAATGGAATACCACATCCCAAAAGTGCTGCTCTCTTAAGCTAACCCACAAACAAATGAACAGTCAATAATTAAATTACAATAAGCAAAATACTTAGAGAGCTGGTTAGAATACAAAAGGAAGTTTAATAAAATAAAATAAAAAAAAATCAATATAAACAATGCAAGGTTATACACACCCTGGGGTTCTCATTCACTACACAAAAATAAGAATTTAATAAGACTGCTAAAAGACTCATTCAAAAATGCCTAAGATGTTTGAGGGAAATAAAAATTCAACATTAACATGAACAGAAAGATTAAATGCTTATTACTTCAATATTCATTATATTTTTTCTTTTTTTGATGAATTAAGGGTTTAAGCTAAGAATGCTAAACCTAAATATTTTCAATGTAGAATGCAAAACAAATAAACAACAAAGTCTCCAGACAAGAAGAAGCAACTGACACAAATCATAAAAATTGGCTGCAGGAGGATGGCAACATATTTAACAAGAGAATCTACAAATTTATTGTCATGAATTCCAAAGTGACTTGGTATCTAGCACAAATCTACAGTGGTACATTTGAAGTCATCGATTAAATCTACGATTGATAATAAAATAGGATAAGCTTTCAGGATGTGACAATGTTTTTAAATCATTCTCCAAATTGCTGTAAATAAGAATTTGGAGAACTTTTAATTACATCCATATTTACATGCTATGAAAATTGTATGTAACTCACCACTGAAAATGAAATTTAAGAGATAAAGATGATTAACAGTTTACAGGGTGTCTACTGAATCTCAAACAAAAAAATTAAGGACAATTCCCGTACATTTAAGGACATTTTGACAAAAATTTAAGGACATTAAAACTTGTATCGTAAAATATTTAAAATACCAAAGAGCCTCCAAGAGAAATCTTTTAAGGCGGTACAAGATGAATTTTGCGGGGCCCTTGACAATCCTATTTTAACAACCAAAAAAAAAAGGGAATTTTATTTTAACAACCAAAAAAAAAAAAAGGAAATTTTATTTTAACCACCAAAATAAAAAAATAAAAACCCTGACATCATGCTCAAAATTTAAGATCATAGTCCGTTTTTCCCATACATTTCACGTACATTTCATGTCAAACCAAATTTCCCGTACAATTCCCGGTTTTCCCAGTTGGTAGACACCCTGGTTTACTAATATTTTCAGTAAAAAAATACAGAACCAGCACAGAATTATTATTTTGATCAATCTGTGTTACAGATGTCAAATCGTGATAACATGATAAACAATTTTAGTGATAAACACTGTTATAAAGCCTTCCCGTGGTTATATGGACACCCATATAAGATAAGAATGAGAAAGTAGAGATATTACGGTATTGATTAAAAGGGAAAGCGAAGTGCTAGGCCCGATTTTGCTTCGCTGGAGATGAATAAAGTAGAAAATTAAAATATTAAGGGAACAGGAAGTAGATAATTGTGATGAGCAAGGATAACAGAGGGAAAGAAGACTGGCCAAGCCAACTGTTTGTAAACAAGTCGAGGAAGGTGGGGTGGCGTTGGACCGCCTGGCAGCGGCTGAGGGAGGCTAGTAAAGGGAGGGGTGAGTGACCAAGCAGACCGTGGAGCAGGAGAAGCAATAAGAAAGGAAGAACTCAATTAGCCTCAGGGGAATACCACACCCAAAAGTGCTGCTCTCTCTTAAGCTAACACACAAACAAATGCACCATCAATAATTAAATTACAATAAACAAAATACTTAAGAGCTGGTTAGAATACAAAAGGAAGTTAAAAAAAAAAAAAAAAAACAATATAAAACAATGCAAGGTTATATACACTCTGGGGTTCTCATTGAATTCAGATCCACCTAATGCCACTAATATAAAAAAAAATGCAGCTAACACTGACACAGTTGTGACAAAGGCGCCACAAGGTGACTAAACCGTACAGTGTCTAAGATTTGTGTACAGTCGGTAGAGATTCCCAAGCTGAGGGTAGCTTGTCAATATACAGCAAGCACATTCGGAGGCGGGAATCATAGCACTGATGACTAGAAGGAAGGGCACACAAGGTTTGATCCAATGGTGTTTGGATCTTGGAGCTCGCCGCTATTGGAACTGCTACTTAGGCGATCCACGATCCTCGCTTGTTTGCCCGACCTTCTAATTTGCACTTAGGTGAGCTTCTAGAACTCCAGTTGCAGCGACATGCTTTCACTGTGCAGGAGGGAAGGAGTTGAAGAATGCACATAGACACAACAAATCCTCGGTGAAGCAAATTATTGCAAATCCTGCTCTCCGAGCAGGCCTCAGCTACTCTCCAGCAGAGTCAGGCCAACCAGGCTTCGGTTGTTGGCAAAGTTGCTGTCGTTTCGTCCCAATTGGAGCAGGCACTCGAAGGGCAGCTATGTATCCGGCCGCCTTTCCTTTTTGGACACTCTCTTGACTCTGCTTTTGTTTGTTTTCACAAATCCACACTGTCCCCTTGAATGCCGTCACCAAGGACAGCAGCAGGTCGGAGAGTAGATGGGGCCTACCTACCTATCTATGAGCACATCTGTTGACACGGTCGAAAGACAGGGAAAACAAAGGAGGATAGCAATAAAAGAAAGCTAAAAGAGGAATGGTGAAAAGTAATAAAAGCAACCAAAAGGCTGAAATGGAAAAGAGAAAGAGTAAAAATGGATGCCATATGAGAAGGTTTGGTGAGGGAGAATACCAAAACACCTGGAAGACACCTGATGAAGGGGACAAAAGGAGGAACGTAATAAACTATGAAATGTTTGAACCATAAGTTCGGATACATGAAGAAGATATGAAAATAGATTTCTGAAGATTGTCTTACAAAGAATGATGAAATATGGGATAGGATGTGAAGGTGGATGCAGCAAGTCCTGGATCGTTACACTGTAAAACATATGTTTCTTCAAATATGTGCAAAATAAGTAGTTGTAGTTAGTTTTATCAATAGTTCCAATGTGCAACAGATGAAGTAGGAAATTTAGCAATCCACAAGTCGGACAGTTGTAAATATTTGATAGATCTTCATATGATGTCAAAAAGATGATATGACAGAAACACTTGGCAAAAAAAAGACATCCTTGATGAAGAGAATATATAGTATTATGAGTAGGATTCTTTGGAAAGAATAATTTTGAAGTAATAAAAGGTTTAATGATGGCGCATAAGAGTCACCATGGATGGGATCAAGTATGCAAAGAGCAAATTGCTGAGTAAAATCATATATACTACAGTCATAATGTAACTGCAGTTGAATAAGTGATCTGTAAATGTACAATCAAAAACAAAGCAATCGCTGCTCCATATAGTACAGGAAGGACTGCAGACAAATTAATTTTAAAACACTTTATTTTCAGAGGATCTGCAAATGACATTGAAAATTGAGTTCTTTGTCAAATATGAGACCAAAAAATGTATTCAGATACACAGGGAAGTTGAATACTAATATGTCAGATTAAGCCCTGGGAAAATTCCCTGCATCAAGTAAAATGAACACAGACAGCCTTTGATGGAGAAAAGGCAAAAATCATTGGAAATACTCCAATCATATAGTCAACCGAGAGCCAACTGTTATTTGAATGACAAGAAATTTCGAAATCATCCACATACAAAGGATTGTAAATAGATAGAGGCAAAGAAAGACCTAATTCTATTCATCTTTATTCAAAAAAAGCATAACCCTTAAGGCACAGTCCTGTGACACACTTTTTTATTTCCTGAGAGCAAGAGCTAGATTGCTGTTGAATCCAAGTCCAATTTGGAAAATAAAAATAGGAAGCAAATTATGAATAAATATAGATATGTTCATGTAAGTCATAACTATGTAGATATTATAAAACTCCAAACTTTCATTATATGCTTTTTCTTTTTTTTTTTCAAGTAAAGAAAAAAGATAGATACCAGATTTTTTTTTTCCTCTCTTGGCAAAGGTTTAGCGAATAGTGTCTTCCAACAAATAAAAGATTTATTGTTTACTTACATTGGCAAAAAGTCATATTGTATAGAATTACATTATTAGTAAATTAACATCAATTAATCAGGTTTTATAGTGCAAAAATAACAGTGCCTAAGCTGCATCGAGAAAGATAAAGAAATAAAAGATGAAGGAATAAGACAAAAACAAAAAATAAAGACAAAAAAATAATAAGACAAAAATTTTGGTTTATTCTAAATAAACCAAAGGAATGGAGAATGAAGAAAATTATACAGTAAATTGTTAAAAGTAAATTATAAAATTAAAAGACTGCTACAATGCAATCAAAAGATAAAAGGAAAATAAAAGAGTAAAAAAAAAATAACAGGGCTAAAGGCAAAAGTGAAAAGGCCAACAGAAATGCACAGGTCCAGGACTATGCACAAAGAACCATTGTCAGGCTTAAATAGAAAAAAACATGATGATCTAGAGAAAAAGTTATCAGGAGAAGGATGTGAAAATTAGAAAATGTCATCAAGACAAGTCCCTAGGTCAGAAGAGGATTAAATTTGTCCCATTCTTGCTACCATTTCATTGTCACTCAAGAACTATAACAGTATAAAAGTCATGATAAGTAATAGAAATTCGCTAAAATATAAGAGTTGCATCAGATTGACAAGAGAATCAGTAAGTTCACTGTAAAGAATTTTGACATTACTGGGAATCCAGTGGTCCAAGTTTTAAATGATTTAATAAATCCAAAATTGATAACAATAGGATGGACCTGCCTCAGGCCTGCAGAAGACATTCCGAATCACTGTAGATGAGAATTTTGGATATATATTTTTTTTGGACTTTCATATTTTAAGGCAAAATATGACAGTTAAGCAGTAAAGACAAACTTCACAAGGAAGATAATTGACATTACTACAAGTGGAAGTCAGAAAACAAGATTCCCTATTTAACCACAAACATACTTGCACACAGTGAAATGGCCCTTTACTGGCACAAAGTTCAGACATTTGCCACTAAGTGGAACCATTAATCAAGCCCAATCTCCACCATTTGTCTAAACTGCAGTCTCTGAGTGGACACAAGAAGAGGTTGGATCAGTTATTCTTGTTTTTGTGGGCAAAAGAACAGCAAAGATTCAAATTCAATATGAACTTATAGCTGATTTTGGCCTGAACATGATGATTGTGCAGCATGTGTAAAAAGGATGTCATAAATTTAGTGGTGGTCGAGTTAGTGTAACAGACAAACAAAGGAGCAGGCATCTTTCCACGTCAGTAGATCTTGTCCCTGCAATTGAGGAGAATGTGTACGGTAATTGCTGCACGTCAATTAAAGATTTGGAAGGAAAAAATTAATCTTTTACATGGCTCAATCTGGGACATTGTTTCATGAATATTTAGGGTATCATGAATATTTGCTTATAAATTAATATTTTGAAAAGTGTGCAGCAGGTGGGCTACTCTACAACAGACAGAGGATCCAAGACAAACTGTACGAGTGCGTCCCTCGCCCATCTCCTCCACTGTAATGAACATGGTGATGATTTCTTGGAGCAAATCATTACTGGGGATGAAACATGGTTTTCCATTATTGTCATGAAGCAAAAGCCCAATCCATGGCAAGGAATATTCCTTATCGTCCACTGTCAAAAAATTTAAGACATAGACCAGTTCTGGGAAAATCATTATTATATTTTGAGACATGCATGGTGGGCTTCTGTTGGATTTCAGTCTTTATAATACAACAATTAATGTTGCTGCTTATCAAGTCACTCTCAAGAACTGAAGAGCTATACATTGGAAGTGCAGTGGTGCCTCAAAGGAAAAAATACACAATGAAAAACTCACCAATGATCAGTGCTTAAAAGGCCTCAGAAGACAGCCAAGGGGGTATTGCTGTTGCATGACAATGCCCAACCACACACAGCTAGTGACATAATGAATCTTTTGGGAAGCTAACACTGGGAAATTCTTCAGCATCCGGCCTACATCCGTAATCTGGTACCTTCAGATTTCCATCTCTTTCCAGTAATGAAAAAAAAAAAAAACACCTTTGTGGCAAGTGATTTCAATCAGATGATGCTGTCAAGCATGAAAATGTAAAAATGGCTGTGTAAACAGGTTTCCATCTTCTAACAGCAGAGTTTTCATGGATTTCCTGCCTATCCAAGTGCCTCAACAAAAAGAGTGACTGTGGAAAAATAGTCTAAGGATTTTTTTTTTTTATTTTTTAAACATGTATTTCCATAAAAATAAAGTATTAAAAAAATTTATGAGTTGGGAACCTTACTTTCTGACATCCCTTCGTAAATTTCTCAATGTAGAGGGCTGTTCCAATGTACAATATTCACTAGATCTATCTGTACAAAAAAATTGTAGATCGTAATAGCATGAAGAGTGTTCACAGTGAAGACTGAAAGTTTGTTGAAGTATTGTGCTTTAGAGCAGTGTTTTGCACCTGGTGTGCCACAAACTTTTACCTATAGTAATAAATTAAATATAAAGTTTCATTTATTTGCTCCTAGTTTTGTGTTTTATGTTTGTATTTCTCACTCTGTCGATGCACTGATTAAATAAGAAACCCCATCCTTCCCTTTTTAGAGTGTAGGTCCTACATCTTTTAAAAAGTTTTATCACAACTGTATTCTGAAGTCAGAAATTGTGATTAGGATTGGATCACGTTGGCTCCGATTGAAACCGACTCCTATGATTTTGAAGATGAATTAGAATTTGAATTAATAGTGTTGTAACATATACTTTTGAGGGGATTATCGTTTTGATGTGCCATATTGAGTCATGGGTGTGCCGTGAGAGAGAGAGAGAGAGAGAGAGAGAGAGAGAGAGAGAGAGAGAGAGAGAGATAGATAGAGATTTGTCAAACAAATTAAAAAGTTAATAAACAAACTTCGAATTCTATAACCCCCTTCAAAAGATAGGTTCAAAATTAATTTTTTTAATTTACTAAAAAGAAAATTGTATTCTTTGTTTGAACTTATTCACTTTCAAATTCCTTTAATTATCAGAGGAAAAAAATAATCTTTATAGATTGCTCTAGATATCAATTAAGGGAAAGAAAAAAAAAATGAATGTTTTAACCTATCAGTTAATCCATAAGACAAGCTAATTTTAAGTAACTTTTTTAAAACTTTCTTCTTTCCTCTAGAAATCATCCATTCTATAAATTCCGCTTATTTATTTATTTTCAATTTAGCTTTTGTTTAAAAATTAATTGGCTGAAATTTTGGTGGACTAAATCAAATTCAGAATCATACATTTAACTGAAATATTTTGCACTGCGATTTAAAATAACTATTTGTGAATTAGAACAGCACTGTTTGTTAAAGTCCTCTGATATAAAATTGTGTAGCTATTAATACTTGTAATATTTGTCTTGTATGTCTGTGTGTGTATGTGTGTGTATATATATATATATATATATATATATATATACATACATACATACATACATACATACAGGATACAAGGGAAAGTCCTAAGTCATCCAAATAACTTTTGAAAGAAGATAGCTAGTGAGCGAAGTTAAGTATTGGTATAGGAAAGTGACCATGAGCTAGCAGATGAGATTGGCGGCAGAGCCCCTAGTAGCGAAATGTGGAAATTAATAACCCTTACTCGGAAACTATAAGAGTTACAAAAAAAATAATAATAATAATAATAACAAATGAAAAAGTTATAAAGCATCACCGAATTAGTAGGAAATGACATTTTACAGAAAAGAATCGTGCAAACAGAAGGCGGTAGATGCAAAGTTTTCAGAACGTCATTTAATGCAAAACCAGTACATACATAACCTCCAGTTTAAAGTAGAGCACGTTCAATATTTCCGTCTACTGCAATACACATTTGTATGTGGGATAGAACTTCCTGTTGCACATTTGTCAGGATTGTGGGTGTCAAGCTCTCACAAGCAGCAACTACTCTTATGTCGCAAATCTTGAGACATACTCACACACACTTCCACTGTGTACACTTTCTCTTTCATATAATCCCAGAGAAAGATATCCATTGGAGACAATTCAGTGACTCTGTAGGTCACTAATTGCCTACTATAACCAATTACCTTTTTTTGAGAAAGTGTCAGACAGAACATGTAAACACTGCTGCTGGCTTATATAATGGAGCACAGTCATGCTGTAACCACAAAGATAATAGTTCATCCAGAGAAACAATGTCTAATCAGTCAGTTAATGTACCCTGTAGTTCATATTCCTCCGTAAAACACAGGACCAACAAGGCGGTCCTTCCAAATGCCACACCAAACGTTGATTGATCAGCAGGACTGATGCTCCCATACATATAATGCATTCATAAGCGCCAAACAATTGTTTGTTAAGCATACCGCCATGTGTGAATTGTGCCTTGTTGGTCCAAAGAATGTTTGATAAAAAAGGTCAGATTTCCATCTAGGATGTTCATTGAAAAATTGCACCAATCAAAGCATCGATGGTCATCTCTTGGCAGCAGTGCTTCACAGTTACTAGATGGTAAAGGTGAGCACAATGCTGCTGTAAAATTTCCCACACACAGGACAGTAATAAGCCACATGCCAAACTAATTTCTTTTGTACTGATATGTGGGTTGGCCAAGACATAGGTCACAACATCGACTGGTTGCACATGCATACCTATTCTGCTGGGTAGGCCCCATTGATGACGAGCTGCAATACTGCCAGTCTCTCTCAGCATTTCAAACAGCATGACTGATGGTCAAAGCATTCGGATGTGGAGCAGTAGGAAATCTTAAGATATATTGCAAAGCAGCTTCCCTAAAGCTCCGGCTGACTTTGCCGTATAGCAGTATGTACCATCTCATAATAAATCTTCATTCGAATAACCTGCCATGATCTTTTGTTTACAAGATGCTAAATAGTCATTAACGGAATATTCAATAGTCGACGATTCTCTGCAGACTGCAAAGCTCGAGTTTCATCTGCAAGAGTGGAGTCATGTCACAGCATACATTTGCATATGGCACAAAAATGCATATGCTCACGATGTCTACTGCCTTCTATTTGCACGATTCATTTCTGTAAAAAGGCATTTCCTACTAATCTGAAGATGCTCTACAACTTTCTCATTTATATTTCTTCCGTATATTTCATAACTTCCACATTTTGCCACTTGGGGCGATGCCATCACTCTCGTCTGATAGGTATTGGTTAGGAAAATGCGCTAACATGCCTAATGCTATCTTTGATCAAAAGTTATTTGTGGCGATTCAGGATTTTCCCGGGCACCCTGTATATACCAGATATCCAAAGAAATAACATGAGGTGTCTGAAAGTGCCATAAGTTGATAAATATTAGGCTCAAACTTTGGATCATAGGCTTATGGGTCATGGGGATGGAGGACTC
>JAFIDM010009631.1:169199352-169216536 GCA_023159025.1 Thereuonema tuberculata | reverse complement strand
ACTTATTTAGACACTACGATTTTTACCAGTTAAAAACACCCCACAATATTATACAGGATGGTGCACATAAAACCGGCCCCAAAAGGTTTCCAGGTACATTTTGGTTCTAAAAAAAAACAAAATATGCCTGGAAACCTTTTTAATACCTGGACACCATTTAACACAATCGCCCCTGTTAATGTTATCTGCACATTATTGCCGGTATATTTTTATTGTCATGTCAGAGTAGATGTTGGAAGTAGCTGCCATCAGCCTAGATGCATTTCTCCACCAGCTGCAGCATGTTCAGGAATATACTCAATTATGTGAGCGTAATGCAAGCGATCTCTTGCCGTATGTTGTTTTCAACTGATCCAATGTGTGAGGGTTGTTGCAGTATACTTTCCATTTCAGCAACGCCCGAGATAACTGTCAAACAATCTATAGTGAATACTGTCTATAGCAAACATACAACATATACCTTGAAACAAATAGGGGCCGGTTTTATGTGCGCCACCCTGTATTTCTACGCTGGACAGTTCTCACTGATACAGATACCCTTGCACTTGCATTAAGTTCTGCAACAATTTGAGATGCCCTACTTTTATGTTTTCTGGTCACAATTCAACGAAGTGTTCCTTGAGTTTCGACCACAACTGTTTTTTTCTGTAGTAGTTTTGCCAGTCTGAATACTGAGATGTTATAAAAGATAAGTAGATCTCGATGCACCCATCAAATCGACAACTCAGGTCAAGGATGTCACCACTAGGACCGCACCAACAACCATTTCTCTTTGGTAGTCTGTTAGGGTCCAACATCTCAAGCCTCAAAAAAACAAAATAAGGATTTTTTGTACAACAACACTTCTAACTTTAATTGACACTGATTAAGCTACCTGCTTGATAATATAAGGGGGCATTACCATTCATTGCACATTTGTCAGGAATAGTTTAGTTCAACTTATCTGCGTAAAAATATGGGTGTTCGGATTATTTTGTCCAACCTCTGTATTAAACATAACTTCAACCATGAATTTAATTTTGTTCCAACCTAAAATCTAGTCCCAGAGAAAAATCCCATCAACCTTCCACTTTCATATCAAATGGCTAATGCCTCCAGTAACAGCTTTCTCACTGGATCTGTCAACATAGTTTGATATTTATTTCGGGAAATATTTGTATCTACAGCTGTTTCTTATAAAACAAAATTGGGGGGGGGGGGGGGTAACCTATCCCTAATCCTTCATTGTTTTAATTATTTGCTTATTTAAGATTTCATTCCTTCCATCTCTCCTACATGGATCAGAAAGAGCAATAATATTTGCTGATAACTTACGCTTCACATTTAAAGATCTATTACATCTTCGGAGATAGATAGAGATAGATAGATAGATAGATAGATAGATAGAGAGAGAGAGAGAGAGAGAAATAGGATGGGAAAAAATGAATAATTGTGTCAGACATGCACATCAAAAAACTGATGTACCTCAGGAAATATTTTTCACTGACAACCAATTTAACAAAATTTATGCAAAAATGCCACATCATTTCAACAAAAATTTATTTGAAATTTTTAGTTTTTATAGATTTGTACCCAAAAAAAAAAAAAAAAAATGGAGAATTATTTCTCTACAAAAAGAGCTGAGCGCCATTATTTTAACAATAAAAATTAGTTAGCAAAAAGAGAAAAAAAAATAAATCAAAAACAACTTTCTAATAATAAAAGAAAGAAAGAAATGAAAAAACCTGTGTTATACTTTTGATGAAAACCCTTTTTAAGAAATATAACAGCTTAGCTCCCTAATATTATTTGATATTATATAAATTAGAATCTAACAGAAAACTGTCTCTACATTACTGATATCTAATCATGAACAGAACCCCCCAAGATCTCAAACCGGTCTCGACTGGACTTTTCAAATTAGCTATGAAGTTTCACCTGCACTATAATCCAAATGTAATAAAATGCAATTTATCCATTGTAATAATCAATTCTTTTAATGTGAAGGAAAAATAGTTACAGACATACCAGTAGGAGACTGTTGTGCTGAGACCCAAATACCTGAAAAGAAGATACTAAAAATGAGCATTTTCAGTAAGAACGAAGAATAAAATAAATGAGTTCAAGTTGACTTGTTTTTGTGAAAAAAAATATCTAATATAATAATTATTAGATTTATCAGAATCTAATGATATTTGCATGATAAATTTACAAACAGCTAAATATAGCACTTGAGAAAATAAAAGTTTCTATTACTTTTGAGGAGTCATGAATAGGTGTCTCAAATGTTTTCTTATTGTCAGTCATTATATAAAATATGACAGTACAGTAGAGTCGCGATAATCCGAGGTAATTGGGGCTGATGGTACCTCGGATTACAAAAAACTCGGATTACACGGAAAAAAGAAAAAAAAAACTGGAATTTTCAACTAAAACGAGTTAAATTTAATTTATAATAGATATTAAAGTTACAGATACATTAACAATGTTACCCGGTTACATGAAAGACTTTATAAGCATTTACAACTTTAAAAAAACTTTCAAAGGTCTTCTGCTTCAAAGTAGAGGCATCCCGGAGGGTCTGAAGTTGGCTCGAAAAATCAAACATTCACCCAACCTCTGGACTTGACTAAAAATCTGTGTCAAAACCACAGACAAGAATTGAACGTTAATCATCCCCTTATGTCCATGCTGGAGGCAGAGACGACCCTTTGACGACATCTTGGGGTTTTCAACTAAAATTGGCTAGTGCGGCTGCATCTCGGATTACAGGGGCTCGGATTACCGCGACTCTACTGTATTTAATATTATGCACATTTGCAGACAGAATCTGACCCTTGCGTTTATTAGTGAATCCACAGTGCATTAATTCAGGACCTAGACTTCTATTTGAAGGTTTGAATATTTGTCTTGAGTTAGTCATAGTACGAAACTGAAAATTATTTTAATCCTAAAACATAACTACTAATACTGCTCCAATAAAGTAACAATAGTCTAATTCCACAAGGGACTAGGACAGCAACCAATCATTTTTATTTATTTAATCTATTTATTTTTATTTTTGATAAATTTCTTTTTTATAAGTCTTAAAAAAAATCTAAAAATTTTTAGTAGCGATTTAATTGAAGATCACTCCTGCCTTTAAAATCTTATCTCTTTGGTTGTATAATGGTACAAGTTGTTTTTCCTCTGTTAGATTACCCCACCTAACATTCTACTGCTAATGTTACATATATATCTCATAAGGAATAAAGAGGAGAAATTCCTTTTACTCTTCAAAAAGCAATTTTTAAGCAAATCTTACATATCAGAAATAAAATAATTAAAGTAATACTTAATTAAGTTAATAGATGGTATAAAGTAGAAGAATCAGCAATTTTATTTTTAACAAAGCTTTTATTTTTATATTGTGCTGCTAATTTCTTTCTTTCTTTTGCTTTTCATCAAAGTTTTAATAAAAAAATTATTAACATTAGAAAGGTATAATAAATGTGGTAGATTCAAAAGCAACATATACAAGATTTCTTTAACATCGGCTACTTTTGTTACTTTGGATATGCCCCTGGAAAAAATTAAGCTAATACTCTTAATAAAAATCAAATAAGGATTATTCTTAAGCTTGAATATTTTTTTTTTTTTTTTTTTTTTTTTTGTATTTTTTTGTATTAATGCTTAATATGTGTGAACTTTAAATGGTGTATCAATTATTTTTATTTTATTTCACTTAAAAAAAAAAGGCCATTTTAATGGCTGAAGTGATTTACAAAACAATAAAAAGATTCAGTTTAGGAATTAAAAATTCCTAAAATATTAAAATATCCACTTTTGGATAAAAAACAAACCGAACAATTATAAATAAAAAAAAAAGTTACAGCAAACTATGTACTCAATTAAAAATATAACTGATGATGATGATATATCTATAACTACAGTAAACTAGAGGTTGTAAAAGCATTATTTATTTCAAAAAAATTATATTTATATATTCATTTCAGCAAAAGCAATATTTAGTCATTGACATATCTTTTTAATAGAAATAATTTGCAAAATTTTAAAACAACCTTTTATTTATTTATTCATATATTAAAGAAAAATTTATCTATATATGAATTCATATTATACTATATTATACATATATAATAAGGTATACATTGAGTATTGTACTGTTATTACTGATATTATATATATATATATATATATATATATACACACACACACACACACATTTTCAAAATCATTTACCCAGTATGCCCATAAATAATGATGGTACAAAGAAAAAAAAATAACTAACAAATTTACTAATATTTTACTTAAATTTTTAGAAGTATTTCATCAATATGTAATTACTATAAACAAATTTATTTCTCAAAATGTCTACCCCTTGCCTTAATATGCATTAATATGGGAGCCGAAGAGCTGGGCAACGAACTCTGGTGGCGAAAAAAAAAAAAAAAGCCGTTATGGGTGATCAGAGATTCTAGTCAATTGATTTGCTATACAGGAATCAATACATCTCGTTGTTTCTTGCGAATTTACAATTCGAATTCTTTTGTTTTTGGAATATTTTGTGAATTTGTGATTCCCAAGAAGAGTATACACCTCTAGGAAATAATCAAGAAGCCGTTTCCTAAAGAAAATTGAAGCGAAATCGAAGTTTTAAGCGGAGGCGTGTGGTTACAATGACTACAGAGAACAAGCAGATTTAAGGTTTGTATTATTTTATATAGATAAAAAAATAGCTTATTTCAATAATCTATATATAAATTTATTAAATGATGACAGTAATTAATATTCTGGTGTGATTGAAAGAGAACCATAATGATTCGTTTGGATGCCTTCGCATTCTTTTGTAGTTAAAATAAGCTTTTTTGAAATTTTTTTTTTTACTAATAATAAAGTATTTTCGAAAAAACTAAATCTTTTTTTATTATTATTATTTTGACTTTTTTCCCCTCTAATGTTCCTGGGTCTTAGTGAAGTGATTTATATTATTTTGAGTACGTACATGTAACGTTGTCAGCCACGTGGTCTGTTTCAGGGAGGAAAAATGTAAGCGTTAAATGTTTTATTAGTCAAGCTAGAATTCTTTATTCAATAAAAATTGTTTCTTTAAGAATTACTTTTACTATTAAATATAAAATGTGTAAGTAAATGTTCAACAAAGTAACCGAAACAATAAAATAAAAAAAACATTACAGTTAATAACAGATTGTACTTTCAAAAAACATTTATAACTTTTAACTCAGGACCGAAGAAATTAAAAAAAAAAATAATAATACTTTTTACAATAATAGTGAATAAATACTTTTAAAATGTTTAAAATAAAGATTTAATCAATTACTCCATTCAATATGGCTTTTCAAATACATGACGAAATAATCTACGAGGTTTTGACATAACTTACGATGATTCACTTTAAATTTACTTGAAATCATTCTTAATATCAAAATCATGAATGAAATAAATTATTATTATATTTTTTATAGCTTTAAGCTTCCGTATGAAGAAAATGGATACAACATAATAGGTTTTAAAAATATTTTAAGCTATATAGCTATTTTGTGAATCGCATGTTTACGATTCGAGATCGTTTGCCTTTTAAGAACTAAAGAACAAAAACGAGTTGGTTATTCTGTATTTTATTAATACTACTTAGTTTTCCTCTGAATACAAGACTTAAGACATGGATTTAAATATACAAAAAACTGAAATAAAAACAAATTTAGACTATTGTCAACGTTAGTAATAAATGTGATGAAAACATAACGCTTGTGTGTTGCAATGAAAAAAATTCAGTCCAATGCTAACGGTTTGTTTGCAATAAATAAAACTAATGTCGAAAGATTTAGGAGATATTTTAAAACGATTTTCCGAAAGACAAAGCTTTAAAAAACGAACTTGCCTGCCTCTTTTATCAGAAAGTCTTCCTTTCTGAAATGGTCGCTGCAAATCAGACTCCATTTCGAAAGCTTTTTCCCAGAGCGAAATTTCATCCACCAAGCTTTTTTTAAAGCTTTGTCTTTCGGAAAAGAATGAAAGCTTATATTCTTATTATCTCCGTAAACCCTATTGAAGCATTGGGGAACACAACAATTCCTTCCACCTCGCTTTTTCTTTGTCACTTGTTCCTCGGACATGCTGGCACGTGGCTCATCCATGAAATCAGCTGGGCGACTGATCAACCACAATACGTTGCTCGTTGCGCCCTCTATATTCCGTTTCGCTTCCCATAGCCTGCAGTCCTCAATAGCGCTACACACGGTGTCCCTGGACATCATCTTCCATTCTCAGCACAAAGATCTCTTGAGTAGTGATGACTGTCAGAGCAATCCTTCAGTTCAACTTCAACCATAAGGAGTAATCCAAAGCATGTAGAGCTGGTGCTGCAGATGGCCATTTGGAGCTTGATGAAATAAGGAATTTTATCTGTCAACCATGCTTGAGTGGTTTTCACTTTGTGGGCTGGAGAAGAGTTCTACTGAAATGTCCACCAGTGTCCACTGAATAAAGAATGATTGAGCCGCTTCACAATTGGTTCCAGAATCTCATTTAGATAAATTTTTGCTAAAACTCGACACCTTGGGTCACAAATTCGAGTTCAGAAGCTGACCCCTGTCCAAACCATCACACGTAACCTGGATTGTGAGCGTTCAGTGATTACTGCTTGCTTTGTGGAATATCTTCAACAGATTTGGCATAAACATGATCTTTCTGCTTGTTGAACTTCTCTTTCATGAAATTTTTCACATCTTCACTGCCATACTATTAAGAAAAGCCTTATAATGTGACATCCCGTTTTTCTTCTGTATGTTTGTTAGCATATGATATACCCCGTTTTATAGCCTTCATATTTCTAGGTCTTGTTTATCTGCAGTCATTTTCTTTTGGATGCAGCATGGATTTCTCCAAATTCTGGCCTTCAGCATACTCTGTGTTCTCTTGTCCCGAGGGTGACCACTTCTGCTACAATCCTTAACCCTTCCTGCTGTGAGGGTATTGGTTATGATAGATAAACCAATTCTTTTTACCTGGCCTTCAACTTCTGAAACATATCAGGGTTGGATAACCAGTTCAAATGATAATGCAGTATTGTTGTACACTTTCTTGATAGGAAAAATTGAAATATTCCAGAAGTTGTTTTTATCAATTTTTAGAAAATCAAATTAGGAATAAGACATGCACATTATCGTATATGTACTCTTGACAAGAAATATTTGTGCACAAAATTTATACCATAATTTATGGGCATAAAAGATATGAAGGGCCTAACTGCAAAAGTCACATTCTCCACTTTAGCAAATTTTTCAGGAAACATGAAAAACCTCTCATTTCAACAAAACAAGGTTTTTGAAATTTGCATTTTTTTTTTTAAAAATATAATGTAGTCAGACAATGTGGTGTGTAATGCTGTTTCAAATCATACACAACATATAACTTGGAAAAATGGCTTTAAAACATGGAGAATGTGACTTTGGTACTTACAGATGGAGAATGTGAGTTCTGCACTTGAATAGTTTGCAGAATATTACTTTTGACACCATGCGTTCTAGAAATTATCAGAGAAGATAATGTAACTCACGATATTATTTAGTTTGTTTAGGGTGAAAAGTTTAAATATCAGCATACTTTTTGGCACAAAAACTTTGTTTATTGAAGAAACAAATTTTACAAATTATTCTCACAATATAGAAATAAAACAAAACAAAAAAAAACTATAGATTGTCATCAAAACAGTTCAGTTTATTGAACAAAATCAGATCTGGAAAGTCTGCAGTTCATCTACAACGTGGCATTCCTCCTCCTATTCTCCTGGCACATGTATTTCAGGTCCATCCAAAACATTGACGAAAAATTTCAAAATCTTCATTAGATCGCCACTCTTCTCCGTAGTGTTTTTTCTTGAGCTCTCTTCCATTTGAGTGGTGTATTAACACGCTTCTTTGGACTTCGCCAATATTTCTATCAATAGGTTTAACACTTTGATCACAATAAACTTTACACTTCACTCTTACCCAAACATAACCTGTTGCTGACTGTGTCACATGACTACATCACGTGACCAAAATACAGCTCCCCATTGGCTGAGTGGAGAATGTGAGTTTTGCACTAGAATCCTCAGTGGAGAATGTTAGTTTTGCTCCAAAACGTGATTTTCAACATTAAATTTATATAAGAGAATAAGAGTTTTGATAGCTGAAACCTTCAGAATAAGGTACAGTTCAATGTGAACAATAATAATATATCAATAACTCATTTCCTGCCAAAAGTGGAGAATGTGACTTTTGCAGTTAGGCCCTTCATATAATATATATAATTTTATCTTATTGTTAACCACAATGATTTTTATTATTTAGCAAAACACAGTGTATCATAATCTTAATTTCTTATAATTTTTAAAATTTGCAATTTTTTTTTCATATCAAAACTTTAATTTATTTTTAACATTAAATATTTAAATATATTACTAGCATTTTGTTTTTGATATTTTTTTAAAAAAAGTATATTAATTTTATACATTTTAAACCACATTCAGTCCTTATAAATTGTTACATAATACTCAATGGCATAATGGGGTGGAGGTGGGGAATTTAGACTTGCTTTTCTGGTTGGAAAGTTCATCAGTTTACCTATAAACACACTCCTTCCTTCCCCAAATCTACGAAAAGGACACGAAGTGCTTTTTGGTTTTTTTGATTTAGCAACTACGACCATCATAACCCCTCCCCATTCCAAAATCCTGGGTACACCTCTGATAATGCTATATAGCAGGACTACATAGAAAACATTGTTAAAAAAACTCAAAAATTTATTTTTTTCTAAAAATATCTACTTTTGCAATTAAGTCAGTAAATGGCAATATTTAAACCAACACATTCCTTTATAAAGAGACTTACTAACCTTCAAACAGTTTAACAATACGGCCGTCCTAAGGTAAAAGGAAGCAACTAGCAATTTGGAAACTGATTATTTGCTGCCTTTGATAGTAGATATAAGCATATTGTGAGTCATTAGCTACCTTTGATCATCGAAATAGGGGACATACTTAACAGCAGATCATTACCAAATTGCTTTGGAAGATATGTAGATACTTTCTTACGTAGAAAATGTAGAAAACGCAAAATCAGAAAATTTGCAGTTACTTCCTTTTAACTCAGGACGGCCGAATAAATGTACTACAATTTGGTTTGGTTTTGCTTTTTTTTTCTTCTCCTTTCCCAATTTACATTATTATTATTATTACTGATTTTTTTTTTTGTATTGAAACCACTGCTGGCATCCCAAACAATCATCATGCACTTCTCTTTTTAAAATGAACAGAGCTTATGCAATCTGAGAAATTAGGCTGTTATCCGGCATCTTAAAATGTTTACTTCACAGCCTTCCATTTGCCAATCATTCCACTCCTGAACAATAATTCTAAACTGGGTAAAATGATGAGTATTTGAAAAATAAAAATCGAAATAGTCAATGAATCATAACCTCATTTTACATTTTTTTTTTTTTAATTGAAGACTGCAAAAGTGATTTGCTAATACTGTGATTTCCTCACAGAAAATACGAATCTTACAGTTTATCAGGTATTTTAACTGTCAAGATATATCACTGAACTGAGAAAGACTTTTAGATTTTGGGAAAACAATTAGATTTGGGAAAAATTTATATAAAACAATATATAGAATTCATATACAAATGGAGTTGAAATTTGTAATTCTTATATGATAGAAAGTGGCTATTAATTAAAATAAAAAGATCTTAAATAATTTACCATTTTACAAACTTTAAATTCATTTGTAATAATTGTTAGAAAGGAAATAAATATTTTGCAATGGAAACAGTACACGATCATTAAAATTACATGAAGCAAGTATACTCACTTAAGAAATCATTGTAAATTTCGGTTGCATTTTGCATTTTGAATCAAACTGATGATTCTGAATAACATTCTTTTCTTATAAAAATTGTAAATAAAGTTGTAATTTAAAATATAGTATAGTGGGTACAAAACAATCTGGAAGACATGCTCCAAATAAAAATTAGTTTATTTGAATTATGTGAATATTTTTTATTAATAAATAATAAATTAATATTAAAAGTTTTTTTTTAATGCTTCAAACGTTTTAAATTATTAAATAAAAAATGAATTTGCATATGAAGACAAGTAAGACGTCAGAGAGGAATAATGCTTGTAACGAGAGAGCGAGCCTCGGTTTGAAGACTAGTTAATTGGAGGCATTCGAGTGAAAGTTACGGTGATTGTGGAGCTACACGTAACAGGAAAAGTAACGCAGAGAAGTACTGGCGGGGTAGCGATAATTGACGCAAGGAGGTTTGCCGTCAATTACCTGGAACTGCGCCTTCATTGATGGATTAAATGCGAATTAATCTGCGGACTCTTATTGGACTAGGGCAGTAGCTTCTCATTGTGTGAGTAATTTTATAATTATAGTAATTTGTATTGAAGAATACCTGACAAGTTCACATTATGTTGCAAGGAGTTCGATTGAAATTTCGAAGTTACATGTGTTCATAAGCATAAGAAGTCGTCACATGATTAAGTGAGTTTAAGTTTCTCAAGAGAAGAAATTCTAACTACAACATTGCGACGAAATGAATAGAACCTAATCAGCTAAGTTTAAATTTCTCAAGTGAAGAAATTTAAATAAAGAGTACAACGAGAAGTAAGTGAACTTAACTGTGAATTGAATTTATTTTTATTTTATTCAATTGAAAGTATTTTCATCTTAAGTTTACGAAGATATAACTGCTTGAGTTAAGCAGTTTACTAATTAACTTTGAATTAAATTGTGCTCCAATAGTGTGAATTTAGAAAGTGATTTTCATTCCAGGTGCTTTGTGAAATATAAGTATCTTAATAGAGAATATTTATCTTCAACCAAAATTAGTGCGACGTGTTCGTGAATATAAATTGTGCTCACATTAAGAAGCTAAGAAGATTCACTTTGAAGATAAACGTGAACATTTAGTAATAAATAAATTATGACTAAAGAAGACTCAAGATAACTTACTTAGTGAAGCTTATTAGTGCTTTGGATTATGAACCCTCATATCTACTCATGGAATGTTTATGGTGCTATGGAACATTTGATATGTTATATTATTTAATTGATAGAGACAATTAGTGTAAAGTGCAAGAACTTTAATTATCCAGGACTGTTATCAAAACTCAGAAAGTGATAATTTTGTACTAGTGTGCACAAGTGAATAAAAAAAAAAATATGTATCATTCCTTTCCATTCCTTTACAAAGTAGCAAATCAAAATTTTGTACTTCGTAAACCTATTAGAAGATATGATGAAGTTTGGAATTCAGTTGACTGATATTGATGTAATTCAAACAGAAAACTCTTCTTATCCCAAATATCAAAACTTCAGATCAAAATGCAGTATATTTAAAACTTGCCATATTCTTCGCTATGAAACTGCATGAACAAATTCAGCTGAACCACAATACTGCAAATCTTAAATCTCATTATAATTGGGGCAACTAGGCTTTGTTAAGCAAGTCCAGACACTGTAAAGCTTTAAAAAAACATTTAAAAACCTACAAAAAGATTTTTATACAATATGATAAACTTCTTGTATTCAGTTAGCTGCAAATTCAGAGAAGCGGTATATAATTAAATGGGCTAAAACAGTGCTTCTCAACAGCACACTTTTAGATTGCAGAAATCCCACGGCACAACAAACTTTTTTGTAGCTTTTATTGCCTGTATTAAGAATCTTTAAAAAAAAAAAAAAATCCTATGATTAACAAATGAATCAACTCATCACCAAAGTTTATTTTAAACATTTAAAAGATACTCTGAAATATATTTTTAAGCCAATTTGAATGCAATTTAATACATTATTAGCCTTAACTGTGTTGAACAAAAACAGAATGTAGTTCTTATTTCAGTTTGCCCAGATTATGTGACATCTAGATTTTATTTTAGATACATGGTTTTGATTAGTGTGAAGCTAAATGCTAATTACCGATACACATTGAGAATTTTCTCACAGCACATCAAAAATCAAAGGTATCCTCAAGGCACACCGGCACAGAGAAGCTTTGCACTAAAATAAAGTCTTTGGTGACGAATTGTTGGAAATGTTACCTTAAGAAAAAGTGAAGTTTCTGATGAATTTCCTACTATAAATGCAGTCTTTGTTTCCAGAAAGCATATGTACAGACAGGCATCTGTAATTTCAATCAGTTAAATCAGAAGAATCAGTATTGAAAAAATAATTATGGCATGTCTCAAACTCATTCAAGAGTTAATTTGGATTGTTTGAATTTAAGATAAGCAACTACATAAATCAAAGTTAGCCACAATGAAAGAACTAAAATATCTTAATCAATATTTAATTAAACATTTGTGACACACTGTAAGGAGCCACAAAAATACTGATATTAAATTAGTTATTGATGAAAGGATGTTCATGGACCAAACTGGAAACTAGGAAATGCTGCATGCAAACATGAAATGGTCTAAATCATCAATTCCAAATCTAGGGTCCACGATGCTATCTGCGGGGGTTTGCAATATCATTTAATTATTTTAATGTGGATACAGGAATAAATTTGTTTTACTCAAATATGTGTTTTTACATATCTTACTTTTAGAAAGAATTATTCCATTGTAAAAGCAATCTTCAGCCTTAATTTAGTTGAAGAATGGAGCAAACAACTAGTTTGTACCACAATAACGATGCAGTTAGGGATGTCCTCTGATTGCATGTGCATGTATTAGCTACCAATAATTTACAGTAGCAAGTATGATTCATTTCCTATTCTCAAAAACATTTTTAGTATCAAGTGAGCGACAACTTCCATGCAATCTTGTTCAGTGCATGCAACAGCACATTGCGTCTTACGCAGACCATTTAAAAGATTATTTTCGAAGGTCTCACGATAAAAATGATTGGATAAGCAAGTGAATATAATTTTGTGCTAAAGTATAAATTTAAAGGCAACCCATAATTAAAAAATTCAAAAACAATAAAAAAAAAATGGAAGTGCATTAATGTAAGGAAAAATAAAACAAAAAGATAGGATAATAATAAGAAGAAAAAACCCACGCTGACATTGAGAAAAAAAACAAAAAAACAGTAGATATAGGGATTCCAACAGACAAACTCCAGCATATGAGTCCAAGACCTTACCCATCAACCTATAGCTGTCAACTGAAATAAGATGATTGCATTTCTAATATTTAAGCTAATAGCAGAAATCCAATGAAAACAATGCCAAATATCTCGAACATTGGGGGGGGGGGTCTCTGAAAATACCCTATTCTTCGGTGTTTGAGCCTCTGAACATATGGTTTAGTCAAAGTTTATCAATCCAACCTTCCATTCGGGAGTTGTTAGCAGAGGACAGACACATATGGATGGACAGACAGGACAACGCAATACAGTAGACTCCCTCTTAACCGGCCATCGGTTTAACTGGCCGCCCTTCTGCTGCACTGTAGCCTGTAACATATAGAAGACAAATGGGGACCACTACCTACAGAGCAGATTTCGGGTCCCCAGCGGACACAACACACAGAAGAAGACGAAAGAAACAACCATGCCACGACCGGGATTCGAACCCAGGTACTGGCGCATTGGACGCCACGGCTGGCCGCCGCCGAGACCGCACGACCACGCCAGCACGGCCCATCTGCTGCACTGTGACTATCTAGTTTCTCACGCTCCACACGTTAACAAGTCACCGCTTGTTAGTTTTGAATTGATTATTTTACCATATCAATCAGTCCCACAGCTGATATATGTCAGTGAAGACGTGTGCTCAGTTTTCAGTTGAATATTTTTCATGAGTGGGTATTTATATGTTTCTGAAAATGAGTTTTGTGAAAAGAAACATACTGTCCTTACAATAGAACAAAAGCTTAAAGCTTTAGAGCGGTTAGTTAAGATTAGATAAGGATGTAAAATTATATAATCTTTGTCTCTTTTTTTGAATCTTTTCATATAATTAAACTGTAGAAGTACTTTAATTCAGGTAAAAGCTAATTTAAATGTATTTTCGGTTTAACCGGCCACTTTGCCAACCAGCCCAGGATCCGATCCCAAGATGAATGGTTAAGAGGAAGTCTACCGTAGCTACCAATTTTGGTTGCTATCACAATAGCTTCCAAATAGGTCACTAAAAATCCATTCCTAGTGACAGAAAATGAATTATGACCAAATGAAGATCAACTTCTTGAATTATTGTGTGATTGTGTCTTCTACACTGGCACTGCTTGATTTTTGGTTATACACAGTGCTTGTGTCCCGATGTCTCGAAACGGGCAATAATACACCTAATGCCTTTTGCTACCACATACTTGTGTGAACCTACATTTTCATCTCTCGTCCACATGAAAAATATAGAAATAAGACTTGATGTAGAACCAGACCTACGACTCAAAATTTCAACCCTAGATCCAGATATTCTAAGTTGCTTGCTGCGAAACATCAACCATCACAATGAACGAAACTAAATTAATTTATGATGAACTTAATAAGCTTAATTATAATTAAACAACTACTAATTTGTTTTCTCAATAAAGAGTTATGTAAGTTTTTAATAAGTATATTTCTTTTTTCTATTTGTAGTTTACATCAACCCTCGAAAATTTGTGCCTAAACCAACTCGCAAATGGAAATTTACACTCGCTAGCTAATTAACGGGGGGGGGGGGGGGCAAAATTTTATATATATATATAAATATATATACGATGTACCTATACTAGCAGCGGAACCCGCCCGATTGGTAGATGTATAAAATTTGACCGCACTAAAAGTAGAACTGGGGTTGTGATTGGCGGTTGCCGATTGACGAATGGTGATTGGTGAATGGTAAAGAAAACTTCCATCATGAAATACCCCTCGCGGGAGTTCACATTCCGGTAAATTTGAATTGGCACAGCAGCCAAGGTTTTGAATTTAGGAAAAAAAACGATTTGCGAGGTAATTTTTTCCACTCGCAAGCGCCTAATTTCTACTCGCAAATTGCTTGGTTTACATTACTCCGTTAATATTTTTTAAACCTATTGTAAAACATTAACAATTATATAAAACAGGCGAGTGTTTAAATTTTATTTCTCATTTTTTTTTTTTGGGGGGGGGGGGGGGAACACAACATAGCAAAAGTGTTAAGGGGGAGAGGGGGGACGACCTCGAGTTGATAATGATTGGGAACCCCTGGTCTAAATGAAGCTTCTTTAACCATATGCAGAAGGTATGCCAACCATAAAAGCAAATACATATTGATATGAATCTGTCTTTATCAACAAAAAATCTTCTGAATGTGAGCAAGAATGGGTAGGCAGATGAAATCAGTTAAGCATTTATCAAAAATCTTAAAACATCAAAATGCAGCAGAAATTTGGAAGATATTAAAAAGACAATACTCTAATAATAATAATATAATAGATAAGAGGGTCTCTGTTTTGATGTACACAGAGCCAATAATCCAAAGTCAGTAAGACCTGCATTCTTTGAATTGGTACCAAAGTCTTGAATTAATTCAATATTCTCGAATCAGAAGTACTGTATCTGGTCCACCCAGCAAAATTTTCAATATTAAGAAATTAGCTGGTTCTGGGTATCCAGCCTGATAATTGGCTCTTAACAGGCCCAAATAATACAAAAATAATGTAAAGAATACCAATAAATACATTAAAAGGAAGTTATTATTTTACATCTACTTTTTATCATTTTTTTTTGAATTTCTCATGAAATATAATTTGACTAAATAAATTTAAAACATACGTCATCTCTGAAGTCATGGCTATCTCATTTTCCATTCTAAAGCTACCTCAAACAAGCCAAACATCCTTTATACAAGCTTCAATATTCAAAGTTTAAAACTAGATTATATATACGAGGGTTGGGGCAAAAGTCATGGCAACTATTTTTTTTCTTGAAGATACCAGTCCGGTTGGAAAATGTGACATATACAGACGAAACGACAAGGTGTTAACTAAATGTGTGGACAATGAACAGCACTGAAATATCGTAACACACTAATTTACTACGGTAGTATACAGGGCAATATGGCCTTCACGGTGCAAAAGAATGACAACAAAGTACACATAAAGTTGACATGACAAACCTGGGCCTAAAGACCCTCAAAGTAGTCCCCTGCTACTGTCACCAGACGCTGCCAACGATGTGGGAGGCGCTGAATACCATCAGCCTCAGCATTTGCCGCACCATGTGTGAATCGGGTAACCAGTTGGCGCACAGCATTAGCAATGTCCTCTCGTGTTGCAAACCGCCTACCACGTAGTGGTTCCTTAATCATGCGAATGAGATCAAAGTCACAGGGCGAAATGTCGGGAGAGTACGGTGGGTGCTCCAATTCTTCCCATCCCCAACGTCACAGTAGCTGCCCTACACACTCTGCTTTATGTGGTTTTGCATTGCCGTGCAGGATTATTGCACTGTCCACAAGATCCGGACATTTCTCCTGAAAGCCACGTCGTACCTGTCGCACCAGGAAGTCCCTGTAGTACTGTGCGGTCACTGTTCTGCCATGTAGAACAAAGTGGCAAACAATGACACCCCTGACGTCATATGCGACGATCACCATCAATTTGACTGGGGAAGGATTCTGACGGAACTTCTGCCTCCTTGGTGATCAAGCATGTCGCCACTATGCGAACTGACGTTTCAGTTCTGGTTCGTATGCCCTGGCCCAAAATTCATTGATGGCGATTATTCATGACAAGAATTGATCGCCGTCTTGTTGCCAGCTTGCAAGGGGGTCGGAGCATATTGCATAACACACCGACCTTTGAACTTCCGTCAGTGCATGCAGTACCCATCGGGATGCTATTTTGTGTAGGTGCAGGTCATTATGCAATGTCCTGTGGACGGTGAGTTTCTCGATGCCACTTGCCCTCTCTAACTCCAGTAGCATCCATCATCTGTCTTCATCCAGGATCTGCTCGATGACGGCATGTGCCACGTCGGTCCGCAGACTGACAGGCCGTCCCGAACGTTGCTCATCACTGGTTGACACACGTCCTTGCTGAAACTTTCCTACCCACCGTGGTACTGTACGGTATGGTAGGGCATTATTCCCAAGGGCTTCCACTAATTCACTGTGACATTCCATCGCATTTCTCCCTCGGAGAACGGCTATTTTGATGTAAGCGCGCTGCTCAACACGGGTTACTTCCATCTCGCACGACACTCACCAACTGACTGA
>JAFIDM010009631.1:169130980-169194352 GCA_023159025.1 Thereuonema tuberculata | reverse complement strand
GGACCCGATACACGACGCACCCGGCACGAAGACAGCAGGACCCGATACACGAAGTGGACACGGCCCGAAGGAAGACAGCGGACTGAAACACGGAGTGGACACGGCCCACGGAGAGGTGTGTTCCATTACATGTTGTGAGGACGTATATGCAAGTTTAAGGAGTTAAGTAATTAGAATAGCAAATTAGTTTAAAGTCATGAGCAATAACGGTGATTCAGACGGAAAGACGCCCAAAGACGCGTTTTCTCAGTATAGGGAGGCTGAAACCTACGCCAGTAATGGAGAAACGGACGAGCCCGAGTCGTTAGATTCTAGCTTGATGCAGCAGTTAAATTTAGAAGACCAGGCTGCACACGTTGGCGTGGCAGCGCCTAGGCCAGTTCACATTGTGGCTCCCGCGCCTGAGACATTACCTGCGGAAGGGCCGCGTAGTCCGGCAAGGCAACCAGGATTAGCAGAGATATTAGAAGCTATAGCTAGGTTGGCCGAACAAAATAATAAAATGGCCGAGCAAAACACGCAATTGAAAGCTGACATAGGTAACAAAATGGACGAGCAAAACACGCAATTGAAAGCTGACATAGGTAACAAAATGGACGAACAAAACACGCAATTAAATGCCAAAATGGACGAACAAAACACAAAATTAAATGCCAAAATGGACAAACAGATGGCCAAAACTAACGAGTCAATCCAGAGACTAAATACCATAGTCGAAGAGCTAGGTGTAAAGACTGGAGAAACGCTGCAGAGATTAGATGCAAAAATAAGTGAACAAAGTGCAAAAATCGATGCTCAAGAAGTAAAGCTGTCCGAGAGGCTTGAACAAGGTCTTCGAAATATCAAGGATGACGTCCAACGTACAATCAGTGAATTCAAAACGACCTTCGACGGTCGCATAGCCAAAGTCGAATCAGCAGTACAGCAAAAGTGCGACACCTTAGAAGGCAAAGTGGCCGACGAACTCAGCCAAGTCAATGGACAAATTGGCGAAGTCAAGCAGAGCATAATAGGAATAACAGAGAAGGTCGGACAGGTGCACCGCGACGCGGTTGACAAACATGCCCAGCTAAGCACACATGTACAAGCAGTGGTTGTTCAACGAGTACAGGAAGTTCGACAACTCGTAGAAGAACGAGTTAAGGACATGAATGACAAAATGGAACGCCTACCAACAGCACCTGTAACGCTGGCAACGCCATTGACCAATATACCACCCACATTGACCTTTAATGGGACGTCCGGCGAACATCCCAGTGCATTTATGAAGGCTGTCACAAATTACTTCGCATTAACGAATGTCAGAGAGGCACTGAAGCCGCGAATAATCTACCAAATGCTAAAAGGAGCGGCGAAAACGTGGATGGATACCTTGGACCCGTTTCCCACCACCATGGACGAGTTTAAGAGTAAATTTCTCGCTCGATTCTGGGGAAAGGAGGCACAGGCCAAATTCAAATTCGACCTCATGCACTCCTACTGGAGGAGAGGAGATGGTAGTATGCGTGGTTACGCAGAGGACAAGATAGCTGCGCTGAGGCAGTGTGAACCGCCGATGTCAGAGCAGGACATTATAAGCTTACTCACGAGACATTTTCCAGTGCACATACGAAATCTGCTCATGAGTGTGGACGCAATGACCATCGAAAAATTTCAGTTCATGCTAGGGAATTACGACCACGCCAGTGAAAGCTTCACACAGCCCGATAGGAAAGCAAACGTGAACAGCGTGTCATCGCCGACAAGTAGGAGTAACGGACCGGGTTACCGCAGAAACAGTGATCGGACGGAGTCTCCACCAAGCAACCCGATGAAAGCGGGAGAGCATAGCCCAGATCGAGACAGACCGATACAAAGGGATACCGGCGAAAATCGTTGGACGAATCACGAACCGAGTAAAGGGAGAAATAGCCAATCGACCTCAAGAGGCTTAGATGAGGGCAGAAATCTTCGTACAGCAATTGCATTAGACGGAGGGGCGAGTTGTTCTACGGTACGAAAAAACTAGTGTCGTTTGGCGAGAAGGACACACAGTCGAGCGTTTTTGTTCACTGGGCAGTCCTCATTCGTGTGGTTCGGACTTGGCGTACGGACGATTTGCTTGATTAGGGTGAAGGAGTTGCCGAGGTTGGTGATAGGTAATGTCTTTTAAAGAAGATGACTGGGGAGGTGCTAGAGAGAGCACTTTGTGTGATATAAAGGTGCCAATTGTCACCATGGGAGCATTACAGATAGAAGTCAGCAGCGCCCGTTCATTTGACAAATAAACCGATGAACGCGACGTGGCCATGGTGTTGCCTGAGGGGGTGCCAAAAAGGAGCGCTAGAGGTTGTGAGGATACCCCAACCCACCCGAATGTAAGGAGCACCTGGTCGAGCCGACGAGTCCGCAGGTGAAGTTATCCACCTGATTACGGAGGTGATAAATAAAAATAAAAAGCGCAAAGCGTAAAACAACTTGTAACCGACTTCGGGGATTTCCGACCTGTACTCGGTAATCGACCCGGGACGTGAGGGACGCACTAGTCACGAAATTGATGGACTACCTGGGGACCAATAGCGTAAGACTGAAAATCCGTGCTTCTAGACTGTAAATAGTGTAAATAGTGAACTCTAAATATTTCGCTTAGGTGAAAAAAAAAAAAAAAAATGGACTGTAAATAGTGTGAACAGTGTAAATAGTGAACTCTAAATATTTCACTCAGGTAAAAAAAAAAAAAAAAAAAAAAATGGATTGTAAATAGTGTGAACAGTGTGTAGAAGTGAACTTTAAATTGTGCGACGATGCAGTAAAACTGTGAACTGTAACCTGTAGCAGTGAACTTTGAACTGTGTTTAATACATACATTTTTGATTCCTTACTCTGAAGAAGACATCAGTCAAGAGAAGACACCTTGAAGTAACAAGAAGAGCCTTTGTAAATAGTTTTTAAGCTTCGTTTTATTTTTGTAATGTGAGTTTGTCACAGGGTTGTTTTGAAATAAAACATTTGTTTTTTTTTTATTGAAAAAAAAAAAAATATTGAGGGGGGTAATGTGACAATACTCATATGTCGATTTATTATAACTATTAAAATATTAGAATATTAATATTATTATCATTGTAAAGACAAAAGAAATGTCAATTGAGAAAAATAATTTCAAAGTAATTATTTTGTAAAAGCTAATGGCGAAAGACTTCGTTAGGGACAGTTTTAATTATTGTCAGTGATTTTTATTTTAGTTTAGGCTTTAATTTATTTTAATTTAGGATTTTAGGAGATAAATCTTTTAAATGTAACTTATTAGGATTTAATGTTAGAAATTTAGGTGTTTTAAGTAGTTGTGTAATTTAAGATTAGTTGAATTTAAGGATTTTAATAAGGAATTAATTTTCTTTTGTTAATTAAGCTGAGTTTATTTGAGTTTGGAAATTTCCTATTCTTAGGAATTTCCTTGTGGCCATCATTCCATATTTGGAATTGTTGTAAGCATTGTAATTCTATTGGTTAATTAGCATTATCACTCCATGTGAGGTAATTATGAGGTAATCTCCCTTATTTGGGCAGATATGCAATCCTGCTATCCGTATGGTCTGTGCGACGCGTGACGTCACACAGCGGCGCTCTTAAAGTTTATAAAACGGGGTGTTCGAGTTAGATCTCTCTCTCTCGCCGCAGTTTTGCTCTTAACCTTTGCTACAATGCACCCGGCCTCGTCGATTGCCGCGGACGATGTATTGGCAGCCGAGTCTCAAATTCTCGATGCGTTTGTTAGAGATAGGGTGTGTTAAGTCAAGTTATCGTTAGTTAGAATAGGCAACCCGTGGATAGCCTACAATTTCTACAATTTATTTGAGCGAAACATTACTGAAATTAATTTGCAAGATAAAGCTTGCAAATTCTGTGTTCAATGCACGTGTACACCCGTGCAGGATTCCCCAAGTTACTTAGTGCTTCGTAAGTAAAATTTGTGCTTCGTAATTTAGTTATTTAGTGCTTCGAAAGTAAAATTTGTGCTTCGTAATTTAGTTATTTAGTGCTTCGTAAGTGAAATTTCAGTGCGTCATAATTTAACTTTACGCTTCAAGAAGTTATAAGCCATAGCTTCGCCGAAAGTATTATTCTTGCAGTGTTGTGTCATATTATTATTTCGCAGTGTCGAATAAAAATGGTTAAGTTTAAATTAATGTGGTGAATGCGTTGTGCTTCTTTGTGCGTGAACGTGAAGTGTGGCTCCCCCACGCTCCGAATGGATTGAATTAGTCAGGGCATACCATGTAACGACTTTGGAGGGGGTAGATAGAAAATTCACCGAACGGACTTTTCGGTTGGCGCCCAACAAAATACCCGAACAACCCCTGAAGGACTAAAATTATCAGCGTGGTACCGTTACAATATATATATCAAAACTCATGGCATTGTAACCTGGAAAGAGTTATATGATACAAATTATATACAAAAAAAAGAAAAAGTAAATTTCATGATTGCGATTTGGATCTGGTAACCTGTTGTTTAAGGCTCTGGACTACAGACTAGAGGAATCCTGGTTCAATTCTCAGTAGTGGTGGGGATTTTTTAACTTTAAGGTTCTCGTCCAAATGGACCTAGGATTCACCCAACACCTCTGTCATAAGGGTACCAGGTTTCTCTCAGGGATTGGGGCATTGGAGCTGACAATGTAGCCTCAGCTAGTCCTGTTGGTAAGAATCAAATGCTTGTTTATGGCCTGTTTACCATTATAATTGCAATTATAAAAATATCTAATTGTATTAATAAAAATGTTAAATATCTTTATTGTTAATATTTCTGCTGTAATTAGTATCAGTACCTTTTGGCTTCTTACACAGCCTGTCATGAATTTCTGATTAAATACTGATCAAGATATTTCAGTTATTTTATTGTTGATAATTTTGATTTACATAATTGCTCACAATAACATCAAACAATTCACATAAATCACTGTCATGATTATACAGCATCACTGGTTTCTGATATCTAGAATTTTTCAGTACCTTACACATCATTAGTATTGAAAAATGTACACTGTCATCTTTGAAGATGGACAGTATCAACAGACTGAATTAGTGCTTTCATATGAAATTGCTAACATTTAATATATTCCTTATGTTAGGTCAATGGTGAAGAAAAGAACAGGAATGGATGCTGAGGAACAAATACCTGGACCTTCTGTAAGTACCAAATACAGGCAGCCCTCGACTTTCGCAATTCTACTTTCGCACAATTCGCTATTTAGAACATTTTTAAAAATTCAATTTTTAAAGATTTTTGTTGATAAGGCAAAAATTGTTCGCTTCCTTGGAGCTCGTGAGCACTCATACATTGCCGCCTAGAGTAGCAAACTCGTTGTGACATCACTAGGATTCTGAGCCGCGGTGGCGGGAGCCGAATATCTTATTAAACAGGTTTTGTCTTGCGTTAGGGTGCGTGTCGATGCGTTGTGTGTTTTGCCAATTTATTTGTTTATGTTTGAATATTTCGCCCTTATAAATTTACAAATATGAGTGAGAAACGGAGAAACTGCAATGATGATATGAACAAAAAGAAATTAAGGACTCAAACTTCAAACGATTGAGACAAAGATGGAAATAATTAGACGTTCTGAAAGCGGTGAATCTTTTGCTTCAATCGGCCGTTCGTACGACATAAACAGGTCTACGATATGTTCAATTTTAAAAAACAAGAATAAAATTAAGGAATACATTTAAAATTGTGGAAATATATCTTCAAAGATTGTTTCCAAAAGACACGGCATAGTAATGCATGAAATGGAAAGATCTTTGTCATCATGGATGGATGATCAACATCAAAACAATGTCCTTCTGAGTTTTTCCATTCAAACTAAGGGTCTTAGTTTGCATGAAGATTGGAAGACTAGATTAAAAGAAGATTCTAACACGGTGTTTCAGGCAAGTAATGGATACTTAATTGTGCAACAAGAGTTAAATGAAATACACAATGAAAGTGAGGAAGCAGCAGAAGCTGATAACATTGTCAAGACTTTGACAATGAAAAATATGAATGAAGCCCTTCATGCATCTTGACAAATTTTTGACTATCATGGAAGAATGTGATCCCAATGGAGAACATATATCTCAAGTACTTAGGGCGATTGAGAAAGACACAGCATGTTACAGAACTCTTTTATCAAGGAAAGAAAAAAACAAGGGTGGTAATCCACTAACTCTTGACAAGTTATAAAGAAAACACCTAAAGCACTTAAACACACCTCATTAACTTAATTATATTATATTTTAAAATACAATTTTTGATATTTATTTTTCATCCCTCTACTTTCAAACATTCAACATTCGCACACATTTTCAGGAACCAATTAAGTGCGAAAGTCGAGGGTCTCCTGTAGTTGAAGGAGGCTTTCCCACTTTTCTCTCTTCCTCTTTCACATAGATTTATATATAGAATGTATCCACATTTTATTCTTATCTTCTTCATACTCATGTCAACTGACAGTGAAGCAAGATTACTACTACTGTACTTAGCAAAAAGACATTACCTCTCATCCAGGAACCATAGAGTTATAGTACAAGGGCAAGCTAAGATGATTCGGAAACTATCTGGGGAATAATTCTTTCTACTTGGTCTAAAAATAATTCTTGAATTTCCACCTTTATTAAGGAGTCTCAAAAGTTTCTATCACTCACTGAAATTGCTCCAAAGTTTTGGTTATAATTAAAGTGATGTGTATGAAATAGAAGGCAAGTCAAATGACTGCCTCCTTATCTCATCTTCACAATAATTTTATAATCTTCTAAAAAATATAAAGTATTGAAATAAAACCACTTCTCCATCTTAGAAACATCAGATCTATATTTCAGCCCAATGACGGGTCTTCTTCAGGATAAAAATTAAATACAGGAAAATAAAGAGAAAAGAAACATCTTCTTTCTCTTTCAAATCATGATCGAATATAACAAATAATCATGATGGTACAAAGCAAATTGTTATAATTACATAAAACGATACAAAACAATTTTTTAATAATATAACAATGTATCAATCGACATCTAGCGTCCTTATTTGTCTCACAATCCTGTTGAACTCCCACCTTCGATGAATTTGAAAAATTTATCAAGGTTTGGAGTTAAAAAGGAAAACTCATTATTGGGTTTAATACAAATGCACACCACATTGTTTGGGCTAGCAAAGACATCAATCATAGTGGCAAGAAAAGTTTGGAATTATTAACTGCAGCAGAATTACAAATTCTCAATATTGATAATACTCCCACTTCTGCAATCGATGTTATCGAATTTATTTTAGGAATTTATAAAGTTACTTCCATTGTTAAAAGTGGCATGTATCTAATTAGACCATTTCTGCTTCAACTGTGCTGAAGATTATAGTTCATCTCAAATTCCTGTAGAGCTTTGTTAGGGGACTCACAATGACATGCTTTCTTTCTAATAGGTCCCATTAACAATTGAAAAGCGGTAATTAAAATTCATTATTAGTGTGATCTAGCAGAAGGAAAGTGTGCATCAACGTCACTGTTAAGCTACACGAACACCATCCGATTTTGCACCAACTTAGTTGGCCAACTTTTGTCAGCCCCAAACACCATCCAACTCGCAAATGAAGTCGGCCGTGATAGCAGCAATCCCATAATGCAATGCGTTTCCCTCAGCAACTGTGGAAAATCCAAAAAAAAATCGAGGTTTTGAAACCTCTCTGATAAATTCTACCGCATACAATTACTGCATTTCAGTATAAACTTTATTTATGCATGAAAGAAACTCGCAATACTCTGATATTCTGATTCGCTTGTCTTTGTCAACATCGTTTTAGACGCCATTTCTTTCCATGGGTGTGACATCATGACTGACATGTTCTAATGCTGCCCTGTGATTGGTAATTCCGACCAACTTTTAGTTGGCCAACTCGAGTTAGTTGTGCAGCAACAACTAAAATCGCTGGCAAGTCGCTGAAAAACGTGCTCAAAGTTGGCTCTAGCGACTCGAAAACTGAAAGTTGGCCGACTAAGTTGGTGCAAAACCGGATGGTGTTTGCGGGGCTTTAAGCAACTACAATGGTTAAATGAAATCTGAGACAAACTGTAGCTAGTACTAGGAATAAATTGAACACCTTTTCCTATTATTGGGATTACTGGGCAATGACAACTCACTGCAACTATGGTGCTGTTCCTAGATCTACTCCACTGAATTTCCATTGATGGGAAGTGGAGTCAAGAATAGCCATGCACATAGACTTAAAATTAATAATCTCTGGAAATCACACTGAAAACATGAGCATTCTACATTAGCTAGGGGCATGCTTAAGACCTTATTTTGAATGGGATATGATAAAATGACATCTAAATACTTATTTGAGAATATATATTATTCCAGATCATGATGACTGTTAAGTGAAATAAAAATCATTAATGTTAAAAAGAGTAATCTTGTTCATATTAAATAGGCATTAAAATATATGGAAGAAAACCCAGGTCACATATTAATCTGGGCCTAGGGATTTTTTCCACTGTCTTTCAAACTAAGTTTTTTGCTATTTTAAAATGTGTTTATGAAAATATTTCATGAAACTGTAAGAATAGAGAAGAATCATTTATATTTTCACTGACATGTTTGCTTTCCAAGCAACTGATTCAACTCTAAGCTGGTCTGAAACTGCAAGTAATCCTTAATAAAACTAGCTGAACCAAATTTGGATCAGTCTAATATTAATGCTTGATCATAAAGGGATTAAGTGAAACTAGACAATCACCTAATGAAAATGGAAGCTTAAATATTCCAGTTACAGGAACAGTACCAGTATGTGGCATACATACCTTAATCACAAGTATAATAAAGGACTTCATAAGATTTCAGTATAACTTTATGGTTAGTACCGTATATGCTCCAATAGAGGCCCCAGGGGTTTATTTGCAAAACTAGCCTCGGCTACCGGCGCTTAATAGAGACCGGCTGCTATTAGAGGTCTGTGATTATTAACAAAACCCTTCAGAATGCAACATTTTTACATAGAAATACCGGCTAATATTACAAACAGCTACTTTATTTGAATTTCACATGCTACATAAGACTGTTAAAGATAAATGGCAATGTCTATCTACAGCTTTCGCTGCTATTCGTCGTCCGAATCCGCAATGACGGGCGGCCGCCTCACCGGAAGTTTCTTTCGCGTATTTCACCGCGCGAAACTTAAAGGCAATGTCAAATGACCGTTTCGGCGGCATTTTGTAAGGCAATGTACCGTAAGGTATTATGCACGACTATAAAGATACGGACGCTTACACTAGGCAAATATCAAAGACCCGGCTACTATTTGGCCATGTCCCCTCTGCAGCCCGGCGCTTATTAGAGACCGGCGACTATAAGAGCCTCGGCATTTATTGGAGCATATACGGTATGTATACTTGAAACAAATTATTTGAAAGCTCTCTGGAAATAGAACTTTCGAATTACTTAATAGAAATGTTTTAATTCTTTAAGCTAAAATATTGTATCAGATTCCATATGAAGAAAACATGGGCTGAATGATGAATCATCCCAAAATATTCTTTGTGAATGCGAGGCTTTGACTTGGATCAGATTTCTTTAGGATTAGAGTTTTCTTAATCCAACTGATTTTTAAAAGTTAATCCTGCATAAGATATAACAGGCTTTTAAAGTTTTATGACCTACACAGGATTAATTGACATAGGGACACAAAATAGGCCTTGAAGTTGTAGTATTAGGAACACCTTTAGATTCCATCCAATTGATCTTATGTTTCTTAAATATGCTAAACTCTCTTGCTTTTAGATATAAAGAAAAATAATAAAATATGAAGTAAACCTTTCTCTAAGAGTTTTTATGATACAATCATCAAAACAGAACCTCTACACACAGAATAAACAGAAATAAAATAGACAAATAAAACAAAAGCACATCACTTTAGTTAGCCTGTGATTGCTTATAGATTTTTGCCTTATTTGTGATCTTTACTACATAAGGGCTCCTATAATGGGAATATGAAGAAATGGCTGCAATTAACCATCTTTAATTTTATAATTTTGGAAAGTAATTTTTTTTGAGAAGTTATAAGTCTGTTTCTGTTCTGAAATCTAAGAACAGGATTTACTAATCCTATGTTTTATTTTAAAGATTTCTGTGATAAATGAAATAACTGAATACTGGCAATGACAAAATCAGAAACAAGCATTTATAACTAATACTTAATAATGGCAATTATAAAACTTAATATTAAATGACAAAATAGAGATTGAAACAAATGATGTTCATCTTGTTATACGGGGATAAAAATATATATATAGAATGGTTCTATAGTGATTTTTACAATTTCCATATAGATTACTGCTACTTTCTGTAATTCATTTTTATTATTACTATAATAATTATTTAATAATTATAACAATAATTACCATTTGAAAACAAATCTGTAAGTGTAAAGAGAATCAATGATCATTCCCGTTCCAAGACTAAATATCAGCAAAAATGTGATTGCAAGTTGATGCATTTCTAATACAGTAGATGCCGCTTAATGTAATCACAGTTAATGTTATCATTTGTTTAATATTAACAATAACCTCCGGTCCCAAACAGACGTATTCGAATTAACGCAAAAATGATCGCTTAATGTTATCAAATTTTAGGTCAATTAGTTCATTTTCGATTAGCGATTCCCAGTGAAGTTCGTGGGAACTTCAGTACGTTACTGCCTTGGTCAAATGACCTCGGCCGCCCCTCCCCTTAATCTTTCAGAGCCATTTCTTCACTGGTCATAGCTTTAGCAGTTTGTAAAACTAAGTGCTCTTGTTATGGAGAGGAAACATAACGATCTGACTCTTAAAGAGAAGGTTGAAATTTTACATCTGTACGATAAACTGCCAAAAATGAGCCAAAGAAATGCTGCTGTCCAACTGAAAGTTTCTCAACTGCTTTTATGTAAACTTTTAAAAAATCGTGAAGACATCGAAAAGAAATGCACATTGAATGAAAACCCAAATGCCAAACGAAATCGCTGTGGAAAAGATCAAAAAGTTGAAACTGCCTTAAAACTTTGGTTTACTAATGTTCATAAGAGAGAGATGCTCGTGTTGATGGCCCACTATTGCACCAAAAAGCAAATGATTTGGCTTCAAAATTAGGAAAAGGAGAACTTTGTCACAACTGAGGGATGGTTCCATCGTTGGAAGAAAAGGCAAAACATAGCCTATAGGCGGATGTATGGAGAACAAAGAGATCAGCCAGCTGCAGACCAGAGGATTTTAGAAAAATGGCCAAAACTTATTGAAACATATTCGCCTGACAATGTGTTCAATGCTGACGAGACGGGTTTGTACTTTCATGCGTTGCCCGAACACACTAATTTGTTCCAGAACGAGAGTACAAAAGGATGCACAACTGCAAAAGGACGCATAACTGTTCTCTGCTGCATTAGTATGACCGGTAGAAAAGAAAAACTTCTAGTGATAGGGAAGAGCAAAAATCCCCGATGCTTAAAAGGTGTGAAGGATTTGCCTGTCGATTACTACGCAAACAAAACAGCTTGGATGACATCCATCATCTTTAACGAATGGCTTTCGAAATGGGACAGGCAATTGAAAAGGAACATTCTTCTCCTGTATGACAACTGCACTGCCCATATATTTTTGTTTCTCAAATTTTTTTCTTCAACTGATAATTTCCATCTGGTTACTAGATGTCAACTATTACCAAAACACAAAATTTAGCAATTAAAACAAAAAGATAAAATCTAAATTTTGGCCGATATATAATCACAATCCCAAGTCTTGAACATTCATCAGAACTTTAAATAATGTTTACTATAAAAACCATATCCTTATATTACAGCTTCTATTATACATTTACTAGCCTATAGCTCATCTAAACATGAAAATTTTTAGACTAACTGCTAATAAAAATGTTCCAATGAGTTATCAGCAGTTTTGCATATTAATCTGTGTGATGAAAGAGAAAAACCCACAGTAGATAGCCAGTTATTTGCACACATTTTAATTCATATTTTTCAAGCCATTTTCTCTGAAATGGAACTGTCTATAATCAAAACCAACTACCAACATTGCTACCAAGGTTTCACTGACTAGCTCAGTTATGTCAAATAACAAATAATTGCAGTATCAACCTTATTATTTTCAATAATTATTGTTCTGAAAATAATTTTTCATTTTTGAATAAAATAAAACTTAATTACTTACTGCATAATACTTATGTATCATTACAGATTTCCAAAAATATCAAAAATTGTTTTTATCAGCACTAAATTCAAAAGTCATATCATCTTTTTATTGGGATGTAGTTTCCACAATTGGGAAAACTAGAAGCTTTCCCTCAAATTATTAATAATTAATATTTTAATAAGTTTAAAATAATTTTATTCTCTAATTATAATTTCTATTTAAACAAAGCATAATTAAAAGATTCAAGTAAAAGGCTTTTAAGAGCAGAAATTATTAAAGAAATGTTAAATATACACATCTTCAAAAGGTATCGTATGGAAGTGGTCTAAAGTATTGGTTTAAGGTATCAGTTTCGAGGCATGGTTTCATATCCTACACGAAATTTACCTGCAATTTAATATGTTTAGTTCAGGAAAATTAGACATTAACCCAGACATTTGAAATAAGCTAAAAATTGGTAGGAATGTTAAGAATAGTGTACTGATTGATATCCCGAAATTCCCAAAAAAATCCATCTTGGGGGGAAATCCGCCATTTTGAAAAAAACCGCCCCCATCGTGGATTTGTCGAGTTTTAAGCATAGCAACTGAACCGAGCGTCTTATTGTATTCGTTTTTGCACCAAATTACTTAATTCAGGCTACGTTAGCTTCCAAAACACTAAAATTAATAATTATTGACCAATTTTGGTGAGAAAGAATAATATTTATTTAAATGCGACAAACGAAAATTGTTCTAAAATTATAATAAATGTTATCGTTATATACAAAAAAATGAATCAAATAAGACTTTATACCACAAGGCGTGAAGTACAGGCATAAGCAGCAATACAAATACATTCTTAAGGGTAAAAGTTAGATAGCTTGTTTCGTGTTATCACTGGAGCTCGACTGGCTGTTCACTCACTGGCGAAAATCTTTGACGGTAATGCATGATCTGAAAAAATATTACCTACATTAGCGTCGATTTAATAACAGTAAAAAGTGGTATTTAAATTTTTAGTTATTAATCATTTCTATGACAACACGTCAGCCAAAGGTTCAACGTAGTCATCGATATCCAAGTCAGCGTAGTCCATACGATTTGTGCAGTCATGTCCTGCGCAGTAGCCGCACATACTTGTGCAAGGAAAACCGATTCTTCTGCACCCGCATCTCTTCTCGTAACCACAGTTACAGTTGCAGAATATGATGTTCAGTACCCGCTCCGGTGCTGGTTCTTCTTTAGTTGGAATGGGTTTCAGCTGACCTGCATGCTCCATCCATCCCTACTCTGCCTTCGGCAGGCGATTCCCATCCAAACTGAAACCTAGAATTTATTAGTTGACGACTGACACTGTCTCCCTTAAACAAGCGTCTCGCTTGAACTTCTTGAAAGATCCCTTTTTGCCTTTTCTGAACGGAGCAGAAGTGGTATCACATTCAATAATTTTTCACATACTTCACATACTGGAGGCAGATGTGGCTGAATTTTGCTGGACGCGCCCACACAACCCGGTGCAGGAGGAACCCGCCATCGACTGTAAACTCTGCATTCACTGGAAAGTTTGTCTTGGGCGGCGCTAACTCTTCTATAAAGTCAATCAATCCGGACTTAGTGCCTTTCCGCATCAACGTCCCGTCAAACAGCGCTGGAGGCCTTGCTGCAAGTTCATACGTCAGGTACTCCTCAAGGTCAACATCGTCACGCACAACACACAGCAATCGGTGAAAAAGTTGGTTAGGGTCGATTTAGACGACAGTGTCTTTGATCTTGGCTGTTTTAGACGCATGGCAAAAGTCATGACTTTGTTGTTTTGTTTTAAGTGGACTTTACTGAATCGTTGACCTGTGATTGATTTCCTTGCTTGCAAACCATGGGAAAGAGCCTCATCACAGTTAACTGTATCGTTGGCTACTACTCCGGTAGACAAGGACACTAGAAGGTTCGTTGAGTCATTAAAAGGATGGTGGGACTGGAGCCAGTCTACCATCTTGCGAACGTCTGCCTTATCTCTCACTTGCCGAGACTCTTAGCTCCACATGTTGGTCGGAGGTTTCAGCGAAGACTCCACAAAACCTTTCAGTGGCGTCTATTACATTTGCAAATGAAGGCATGGCACAAACCCATTGAGCGAAGACGTTATCTGTCAATCCACATCCAGGGTGTGAGCCCAGCTGCCGTCTTCATGTTTCTTATCAACACTTGCTCTATAGTCATATCGGTCCCTATGCCTGACCAGAACTTTGCAGATCTCCTGACAGTGAAGCAGCCTTCCTTGACAAATTGCCAGAACTCCAAGGGAGTCATAACATCCTCAAGCTGAGATGTCACACAGAGTGAAAATACAGAATCATTCTTTGGACACAGCAAGTGAAGAGCCCAATCTCCAGAACGTTCAGCTCTGACAAACAGACGCATGATGCCAACCATCTCAAAGTATAGCACCCACAGCTTCGCAGTGCGCCGTCCAGATGAAAGGAGGTCTTTCAGCTTTGCGTCGAACAAATCTGCTGCCTGGGCAATGTACTCCGACGACAACACCGAAATCGTTCCAGAGAGGAGGTCTGAGTTTGTTTGTTTCAAGCGATCGCTGAGAAGAGTCTGCATCTTGTATATCCTGAATGATCAAGATCGCCAACGACAGCTGCATCAGAAGATGTGCGCGGACAGCTAGAGCGTAGGCATGGCAGTTTACCATCTGGGTCACCGTGTTCTTCACGTACACCATCTCCCACAATTCTTCCAGGCGGGAGAACTACGTGGTAGCCAAACACTGTGCGAGTTGGGCCGCGCGCAAACTCGGCTAATTTAAAACTTGCTCATCGGCGCATCTTGTTTTTTTGTTTTACAACTGCAGTTGGAGGGTTTTTATCAATAACGACAGCTTTTTAAACTGGCTATTCTATGTTTAATTTGTTTCAGTCACGTACACACATTATACAAATGTAAGTCAAAGTATATAGCATATTATGCTCTTTTCGACCAATTTTTGGCTCTAAAATTACATTTTAACCCAACATATTCCATTACAATACCTTTTTTTCTTCAAACCGTTTAACTGTAATAGATATTATAACCAATTTGGAGCAAAAACGCATACAATCGGACGCTCGGTTCAGTCACTTTGCTTAAAACTCAACAAATTCTATACGGCGGCGGTTTTTCCAAGATGACGGATTTTCCCCAAAATAAGATTTTTTGGGAATTTCGGAATTTCAATTAGGACATCATCCGTAACATTTCTACCAATTTTTAGCTTGTTATTTCAAATGTCTGGGTTCGGCCAACTTTTTGTCTAATTTGCCTGCACTAGTTTACCACTTTAACATTAAACTCCCCTCTTGCAGATGCTAGGGATTTTATTATAATTTCTCTACTTTGCTCACATTCATTTCTTTGTGTATTTTATTATTTAAATGTGTAGATCTGAAGGGAATGAAAATACAGAAACACTATAAATTATTGGGTAAATTTGATGTAATTAAAGATTATAAGTACACACATGATTGAGCCTAATCTCAAAACATAAACAAGTGCATCTGACAAGTCTGATAAAGGCAACAACTCGTGACACATATACAGATATGACTGTTATCCCCACCTCTCTGAATGTTATAGCCACTCATATCAGATAGATTTCAGCCCATTGTACACCACATACTCCTGAATCTTGTTTACATATTGTGATACCCTCCTGTATATGTTGCATGTCTGTAGGAATTTGTTGCTGATAAGACTTGCCTATCATGTGTACCTTTTATAGCTGTTCTTGTTCCAGGATCTACCTTAACCTCAATATTTTCCTAATGATTTCTAAAAATCCCTGACTTAATTCTAGTCCAGTCTTTCCAACAATTAACATTTTTTCCTTCACATTTTTTCATATATTGCAATTTTCACTTCCACCAGTGATTTTTAATATGCATAATTAATAATTCCTGAATTTAAAATGTTTTGATCATTTTCATTTAAACCATTTCATGAAATTAGCATTATAATTTCAGAACAAATGAATCTCAAAATTAATTTAAGTGTCCTATTAGTTTAAAAAATTTAATTTTTTTAAATTAAGACCTTTGAAAAATGAATGACATGTTAAACTGATATTAAATTTTGTTGTAACCACCTTTCACTTGCAATTGACACTGAACTGTTACAGGAATCTTGATTAACATAAATGCAAAAAGGAAAATTCATGGATTTGTAAACAAAGATATTGTATATGATCATCTATTTTTCTATAAATTAAGAAATGATACAAAAAGCAAAATGCAAATCAAATTTCATTTACATTCATATATATTAAAATTTGTAGGATATCTCATCAAAGCACTGCTAATACTTTTTTCTGCTTCATTCATTTGTTTTACTTAGATTGGTTCATTCTATGTACATTTAGGAAATTCTCAAGGAAATTCTCATCTGACATATAATACTTACTGCAAGACATGAATAAAAGGGCAAGCCTTCACCACAATTACACCAAATCCTTGACATTGCAATATTTGATCCATGAAAATAAATTTTAAAATCGTTTTATTTTGTTAAAAAGACCTGGTCTTAATTTTAAAGGTGAATCTAAGGTATTTATTTATTTAATTAGCAGAATTTATTGAAAAATAAAATCTAATTGTAAATTTTAAAAATTTAAGTATTTGCCAATGACTCACAAATAAAAATTAAAAAAAAAAAAAAAATCAATGTTAATCTGAAATTTAAAAATTGTATAATCTTACCTTGAGGTCCATATCCTGATTGCTGTTGAGTTCCCCAACCAGCCGACTGATAAGCACTACTCATCATACTCCCGGGCATTCCATTTGGTATTGGTCCCATCGCAGGAGGGCCCATACCAGGGGCTCCCATTGGTGGGCCACCCATAGGTGGTGGGGGCATGCCACCTGGACCCATAGCCATATTCATACCAGCACCATTCCATTGTCCACCTTGCTTTGCATTTAAAGTTCTACCATCCCTTGGTTCAGCTTTTTTGCATTCAACCTATCAAATGTATGGTAAAAAATTCTAAGACAAAAATGTAAACATTGTTACAAAAAAAAAATATTACCCCACCCAAATATAATTTTGGATCTTTTTCTTCCAAAAAGTTAAGCTTTAAAAGATTAAAAATTAATTTAATTTTTTAAAAATTTAATGACAATTTTTAACTAATACCAAACAAACAATGTATGTATTTATTTTAAGTTTTACTATATATAAATATATACTATTCCCCATTACCTAAATGTACGAGGAATAGCAGACCCTTGGTAAAAAATTTTAGTTAATTCAATTTAAAACTACTAAATGTATCTATTACTACAGTTTCTAATACTATAAAAGAAAGTGAAATATATAATTAAAAAAATAAACTCTGCATTAACTCAGAGTATACAAAAGAACATTACACTCACATAATAAAAGACAACAACTGTGTAACACTAACTACAAAAGTTTCTCAACTGGTAAAGTAGCAACTAAAAATGACTTAACCTATTATCTTAAGTCTAATAACATATCAAGAAATAAATACAGTACATTGTACCAATACAAAAAAAAAAAAAAAATATGTACTAATACAATGAGGACTGCCCAAATTTCCATAGTATGCTACAAATCCACTGCAAATAATGAAAAAAAAAAATAATAATCACATTATGATAAATTTAAAACAAGAGAAAATGATCCCATCCACTTAACCAAGGGCCTGCTGCTCGCCCGTTTCGCTTGTTGTCTTCATTTCGTTGGGTTTTCCCACGAGATAAAACAGTAAGAATTCATATTTTAGATCCCATTCAAAATATGGCTGTAACACTTGAATCAGAATGTTATTTTAAATAAAATTAAACAATGAGTAAATACTAAAATTTTCTACTGAAAAACAGAACAAAAAAAAAAATGGAGAAACAAATTAACAGCCATTTTCAAATGAGATCTGTTCTTATTTGATCATATCACTCCACCTGTTTGCCATTGATGGTGACATAATGTTCCGCACAAACTTGGTCTACGCTGTCCTCCGTCTCGTATGATAAAAATCCAAAGCCTAATCGTCATAGCAACCAAGGGACCAATAAAATTCTTATCTTATTAAAGATGACTGACACATAAAACTACTGTACTTAGATATATCTCAGTGAACAAAATTAAAATATTAATTTAATTTTTTAACAAAAGATAAGTAATTAATAAAAAGACAATAACATATTCTAAGTGATAAATAAATTACATAAAAAAAAAATCTTGATTTAAATTATAAAACACTTAACTATCTTAAGGATAATTCCTAAATCTCATTAATTTTAAAACTTATGCTAAAATTATTAAATTTAACATATTAGCAACTTCAAACTGACATATATGAAAGCACAGCAGCCTAAATTAGGTGCCAGAGTTAAAGTGCACACATCAGGTACCTAAATAAAGTAAAAAACCTCCAAGATACACGTAATTAGTAATTACATGTGTGGGCAAAGCAGGGCTGGGGAGAGTAATATTATTAATTCAACATCTTTCTGGCTTCAAACATTCCTTCATTTCATAACTACTTCCTGCAACACACATACTGCAACTTTGTCTTACAAACAATTTAAGTCCACAATTTCCAAGGAATTCAGTTTTCATTAAGTGAAATGAACAACTTAATTCTAAATACTATTTTAATGCCAATAAAAAAAAAAGAAACATACATACAGAAAACTAAACAAAGATTTTTTTTTTTTTTTTTTTTTTTCCCCCAAAGCAATTTTTATTTCAGAAATGAAATTCATCTCACAAATAAAGTAATTCTTTATTTCTGTAGTCTGTAACTTCCAAACTACCTTTAATGATTAAGAACCATAGATTTCTTAAATACGAAAAATATTCAATTATCGGAATTACCAGAAAGAAAAAAAAAATCATCTAGCAAATTATTATAATGCAGTGTGTGTGTAGAATCAGCCATAAACCTACTTAAAATACTTATTAATTTAAAACAATATATCTTATGAAATAATAAAAAAAAAAAAAAAAAAAAAAAAAAAACAGGGACAAGATAAAAACGTAATGTGTAAATATATAATGTATATATAAATACATATTAATAAGTATTTTTATTTTTAAGCAATTCATGCTATACTCACCCCTGGAACGCTTCTTCTCCTGATCATACATTATTACAACTTCCAATACCTATTGCATAAATGTTTTTGTAATTTCAATAGACTATTTTACCAAATAAAAAAAGTCATTCAAATTTTTACAGTAATGTTTTTATTACTCAGACTTTATTAAAGAATTAAATTATACTCAACTTATAAATTAAAATAACGAAAAGGGGTCTCATAAAGAACATAAATCAAATGTATGTTCAAATATTATTATTATTAGGGAGGGACTACAAACAGATTTTATGAACCCAACTTTCCTCAGAAAGTAGGCTGAAAAATTAAAATTCCAGTAACAACAAAAATTCTTAAGAGGTATTTACAAGGGATGTACAAATAGCTCAAATGGAGTTTAGGGATGAGATTTAACTTATAGCTTGAGGAAACAATAAAAGGTCTGAATCATAAGGGCAACCTATTACATAAGGAAATAAGCTCCTATGCATTTCAGCCCACACAAAAATAGATATGCAAACATATAAAGAATATATCTTTCAACCAAGAGTGCCACTGGTGCAGTTAACTAAAGCACCAGGTGAAATATGCATGGATACGACAGTAGGCTCAAATTCTGCTGCAGTTTTATTTTTATTAAGTTCTTAAAATCATTTTTTTCCCCACAATTTTTAAATTAAAGCATACTTTTTTCCATTTTTTTTTTATTATTTTTGCTTCAATTTCTTTAATTCTGAAGAGGTTTTTGTACAATTATTCTTTACTTTAAGGAATTTTTTTTTTTTAATTCTTTGCTTTTCGGCTGGCTGTCCTAAGGTAAAAGGAAGTAACTACAAATTTTCTGATTTTGCATTTCCTGCATTTTCTACGTAAGGAAGTATCTACACATCTTCCTAAGCAATTTGGTAGAGTAAGTTGCTGTTAAGTTTGGCCCCTATTTCAATGATCAGAGAGAGCTACTGACTCACAATATGCTTATATCTATGGTTAAAGGCAGCAAATAATCAGTTTCCAAATTGCTAGTTGCTTCCTTTTACCTTAGGACGACCGTTTTGCTTCAACTTTTGATATGTCTCTGATACAAGATTAAATATTGATGCTTCAGATAATTCAGCGCATCATTAATTTTTATTGCTTCACTTTCAGTTCTTTGATTTGTGTGGCAAAAAATTGAGCATTTTATTTATTTATATTTTTTTTTTTTTTTGTAGAGTATAACATTTATTTTGATTACTTAAAAAAGTTTACAAGAAATTTCTGAAAGAACTTAAAAGATTACTTTCCATAAAGAGTTATTGTTAAAGCTTACTTTCATAAAGTGTTACTATTCTTTTTTTTATTATTATTACTATTATTCTTTTCCTTAAGTTGTGAAAACAACAAACAAAAAAACCTACATTTAATTTTAAATTATAATATTTGCTGAACAGAAAAAAAATTTCCATTTTCCTAAAGAATAAAAATCCCATTATTTAATTGTCTAAAGCTGAATTAATTTTAATCAAATCAAACCACATGCAGACTAATAGCATAGCTAAAAAGATTAATTACTATTAGTTAAGAGGTAGAAATTTTTTACGGCAATGTCAACTAATGAAGATAGCTTTCAAACTGTTAGCAACAGGATCACTATCCTTGTGCCAACAACTGATATTTATTATCAACATTAAAAGGGATGAAATACGTATATATCTATCGAGATATTTCTAAACATCTACCTATATTACAATTTTTAATTGTTTTTCATTGCTAAAATACTTATCACAATACAAAAAAAAAAATTACACAATTTACTTTGAATTTAATTATGTATTAATCAACATAAAAATTTTTTTTTTTTAATAGTTTAATTTTGATCAGTTTTATTATTAACTGACAATAAGTGAAGATATTTTCATGTGAAGAATACTTTAAATATAATTAGCTTTTAATATTTTACAATAGCCGATTTTTCTATTTTAATTTCTTCCATTCTGTAACAATTTGGGAAGAAAAAAGAAAATGTTAATTGGATTTTATTTTGTATATTAATGGTTTATTAATATACTTTGTTTACCTACATACATTATATGAAGAACAAATTGATTTTTAATCTCGTTATTTGCTAGCCCAACAAAGACTGTTTATAAATAGATGTGTGAAAGTGAAAGAATATCAGTGGTCCCAGCCGCAAAGGCTCAACCTCGATTTTCAATTCCAGCTTGTGAGCAGGAAGGTGCATACAGAAGTTTCTTCTATTTGTTGCATTGTAAATCATACGACTAGGAAAGAAACTATCTCATTTCATCATATTAAAAATTAATTTTAAAGAGAGAAAAAAAATCTTTAACAAAAATTATATTTATACATTTAGATAAAATTTCAATTTTTAACTAGTTTCATCTCTGACTACATAAATAATTATCAACTATGCATAACTATAACAATAAAGAAAAATATCAGCCCTGTAAATTACATGAGTGGATTATATAGAAACAAATTTCATAAAAGAAATTTTAATATGAATGCATAGCAAGTTCTCAATAAAATGCTTTTTTAACATTCTCCAGAAGAATTCCCAATAGTCACTGTATGTTACCCTACCAATTTACAATAAAAACATATATAATATCATGTGCAGTAATTAAGCAAGAAAAAATAGTTTTATGTAAATAAAAATATGCTAAGTTCTTTTAACATTAAAAAATTAAAGTTAAAAAAAAATTGAACTCGTTTGGACTTCTTAATGATTATACAAAAGGAGAGTGAATTTACAGGTTACTGAATTAATGAATAAATATCTAGCAACTTCTGGGAAGGTAGGTTTTTGCATGCATATATTTATATAAATAGCATCAAATTTCTTCATAAATGTAAGAAATTCTCCTGAAGATATAAGTATCTTTCCTATTTTAACACAGCATAAGTTTTGAAGTTAAACTTATTTTTACCTTTCCATATTTTCCAAAAAAATTCCTAAGATCTGTTTCAGTAATATTTGATGGCAATCCTCCTAAAAATATTTTTGGATGGTTTCCCTTATTTTTCTGAAAGCAAAATAATGATAATTAATATTCAAACAAATATGAAGGTTTATCCTACAACAACATTTTACAGCTAAAAAAACTTAAGTGTACAAGAAATATGTAAAGATTATTACTCAAGTATATTTCTTTGTCATACACTTAACTTCAAAATAAAAATTAATTTATTTATTTTCTTTGTTTAAACAAATGAATGTACATACAAGTACTACAGTAGAAAATAATATTCTAACATATAGAATAAAGTTTTTACAGTGAAACCTCCACTAACGGACACTCCCGAAAAGCGGACACCCCCCAATAGCGGACAATTTTGCAATCCCCAGTCCCTTAATATAGACGTTTCCATGTATTGACCTCCGATTAGCGGACACTCCCAATAACGGACAACATTCTACAGAAAATGAACGATCTTGTGTTGCTTTTCAAAAGCAATAGAATCAGGCTACAGTAATAAGTAGCGTCCAGAGGAAATTTTGAAATAATGGATCACGAACTCCAACGAAAACTCCAAACACATCAAAGTTCGGAAACGGAGACAAGTGCGATCGACACTGTTATCTTCGATTAGTTTTGTGCTGCACGAGCAAAAAACATTCCCATTAGTGAGCCATTATTGCAAGAAAAAGTGTTGGAAGCAAAGGGGACTCTGAAGACCTTGCAAAGTTAAACGATTTAAATATTCATACCGAGAAACATGTTTTCAATGCAAAAAAGAAATGTCAAACTCTGTTAACTGATTATTTTAGTTAATAAAATTAATTTTCTAATCCGTTGTCTTAAAATAATGACAAAATTAATACTGTAATTAATTTTATTATTTTAAGTAAGACTAATGGATTAGCATTCATTTAAAAAGGAAATCAGTAAACAGTTTGCAATTGTTCATATTTTCTCATAGGGCAATGTTAATTGTAGAAATTTAAGATTGTACGTAAGTTTTCATTAAATGACATGCTATAAGCTAAAAATTGAAAAAAAGATAGTCCTCCCCAATAGCGGACAACTCCCAATAACGGACAAAACTTCCGGTCCCGTGACTGTCCGCTATTCGGAGGTTTCACTGTATTATATTCCTTCAAAAAAAAAATTTTTTTTTTGTTTTTTTTACCCCTGCCTTTCATAACAAAAATAAATACAATAATCCCACACTTGCTCTGTTTGTTAAAGATGTAAGTTGAGGACTAACTAAGAAGAAGATTACAAGTCAAATAAATTAATTTTGTTTTTCTCAAACATCTTTCCTATTAACTATGCAACACAAAGAGGTAAAGTTTAGACAGAAAGCTTATTTTTACATTAAGTACATCAGAAAATAAAGCGACAAACAAAATCTTCAAGCTACATAGGTTGTTTTATAACAACCTAAAAGTTGTTAAAAGTAAAGTTTTAAACTATAATTATAATTTAAAATATATATATTTTTAAGCTATTTGCCCACTAATTACAAAAGAGGTTGTATGTTTTCTAAAAGGACTAAGTCAAAGAATTTATAAAGCACATGGCCAGTTACTTCTAATAAGTTTTCAAAATAAACAGATTCAAATGAAAATACAGCAGCAGAAGTATTTTATGGTATTGTGTTACACAGTTCATTTCAATGAAATAACATTACAAGAAAGAAAAATAAGCATACTGGCTAAAAAAAAAATTGATCAAGATTTTGTATGGGGAATAGTTGGACTAAACAGTAGTAGTAAAAATGGCACAAATTATATCTTTAAATTTTTACATTTGGGCAGGGGAAAGGGTGCCCTATAAATTAATTAACACTACAATCAAGTGTTGACCTAATAAAAACTCACATTAATATGAATGCAAACAATGGTCAAAGACACCTCAGCAAGAAAGATGCACAATATGGAATTATCATTTTTATTAGTATGCTGTTATACTTTTAACATTTACAGTAGGGAGGGACAAAAAAAAAATAGAAGCTAATGATTTCAGAGTAACAATAATATTGAAATACAACAAAGTTCAGATCTATTGGTATTTTCAAATGTAATTAAATCCTGAATATCAAAATCTAATACTTACATCAAAAGTTTGCTGCATACAAATATATAAAAATAACAAAAGTAACATTTGAAGTTTATTACCTAATACTTGTTTCTTATTTTAATAGGGCTACTTTAGAAAAAAGTAATGACATTCAGAGAAATATCTTAAACTTTTATTATATATATATTATTTCTATATTCAAAATATTAAACATTTCTGATATTACTGCTGAATTGCTCTAAGGATTTTTATTGTATCATCTCAAACGGCTTAAAGATATGTGAAATATCCTTCAAAGAAAATGATAAAAACATAAACACATCCTCTGTCACCTTCGAGTACCTACTCTTATATGCATACCCTCCAACATTGGTCATCCTCGTATCCGTAGTGGAAATCATTTCATTAGGGGCGGTCCATTAATTACATTAAAAAATTTGGACCCCCCCCCCCATGTGAAATTTCAAAAATTTTAACAACCAAAAAAAAAAAAAAAAAAACGGAAATCTTGCTTTAACTACCAAAAAACGCCACAGGAAAAGTTAACTTGAGATTTTTGTTGACACCCTCCTCCCCCTTGATGAGATTTTGCCAGACCCCTCTCCCCCTTTTGATCTCATGTAATTAATGGACGACCCCTTATTAGTACTCATGCAACAACATGCATTTACACAGAACGTGCGACAATGCCGTGTGACAATACACACACACATATATATATATATATAAATATATAGTCTTTAAGCACATACCCTGTAGCAATACATATTCACATTTCTTAAAGCACTATTTATTGAATTTATTGATATTTTTTTCTTTGCTCATATCAGCATTAGCTTTGGTGTGACCACAGCTAAACTTCTTTGCAATATCAAAATCGGGAAACATTTTTGCACCTGCTTGATCCGCAGCCGAAATTGGTGGTGGATTATGTTCAATCAAAAAACAGACAAAATAAGTTTCTGCTTTAATAATGTTATTTTCTTCAGATTTAGTGAAAAACGATTGAACAGAAACTTGTCTTGATTGATGTTTTTCAAGCTCCACGTGCTTAGTACACGACACAAGACGTCTTCAGTCATCTCGACCGCCATGAGCGACGGAAATTTCCGTGCAACCACCGTGCAACGAGCATATCCATCCTTGGTAGACGACAAGGGAAAAGCTTTCCATACTCCTCTCGAAATTTTTGATTTTTTTTTCTTTTCTTTCTAAGTGGATCTACATCTATATCCTTATTACTGCGTTTTAAAAACCGATCCATGATATAGGCATATGCAGCTTTCAACAAATTTACGAAAGAGAAATAAACAATACACTAGCGCGTACTTTGTTTCTCCGCACATGCAATCAGTTTGCGCAAGCACAAACCATGCATTGATTAAATAAGATTCTTATTTAATCTATGAAACCATGTGACCACCACTCTCAGGTGGACAGGCGAGTCCACAACAAACCACGTGACTCTCTTCCCCCTAAACGGACGAATCTATTCAATAGGTGTGTTGGTCAATAGCGCTGTTAACTTATATCAACTGAAAAAAGATTCCGAAGTCACACAAGAGGGAGAATTGGCCGCAAACGCTCAGTCCATCACAGAACTACAAAATAACAAACAGCATTCTGTCCTCTACTCTTTAGATAGGAAATCGTTAATTCTGTGGAGACTCTTGCATGGTGCAATTTTTTTTTCATCTTTTTCTTTTTTTTTTTTGAGGAAAAAAAAAAATTAAGGATGAAAATCTCTGAATCCGTAGCTTTTCCCTGCTTTCCCGTAATTTCGTAGTACTTACTTATTTTCCGTACAAACTACGGATACTCCGTAGAAGTTGGAGGGTATGTATACGATTTGTTTCTCATACAATCCCCTTACATGTGTTTGACAGTTTAGTGTGATTGAACAGATGTTTTCGTGTTTGTATCATGTAACACTGAAAGATTTTAGATTTGTTCTTTTATCTGCTCTTCTTTGAATACACCCTAGATTTAAGCAAACGGCATATAAATACATTAGAAATGTTACTTTATGTCCATTCCCATTATTTTTTTTTATTTTATGGCAATACACTTCCATTTGGCAGAGAGAGTAAGCAAACTAATCATTCCTTAACTCTCAATACTGCAGCAATCAGAACAGTATATTATCAAATACTGCAAGCCTAAGAATGATTAAGATTATCAAAACATTCAAATAAACTGAGCAAAAAGTCAAGTTATTAGGTAAATAGGATCTAGAACTAATTTTAACAAGACTCCAGGATTGCCATATCAAATGTTGATTAATATTCATCAATTAATCAACAGTTCAAGAAAGTGCTAATAAAAAGTACAAACAGCAGTTCTAGTATTTCTGTGAAATCAATTTAACTCGACTTCCTTATACTTAGGATCTATGCGTTTATTGTACTTTTTTAAGTCAGGCCATTTTCTTGAGACATCAGATTTGGTTAACTCTAATACCTAAATACTTCATATTTACTTTATCTGAAACGATTTCTTTAAGGGCCATCTAAGATTCTGTACACTCAGACCTTTGAATGAAACATTAAATTGAATCTAATGACTCACTCCAACACCTGAGCTCCAACAAGGATAGTTTTAAGTGTCTGTTTATGTGTGTGTGTATACAGGGTGTTTCAGAAATACTTTTTCATATTTTAGGGGTGGGTTCCCAACACCAAAATAAGAACTAAAGTCCATATAAAAATATGCCCAAAAACCCTACGATTTTCAGTTATTAATGAAAGTTTACAGTCAACACATTACAAGAAACAATCCAACAATTCACATTTGCTGTTGCACTGATTGTCTCCTAGATAGCACTGTCTTGTTGCCAAGGAGATTTGTTTCATGTGTAGTTGGTGAACATGTTTGAATAGTGAGTTAGTCTGTCTTCCACGTGTAAGTTATGTAGTAGTGTGTTAAATGAAACGTGTTTTGTTGAACCATGGCAGGATACCCATTTCGTGAGCAGGCAGATATGATTTTTATGTACGGTCGCGTGAATGGTAATGGATGCAGGGTTTATCAGATGGCGTTTCCAGATCATAATCAGCCGAGTTATCTAACATTTGCTTCTGTTTATAGTCGTGTTGCTAAGACAGGATCCGTAGCACCACGAACTATGGATTGAGGAAGACCAAGAGTTGCTCGTACGCCTAACCAGGAAGAACGCATTTTATAGGTTGTTGCAGAAGATCCGGGTATCAGCACACGACAGGTGGCCCGAGTATATGATGCATCTCCTACTGCATGGAGGGTACTTCACGAGATGCTACTTTATCGGTATCATCTGCAACGTGTTCAGGGTCTTTCACCTGCCGATTACCCACCACGGGAGAACTTTTGCCGTTATTTGTTGCACAAACTGCCAATCCGTTGTTTGTCTCTTCAGTCTTGTTTACAGATGAGGCAACATTTGGACGAGATGGACTAATAAATTATCACAACCAACATGTGGGACCCCGTGTGGGATTATTTGAAAGGGTGCGACAGTCCATGATCCGACGAGTGCTTGCGTATGTGGAAACATGAGGAGGACGTTTTGAACATTTCTCATGAATTTCTAAGTTGTTGAAGTTTCAACACTTGCTAATAACCTGACAATGTCTAACAGATGTGTCAGTACGTTCTTTCTTTAATAACTGGAAACCATAGGATTTATATATATATATATATTTGGTGTCCCAAAATTAACGCAAGATTTGAATTAAAAAAAAAAACACAGTTTTTTTTCTTTAAATTGTTATTTTTTTATTGAATCGTAAAGTTCACATGATATGGTTATGTATGGAATAACACATAGGGCAAATGGCCTCCAAGGCTTTGCTGGCACATATGCACTCTTTTGTCGAAATTTTCCATGACCATTTTGCATAAATGTGGCTGAATTTCGTTGATGTAGCGTTGAATTTCCTCCTTCAATGCACGCGTGCTTGTTGGTATAGACCTTCGACTTCAAATAACCCCATAAAAAGAAATCCAATAGTGTTAAATCACATGATCTAGGAGGCCAATTCTTATCACCAAAACGAGAGAGTACACGACCAGGAAATGTTTAATGCAGTAATTTAATTGTTTCACGAGCTGTATGGCATATGGCACAGTCTTGTTGAAACCACATGTCGTCCACATGAATATCATCCAATTTAGGCAAAAAGAACTGTTTTATCATGTCGCGATATCGGGCACCAGTAACATTCACTGCTTGACCATACTTTTGGCGTCATTGGACCTTACTTTTTCGAAAATGAATCTGGTCAAGCAGTGAATGTTACTGGTGCTCGATATCGCGACATGATAACAGTTCTTTCTGCCTAAATTGGATGATATTGATGTGGACGACATGTGGTTTCAACAAGACGGTGCCACATGCCATACAGTTCGTGAAACTGCGCGAGACATTTCCTGGCCGTGTAATCTCTCGTTTCGGTGATAAGAATTGGCCCCCTAGATCGTGTGATTTAACACCATTGGATTTCTTTTTATGGGGTTATTTGAAGTCAAAGGTCTAAGCCAACAAGCCTGCAAGCACGCGTGCATTGAAGGAGGAAATTCAATGCTGCATCAACGAAATTCAGCCACATTTATGCAAAATGGTCATGGAAAATTTCAACAAAAGAGTTCATATGTGCCAGCAAAGCCGTGGAGGCCATTTGCCCTATGTGTTATCCCATACATAACCCTATCATGTGTACTTTATGATTCAATAAAAAAATAACAATTTTTTAAAAAAAAAACTGTTTTTTATTTAATTCAAATCTTGCGTTAATTTTGGGACACCCTTTATATACATAGGTTCATACACTCATTTTGCAAGAACTTTTTACTAAGATGTTCCTTTTTTTCTAAGCAACTTAAATCTATCTTACACATATGCCCGGGGGGGGGGGGGGATATACCCATTTTAATTTAAAAAAAAAAAAGGGATTTGAAGAATGAACTCTGCTATAAAAAAAAAAAAAAAATTAAAAAAAAAAGTTATCATGTACTTTTTCCTTAAGGTGGTGTTTGGTGTTTCCAACCAATCTTTAAGCCCACATCCTTTTTCTTTTGCAAAACTAATGATTCTGATATACCCAAACCAATAATAGATGCATAAAATGCCCCTTATTCTCTTGAGATTTTTCACATAAAATATTGTCACAACACAAAAAGAAGTAGCAAATTGTATAAGAGTAACAGTTTTTACATTCTAAACTTACATTTTTTTCAGTGAATTTGCAGTATCCTATACTCACATCAAAAGCTTGCTATATATAAATGAATATATTGAAATAAAAATTACAGTTGTCAATGTAAAAATTTTAAATTTAAAAATTTAATAACTTTTTTTTATTTTTGGACAAAATTTTCTGTATATTGGGTGGAAACTTTTTCACTATACATATATAAAACGCATCAGAGAAAGCATGAGAAAAAGTTTAATATATATATATATATTTATTATATAAAGAAAGGAAAATGTTATTCTAGATGCATTGCATATCACAACCATTTACCATTAAAAAAAAAACCTATATTACAGTCAAAAATTAAAGCAAGCACCAAAATAATAACTGTGACAATGTATAAAAGAAAAGTGATTAATGAAATTAGACTAAGAATCTTCAAATACATGTGGGAAAAAGAAAGAAAGAAATTGTCAATCTTTTGCCTTAATAATCCTGAAATCATAACAAAGTAAGATAACAAAACTATACTATTTTAGTACAAAAATTAATCATTTTAATTTCTAACAAAAGTGAAAAAAAAAATAAATAAATAAATAAAATAAGTATGCACTAGTTGCAAAAGAGAAAATCATACCAAACATTAGGATAGAACTAAATTTTCAGAAGTCAAAATGAGCAGATTTTTTATTAGCAAAAGATTAAGAAATATGTAAAAAAAATACAATGTGTTGTTTCAGCACAATTTCCAATATCACAAATAGAATTGCACATTGGAAATTGGTAGGTTTAAGAATTATGAAACTAGTATCATTAGAATGAACTTAGTGGATTTTCAATGTTAGTGATTCTACTGAAGCCCTGCAAATGAGGAATTTTAAAATGGGATGAATGGCAAGAAGAATGAATGGTCACATTTTGGACTGCTGAGATTACTTTTATAGACTGGGATCATACAAGGGCATCCTAAAGGTTCAAAAAAAATGTTTTAGATTCAAGGTAGGCTATGTCCCAGATGGGCAATTATATTAGCCATCAGATACAAATGACAAACTCGCCAAGAATTATCATTAAAAATATTTTTAAAAAAAATTAACATTTGCTACATGAACAATACCAAGATATCAACATTAACTAAAAACTAAGCATTGTTTAAATTTTTAGAGAACTTCATTAACAACTAGTAAGAGGATGTGAAGTCCATTAGTAAAGATAAGTAACTATATATCTTAATAAAGCTGATTCACACTATTTGAAGGTTTTTTTTCAGTAGTTTCTTGGTATATTTCAAATATTTATTTGGTCAATTTTATTCAAACAAGCAGCAAAACTTCATTAGAAGTGTAAATTTCAGAAGCCAAAGATCCTAAAAATAGATGCAACCTCAGGTCTAGAAGAAATGGCAAATAAAGAAACAATAATAAAAGAATTTTAATCAGTGCACCAGGCTAACAGAGTACAACACTATCCCAAAATAAATACAAATAAAAGCTACATAAAATAGAAATATTTAATGAAAAATGCCACTAGAAAGTCCACACTTTATGACTGCTCTTACACTTAACTTTCATAACATAATATAAATTCCAAAAAAAGGACATATTTTGATTCTTACATAAATTTTTGTTCATATGGCCAAAGAATGTTATGAAATTGAAGGTTTGTTATCAGTTTCTTATGAATGTACCTATATTTTGGGCATTTACAGATAATACTCGTTACAGATTCAACTTCTCCAATGTTACAGGAACAAAATGTACTTGGTGATAAATTACATTTTAGCCAGGTAAGCACTAAAGCCTCCACAACCTGTAAATATTGGACCTAATGCAAAACTTAAATTTTTAAAAGGACTAGTTAAAGCCTGCCCAATTAGAGAAGAATTTTTAAGTCTGTCCCCCAATTTGACCCTCCAGGCCATAAATTTTGCCACTCCTCCATTATATAATTACGTTTAATAGATGTAATTATTGGCAAGGAATAAATCTGATAGTATCAGGGGACTGTTTAGCCTCTATATCAACCATTTCATTATCAGCTATGGCAGTATGATCAGGAATGTAATAAAAGGATATCTCATTTGAAAAGTGTTGGAACATATATTTCATGAACTGTTTTAATAATTTTGCTTGTAAAGAAGATTTGGAGTCGCTGAAAATTACGACTGAAAGTGTCTTATCTGGAAGTTTTGAGCTCCATTAAACAGATTTGCACAGAGACACGAGTTCTGTTTAAAAACCTCTTGCAACAACAGGGAACCTACACCTTAAAACATAATTTGATTTTTGATGATGTGAATTAGTATATATGCATACATCTACACCAACGTCTTTAATGGATTTCGAGTTATCTGTGGATATTTTTCTATCTGCTTTCACTGTTTCAACCTCAATACTTAGTGTTTTCTTCTTGCTCGATGAAAACTACTACAGGAAAGTTTATGCAAGTTAAACGTGGGGTCCACCATGAGACTGCCTCTTTCCCAATTATTTTCTTTAGTACGACTGTATCTATCTTCTTTTTCAATGCAGCTGTCAAATCCCTTCAGAAGTCCATCAACTTTCTTCAGGAGAGTTCAGCCTGTTCTATTTATTCATTTTTAGTACATTTGCTTAAACACTCAAGAATGAGGTTCCATTTGGGTTTGGTGGGATTATAGTTATTTTTTGTTATCTGTTCCTGCATCTTTAAATTAAGATAAGCCTATACTTGCATGGTCAATTTCACATCAGCACTTTAATAGGAAGTTTAACCTTGACTTTAGTAGACAAGTCTACAAGTTTCCCCAATTGGGAAGCTGTATGTAGGATCAATATTTTAATTTATTCCATAAAAATGTTTAATCAACTAGCAATTGTAAGTAATATTTTTCTTTTACTTTTGATTTCTCCATATATTTTTTCTTGTTCTTCAAAAAATTACTACACTCCCTTCCAAAAGATTAACTAAGGCAATTGTTAAAAAAAAAAAAAAAAAAAAACACACACACCCACTCGGGTATTTTTTAAGGTTTTGAAAAACATCAGCAACAGCTTCTACAAACAAAATGAAATGAATCATTTATGAGTTAATATCCTTTATTTCATTAGATGTATGATGTATTAATGCACCCATAATATTGTACATAACCAATGCCTGCATGTAATATGTATACGTATTGTGTAGAACATTCCAAAAATTACAGGTGCAACAAGATTTTGATTTTTATTGCAAATTTTAATGAACATAAAAACTTATAAAGAAATAATTATTTTACAAAACCTCCACCAATAACAGACATCAAAGCACATGTTCGAATCATCAAGCACCTGCTTTAACACAGGTGTGTTCCTGAATTAGCTAAAAATTCCTCTGTTCCAGCTATGCAATCATTGACACATCTGATTGCTAAACAATGTTTATATATATATATGGTCCCAAACATGAAAATCCAGAGTATTTAAATATGGGGACCGTACAGGCCACCTTGACCAATTCAGCATTGTGGAAAGTGTTAGATGAGGAAAGCACGGACTTTATAATCAGAAATGGATCGAGGCCCAATTGGTCATGAATAATTATTGCCTTCTCATTTCAAGATTAATGACTTCCAACATCTTGGTTAGGTGTCTTTGAAGGAAATTAAAGGTATACTTCATCATTTAACAGAAGAGAGAAATAGCAACCAATTATGCAATCACAAAAAATGCCGGCCCACACATTTAAAGAAAACTGCTATTGGCGTTTTCTTTGGACGACTGTATATTGGTTTTCCTCTGCCCAAAAACATGCATTATGAAAATTTATAATAGGATTTTGGGAAAACGAAGATACGTCGGTAAATAAAATTGCAAATGCAAAGTCAATAGTATCCACAAGGTGAACAAGAAACCAACAATAGAACTGCAGCCTTAAAGGGAAATATCTGGCAATTAACCATTGGATGTGCTGAAGATAGCAGGGGTATAGAAGATGAAGTACCTTCCAAACTGATGTATGTGAAATCCCTTCTGTTCTTGCTATTGTCTTACTACTTTTTCCTGAATCAGAATCTACCATATCAAGAAATGACTTCTCTTTTGGGTGTTGCCTTAAACTGTTTGCCTGTGGCTTAAATTTGCACTTTCTCTGAGGAAATATTCTTGGTATAGTCAATGTGCTTCATGTCCATTTCCATAAGCCAGTACATACATCAAATGCAAGCCTGCCATTTCAGAAAACAAATACAAACCAATACAAGTAGCAGTTATGCAACAACAGACATACAAAAAAAAAAAAAAAAAAAAGCAAATTTTTGTCTGGATTTTTAATAATGCATTTCAAGCATATTCACAATAAACTTCGGTGAAAGCTTGTAACAATTGACTATCCTTGTGCCATTCAATGGATGCTGACATTGTTGAAACAAATCTATGATATAAAACTTTGTTCACTTTCAATGTTATTAAATGGTCCTAATGTTTACTATCAATATTCAGAAAACGACACATTTCTGACCTTATGTTTATTGGGCATTTTTTTACTGATTTGTCATAGAACCTGATACAGGTCGAGAATCCTTTATCCAAAATGCTTGGGATCAGAAGTGTTTTTTAGGATTTGGAATATTTATATATCTGCATCTAAAAAAATGGGACAGTTTTGGGATGGGGACCTAAACACGATATCCATTTACATTTCATAATATAGGTTACAATTTCTCTACAGAGCACAAAATACTTGCTAAGTACTCGGTATACGAAGGTATTGCTATAATGGTACCAAATTAACTGGGCTCCAAACTGTGATGCATCATATCTCAGCACTCAAAAAACTTTCGGGTTTTGGAATTTCAGATAAAGGATTCTCAAACAGTACTGATATTTGTTGATACTTTTAAAAAATATCTTTTATATACTAATATTCAAACATCTCATCAATGAACTAACACCATACTAGTTATATCACGATTCAAAACAAAGGTTTTTGTTCTTCCTTATCTTTTTTTCAATGTATTTTTATTCAATTTAACTTCTCCATATAAATATAATTCTAATATTTCCTAAGGGTATATTTGGAAACCTTTATGAAGGAGAATTCAAAAACAATGTCCTCAATAAAACGGACAATGTAAAGATTTTCAAGTAAGCAAAAACTATTTCATATACACTGCCTGAGAGAGAAAATGCCACACCATGAGGATGTGAATGCAGTGCCATGCAAATTGCAGAGTGGATGTGCTTGTGCAAGTTATGCAAATGATTAAAATTTCTGACCAATCACAGGAATCGTGTGTGATATAAAGCAGACAACCAGCATATGAAGCAGTCATTCAAGACATCATTCCAGCTGCAAGAAGTGAGTATTTTTGCTGTTACTGTGTCTGGAGAACGAAGGAGTGTTAATGCCTTTAAGACTCCGTCATAATTAATTTTAACAAACGGATGCGTTCATGCGAGTTTCATTGTAGGTCTTTGTACCGCCAATTCGTCCTTGCACTGAATTGCAGAAGAACACAACATGATGCCACAACAGTCAGTCGCATTTGGGGACAGTGGTCCCAGGAAGGAAACGTAAACCATCGTAGTGGGACCGGAGCTCAGAAACGGACGTCAGAGCGCACAGATCATTGCATCAGATGTCATGCCATAGCACACCCAGAATCCACAAATGGCAACATTTTACATATTGTACAGGGAGTTTTGGATGCTCCAATATCAACACGGACAGTGTCGCACAGATTGGCTGAGGAAGGTTTGTTGTCCAGTTGTCTGTTGCGAAGGCTACCCTTAACAGCAAGCAATCGTCATTGCTCAGAACACCAGAGCTGTGTGGGGTGCAGAATGGGACAGTGTAGTGTTCAGCGACGAATCCGATTGTCTCACCAATGATGATCACTGTATCAGAATCTGGAGGCGACGTGGCCATCCGGCAGATTCCTCTGCCATTGTGGAGCGCCACACAGCCCATCAACATGGTGTTATGGTTTGGCTGCTATCAGCACCAACAGCCACTCACCTCTAGTATGCATTACGGGCACATTAATGGCATGCCGCTATGTTGATGAGGTGATGCAGCCCGTAGCATTACCATATCTGCAGGGCTTCCCCCAAGCCCAATGTTTCAAAAGGATAATGCCCGGCCAACTTGCTTAGCCAGCCCTATCCCCGATCTCTTGCCAATCGAGAATTTGTGGGACACAACTGGACATTGGTTGAATACCCTCCCACCCTCACAAAATGAAGATGAACTGTGGACTCGGGTCAAAACCACATGGTCTACGATACCCAGGACATTATTCAGACACTCATCGAACATCGGGTTCAGCAATGTATCACCCAAAATGGAGGTTCCCACTTCTTATTGACATCCTGTATTTTAGGCCACAAGAGCCTTGTCTGTATCTGAAAATTAAATCATTTGTTCTGCAACTATCTGGCTATCTATGCATCCAGTTTGGTCAGTTTTTGAGCATTCCTTCATGGTGTGGCATTTTGTCTGTCAAGCAGTGTATTTTAGTTCAAATTTCATTTGTCGTTGAGGTCTTTTTTTTATTTCCAGATTTCAGACTTTATATTATTTTGTAATCAACATCCAAGAATAAATCTTATATAAAGATGAATTATAGGTTATCTCCAAGTGACAAAAGAAAATATCATCAAGAATAATAGTACAATCCTGATCATAAAATTTCTAACAATGCCAACAATGTAATCTTCCATATCATCTGCCATACACACAAAAGCAAGTAAAATATATAAAAAAAATGAACAATACATTCAGATGATGATTCTATATGGTTCGTTACAAAATATAACACATTACATTCCAAGATCTATTGTAATACTTCTCATTTCTTCTTCCCTCTCCTCCAAAATATTTCACTTCATCCATCCTTCATTTTAATCAATATCCATAACTTGAATAGAAAATTTACAAGTTTCTTAATTCCTGTTAAAACGACAGTCATTCTGCTTCTTCTTAAGACTGAAATTCCCTTTAAGGCTTGCTTTTATCTCAAGAAACAAAGATTTGTGAAAAGCAGGATTTAAATACCACTCAAAGTAAGATATTCAATATACTAAGAAATCAATAGGATTGAAACAACTAAACCCAAAGTAGTTATCGAACTTCATTATCATTTACTATTAGAAAAAGCAAAAGGTGGAAGAATTTGCTGATCATATGTTAAGTTTTTCCAGGAATGGGCTTACTGAAGTTTTGTAAAAAAAAGATATTGCAGTGTTGATTAAAATTTTCTAAAATAAGTTAATAATCAGAAAATCCAAAAATTCTAAAATCTAACACTTAAGACAAACCCATAAAACTGAACATATAGAAATAGTGAAAAGAATACTTGTAGAAAATTGTATACTGCTCATTTGAAAGAATTAAGGTGTATTTTTGTTTTGTTTTGTTTTTTTTAATCCACCAACACTAGAAATTTTCCCCCTTCATCTATGAACATTACTACAAAATTACCATATCCCATTTTTATTTTCATGTAATACACAAATACATTTAAATATACAGAAATAATAGGGAAAGGAAAGAAAATGAAATCAAACTTAAAACTTAGCAAAGTAATCATCTACTATAATTACTTCATTTTACATTATGTTAATCAGGAAGAAAATACTTTCAAAACTTAAAATATAAAAAGAATTTATTTTCAGAGCGAAAAAAGAAAAAATATGTAAACATTGCACTAACCTGTTTATGTTCTCCAGATTTCTGCATACTTCTAGGATTACAGGCTTTGGGATCAATCTAAAAGAGAGATAAACAAAAAATATAAATAAAACTTCAAATTTACATTACAATTCACTGCAAAACTAATGAGAAAACAAAAAATTAGGAAGAGTAATTATGACAACATTAAACCAAACTTTTCTTTCTAAAAATTAAGCTTATTAAACATATATTATATTATATATAAGTTGGCATTTCTGTAACACTACAATAAATTTAGATTATGTGGATGCCTATTTTGGTTTTCACCTGCTGTCCTCAATAAACCCAAAGATTTTCAAATGGATTTAAATCAACATTCACATTATCAGGTGTCTAAATGTTACGTAGTGCTCCTTGAGCCCATTAAACAGAAAGAGTTTTAAATGTGCAAATTTCTGAGCATTATCTAAGAAAATTCTGGAGAAGTTAGAAAGAAACGAGGTTTGATTTTAGCTTGATTTTATTTTGTAAAAAATATGCATGCTTATTAAACTTTTACTTATGCTTTTATGTTTACCTTATTTTTTTTTTTCTTTGTTACAATTTATTATTTAAAAAATGCCTTGCAGATAACTAGTCAAAGTTTGGAATCTGTAACTTATTTCTTTATTTTCAGTTTTTTTAGTTGTTCAGTATCATAATGAAAGTGTGAGCGACTTCCCTCCTCTTCAGCTGTTCATCAACTGGACAATTCCAGCTGATTAAGATAATAAAAAAATAGATAGCAGTCCTATGGTTCCGTTGTTAGCAGCTCAATTTATGCCTATAAATATTTGCATTCTTTTTTATTTATTTATTTTTCTAGTCATAATAAAGTTTTAGACCTGTGCAGCTTTCATTTGTCCTTCTGAAAATCACATTATTTATCACATAAATGGGGAAATTATCTGGTGTGTGTTTCATTTGTGGCAAAGAATTTTTGTGGTCCAGAAATAAAAGGTTATTATTGACAACAAAAAAACTATAAATTAAACAAATTTTGTTGCCATTCTCAATACACAGTATTAATTTACAACAATATGTGCACTGTAGGTATGTGTGCGATTGTTTTATATGTGTACGCAATAAGTATGGTTCCATTAGATTTTCCAAATATGGCCAACAACATTTTTTTTTTTTTCCAATTTAACAAAGAAGTTTCCCCACCTCTGATCTATCTCATCTTTTAAACGATTCAGAGAAGGCAACAACTGGTCTTGTAGAATCATTACATTAAGCAGGGTTAATACCTCAAAAATTAATTGGTTTCTTTTAATACCACAAATCCACCTTGGACATAGTCCAATGAAAGACTTATTTCTGAGGTTCTCTTCTCACCTTGTGTTCTAGAATAAAAACAAAAACAGAACTCACAAGGGATAGTCAACATTAGACTATGCCAACAAGGGATAGTTCAAAGCAACAATGGCTCCGTTATTGTATGGGGTGTTTTCAGCTGACACGAATTAACCCTCAAGAGCACTGCGGCCAAATTATCAGCTCTGGAGATCACATTTCTACTGCATATAGGCTCTCGACTTTTAAACGAGTCAAAAATAAAACATTGCAGCTAGTCAATCGTGTAATAGCTTGTTTTGAAGCCTGGAGTGTTTTTTCCAAACATGCCATTTGATTGGTTCTCAGACCCATCTATGATTTTTAGCAGCCAATCACAGCAGACCTTGAATTTGCTGGTAGGCAAGCTTGTTGCTTTGAGTTTTCCAAGATGGCCGACTCAAACGCAAGAGCTAGCTCATCTCTGCCTTCTCTTGCTTCTTATGTGGATTTGTTTGGCGATTCGAATGATGATGCTGTTGATTTTGAAGGCTTTCATAACGAATGTACAGGCAGCATACATTATTGTTATTCCAGAAATTATTCCAGATCTGGATTTTTTGTTGGATGACGATTTCAGTAGTGTGGCATCAAGCGAATCCAGGAGTGACGGCGATCGTGAGGATGGCAATGTGCTGCAGTACCGCTTAGTTTTTATAGATTACAGCAGCATACATTTTATTTCTTCAATACTGTAAGTTTTAGATTATTGTGCTTCTGAACCTGGATAGCTAACTATGTTTTGTGGGTTTTTGTAAATAAATAATGCCATGTCACTGCAGGAAAAGTCAAAGAGCCTATCTTTCTGCCATTAATTTTATTTTTATTACAATGCTTTTGTCAACTTCAAGAATTTATTTACAACTTCAAGAATTTATTTACAAAAAAGCTAACGGCAATTTTTTCTTTCTTTTTTTTTTTTTCATACAAAAAATGTAGCCTGATTTAAGCTCTTCAAAAAACATATAAAACTTTTTTTCTAACTTGTATAAGACATTTTTTATTATCTTTAAAGTAGACCTATACACGGCCATCTTAGAAAAGCTACAAACCTTTAGTCTTGAAGGATTGTGACCTCTATTCTGCCTCTAGTGCTCTGAGGGCTAAGATTCCCGATGCAGACATCAATGACCAGCAAACACTGCATAGCCATCATTGTAAATCACTTGTACCCATTCACGTCATACATTCACTCAGACTGGAACAGACCGTTTCAGCAGGACAATGCACCACCACACAGTTACACAATCACCAAATTATGCCTGGAGGAGCATTTCTCTGAGTTTGGCATCACAAGTTAGCCAAGTCGATCGATAGATTTGAACCCAATAGAACACATGTGGGATAGGTATATGCCAGGGAATATTAGGGGATTGTTGGGGAGGCATGGTGTACACCATCTACATATTACTTCAGAAGGTTTGTGGAACCCATGCCTGTCGTGTTGCTGTGGTAATCCAATCTAAAGCAGGACCTATGCATTACTAAACAGGCGTCTTCAGTTTTTCTGGTATATGATTGTAAATTCCCTATGTATAGAAATATACCAAAAGGACCATCAAAACATCTGCTTTTAATGGATGGTGATAATAATAATGGATGGTGATAATTTTGGTGATAATTTTTGTAATAAATTATACTTTCAATATTTTTGTTTTTTTATTTTAATTTCTAGTATATTTTTAAAACTATGCTGAAGAAGGGTTCAGAAACATTGAAGCTGAAATGATGGTAAGTATATTTTCCTTGTACAGTGCACTCTGTCTATTCTGAACACTCATGGGAGCAACCAAGTGTTCAGATTTTGGGGGTGTTCATTTTAGAGGGAGATTGGGAAATGCATGTACATAGAGAGTTTATAGACTGTATAGAATAAAGCTGATTGTGAACCTTGTAAAATAGCCCTACAGTGGAACCCACAGGGTAGTAGGAAAAGAGGAAGACCTCACACTTCCTGGAGACGGACTACAATTAAGGAGTCTGGAAATAAAAGTTGGAATGAACTTCGAGTGCTTGCTAAAGATCGTGCTAGTTGGAAACTATTTGTAAATGACCTATGTTCCTGATTGGAACGATGGATTTTATTATTTAGTATTATTACAGAATACTTAGCCTGGTTAGCCATGCCAGTTACCGAGATGGAGATGCTGAATTTAGATTTGGCGGTTACTGCAATGTCAAACCAAATTAAATCGGACCTGTACTCTACCATCTCATCTTTTTTTTAATTACAAAAGTTTTACAAAACATGCAATAAAATTATATAATTATACTATTTGACCACTCCCCCTAACACCTAATGTCTCTTTATCTGTCAGTGAGGGGTGGGGCATTTCCGAATTTCCATGCTGGGGGAATTCCCCGAATTTCGATTGCAAACACACGTTCAGTTTACAGAGAGGTAAAGGTAGAATGGGGATCAAAAGTAGTGTTCGTAATACTGGGGTGTTCAGATTAGAGGGTGTTCAGAATACAGAGAGTTCATCTTATATTAAGTCTATGGAGTTTCGCTGGGACCGTCGTAATGTGTTCAGATAGAGAGTGTGCACTATATAATTTTTTGAAAGTAAAATGTTGTCTAGCCTTTTAGAAGTATTTTTCAAGAATTCAATATACAGTAGAGCCCTGATTATCTGCGAGCGGATGATCCGAGAGTGCTGCGAAAAATTTTTTTAATTGCGAACCTCAACAAAACCAATTTTAATCCAAGCCAACAAAAACAGGGAAAGTACAATAGGCCCTACAGTGCGAAGGTCGAAAATTACTGACAGGTTTATTGTGCATCGTAATCCTATAGGCCTTCTCGGAATTTGTGGACGAGTGGCAGGCTCTTGCTCTTCAGAAAATTTCTGCTGTACTATACATATTTTAAAAGTTTTTTGTATAATAAAACTTGGTTTTTAGGCCGAAATATTTTTTTTCGTATTTACACCTCATTTTTAGTCTTTTTTCGGGTTATCCGCAATTTTTACTATCCGCGGTACCCTTGCCACCAGATTCCGCGGATAATCGGGGCTCTACTGATATATATATATAAAAGAAAACATTGTTTGTTTTTTTTTCTGCCCGCTACTCCTCCAAAACCACAACGACACAAATACAAATAAGGTGTCAAATGTTCGGTATAATGTTGAGGATGGCTTGGAAGTCACGTGATGTATGGTCAACTTATAAACCATTCATTTTAGATGACCAAAATGTAAAGACAAGTTGTTCCTCTCTTTGAGATGAGCTTTTTCCAGATAGATCAGTCATGATGAAGAGGTCACGTGACTAAGAAAATGACATCAGAATCCGTGGTCACATGATCACTAAAAATTTTACTTGACAGGTTTGCAAGTTTACTATAAATGTTAAAAGTTTGTCATAACATTACTAAAAAATCACTAAGATATTGTGAAGTTGAATATATTACAGAATCTTAAACATTTGTGAAAGATAATTTATTTTTTTATTTTGTATGTTTAATAAATCCAATCACAAGAAGGGCACTGCACTGTAAATTAAAGCTCCAGCAATGTAAGTTTCAAAAGAGGTTTAACAAAGTTTCCACAACTGTACTAAATCTCACAAACTAATAGTATAAATAGTAGGTTAAAACTTTGGGCTTCTAACAATTCCTTCTGTTGAACTACAAAAAAGTCAGTAACTTCTTATCATTTTAAATATAAGATTTAAATAAATTGAACAACTGATTAACTTCAATGTAACTTTTTTATATATAAATTTCATTTCAATATTATGTATCTATAATTAAGATATTGTAATAATTGGTAAGTCATTAAAGTGAAAAAAGAATTTTGAATTTTTAGTTAATTAAAATTTGCAGAAATTGTTAAAGAAAGTAAAAGTCAAATGTTTCCAAGTTGAAAACTAAAAGCACTTACTGTTCTTCCATCTAATTGATGTGGTCCACTTGATAAAACTACTTGAACACAACTTGGATCCTTAAAGGTTACAAATCCAAATCCTCTTGAGCGTCCAGTCTCATTGTTTTTCATAACTACACAATCTATTACTTCTCCAAATCGACTAAAAAACCTACATAGCGATTCTATTAATAAAAAAAAAAAAATATTTATAATCAAACATATAATTAAAATGCATGCAAATCAAAAATAAATTTAAAGCGATTCTAAAAATGCTTTTATTTAAAGATCATGAATTTTTTTATGTATGGCTTTAATTTACTTCAATGAGAACAGGGGTTGAAAAGAACACTTTGTAACGAAACGACATATCAAATATCGATTTCCCAATGAACTATTATAGTTTGTGGAAAGTACATTCCCAACCAACTAAAAAATCTGAATTTTCATGGAAGAGTACAGGAATATGAATAGGAAATACTTATTTACTGTACACTAAATTGTATTACAGTAAAATTTATTGTAATTACTAAATAATAATTAGAAAATACATTATGAAATTATTAATAAAAATAAAAATACAATTTTTTAATTCTTCAATCTATTACAATTCTACTCCTCAGCACCTGAAGTTAACAAAAGAACTAGAACACTTGCAATATTTTCTAAAATGTATTATGTATTTACATATTTATTTCATTATAAATTCTCTAAATTTATGATTTACAGTATCATATGGGATACAATAATGCCTACACAGTTTTGTAAAATTTATTGTATTAAATATTTAATACATACTCATTTTAACTGTACTTATGTTTTGATACATACTCTGTATATATTTTACACATTTTAAAAGCATAAGGTGTTTTTGTTTTTACATGTGCATATTTTATATTACTATGTCTTTATGAACTTATATACAGAAGGGGAAACAAAACAGAAGATTAGAGGGAAACATACATGTACATTCCAGTTCAAACGACACAGACACAAATATTGTATGTACATTGATTTGACCGATCTTGATTAATCAACGACATGTATGCAAAACCATATATTGTCACGTTTTTTTTTATCCGTGTTTTTTTTTTTCCCCTCAAAAATGTGCCATTTTTTCTTTATTTATTTTTGTTTCTTTTCCATCGTTTAATTCCTCTCCACAATGTAAAAATTCGTTGTTTTATTAATCTTTCTTTAATTTCCTGTGAGAAAATGATTCGTTTTATGCCTAAGTTAATTTGTATTTCCGTTCTTTTCTGTTTCCCCCTAATTCGTTTAGACCGAGAGTCTCCTTCAACACAATTATAACTGATAACTTCGTTTTGTCCTTTCCAGCGCTGAAAGCCGATTGGTACATGTGTTTTGCGATTTGGAAAATTTTGTATTTTAGAATAGATTTGGTGTCGGAGTTGCTAATCACCGGTTGCTAAAATGTAGTCTCCGATTCCTATTTACTTTACTTCCACTTTGTTTTTCATTTTTTTATTTTTATTTTACCCTTTTCCTTTCAAGTATGGATTATGTGTGGATGAGAAGCCTGGCGAAAAACACTGTGCTCACACAGTGTGTGTTTCTTTCCATTGACTGCCCAAAAATGCCTTTTGCAGAAACGCCGAAGCGATCGTTGGTTGTGAGCCCATTGGATAAGACGGAGCTGCGGCCGGCTGACGGCGGGTCTGCCCGGATAACGCTGTGACCGTTTCTTATGGATGTGGTTCTGCGGTCAATCAACCCGTTCGACACAGATGCTAGGTAGGCAGCAGTGAGAGTATTTCACCGGTCACCAAAGCGATCTCCGAAACGAAGTCAGTGGGACCAGCGGGCGTCAGAAGCTACTCTTCCCGAGGGACAGAGCGACCACCCGGCCTGCGGCTTTATGGAACTGTTTCGCAACAGTGACAAGTGTTATCTAGTTTGCTTCAGTGTTCCAGACTTGTGGAGTGTTTTAGTGAAACTTTCGAACTAATGTGCTTAATGTGAAATCGTGTACGAGTTATAAACAATCAGGAGATCTCATAGTGCATCGTGAACAGCGAGAACATTCGTAGAGATACTTTTGGTAAGCATATCAACTCAGACTATACACGAATTGTGCCGTCCCACATTTCCTTACCGTTTAATTGACTGTTTCTTTTGAACTTTTCTTAATCAAGAAGATTTTAATCCATGCTAATCCATCTATTCAGTTAATCCTACCTTTAGTTAGATATAGTGTAAGGGTGAGAGCCCATTGGATGTGTTTTCTTATCCATTATTGTGCTTCTTTAGTGATTAGAGATTTGGCCTTTCTCTTTTAAACTTGTGTGACATAGTTTGTTTATTTATCCTTTAGCTTATCATATTTTTACAGGTTGTTTGTAATCCTTTAAAACGGAATGATAGCAGAACTGTTATTTTAATCCGATTCTCGGTATTTATCATTTAATTATATTTTCCCGCCAAATGTTTCGGGAAACGATTCCGATTTTTATTTTTTATTAATATTTATGATTAGAATTAGTTATTTTCGTGACAATATATCAAGAACCCTCTATATTAATAAAACTTTTCCCACCCACATTTGGACATTAAATTTACATTAACATAATCCTGCCTGCTTATACTTTTCCAGTCCAAAAAAATCCAAAAAATGTTCAGGATCAGTGACAAGATATCTTCTATATCAATTTAGAAAAAAAAAATTGAAGTCAGACAAAAGTTTAGGATGCAAGACTGGATTCAGTCAAAAGTGAAAAAGATGAACATTAACAATCATGGCATTCCAAAAGAAGGAATCTTCAATGCCAGGAGGGGAAAAAAAGCAAGAGAAAGAGGTAGACACTAGAACTATTTTCATTCTAATTATGCAATGTGCAACTTATTTATAGCTTTACTCTATTACTCAGGAATGTGAAAATTAATCAAACTCACATCAAACTTCAACAAAAAATACACACGTCCCGTTTCCTGTTATTAAATAAACTAATATTTAGGTCTGAAATGCAATCTGCTTTTAAATGTGTGTTTGACTGAAACTGAATCGACAGCTCTAAATGGTGTTTTCAATTAATATGCCTATACTTAAAAATATGGCATATTTACACTACCTAACAAATATTTTTAATTAAAAAAAATACAGTAAAACCCCGTTATTACACTCGTCAAGGGACCATGACCTACAAGCGTAATAAGCGGGATAGCGCTATAGACGGGAAATGATTTATGAGATGGGGAAACATTTAGACACCATTTTACAGGAAAGATACTTGATTCTGTAATAGATATACTGCAAATGTGAGCTTATTTCCTATTAAAAAAATCTTTGATTGTAGTTTGTCTTGTGTGTGTGCTACTGTTATGAATTATGACATTTTCAATGCGGTTCAAATAACTATTAACATCAACTGATACACCACTAGGAGCAACACTAATGTATTTTCGGAGCAGATTTAGTGCACTGCCCGCTATTTCACGCGCCTTTTCTTGAATGATTGGGTCACTTAATGGCACTGATGCATCACGGGACTGATGAATCCATTCAATTAGAATTTCCTCGGCATCTTCATATTTTCCACACTTTACTTTTTTACGTTTACAACACCCTTCGCTGCATTGGTAATTCCATTCTTATTTTTTATTATTGTTCTCAGACTGGATGAGGGAATTCCTAGAGATTCTGCGAAATCCATCTGACTTAGTGTAGAATTCTCGTCGTATTTACGGAGAATTTGCAATTTTTCACTTATAGAAAGGGATTTCCGCTTCGACATTTTGCACTAACTTACTGTATCACAGACCCGCACTTTAAAGAGTTCAAAGATTCCCTCCTACCAGGGAAAGAAAAGAATCTTTACAGTGTTACATTTCTCTTCGATACAAAATTTTCGATATAAAAAAAGCGCTACAAGCGGGATTTGAAGCGTTATAAGAGGGTAATAGTATACAGAGTTACATAGAAAATTCCAGGGACCGTATGAAAGGAGCGTAAAGAACGGGATAGTGCTATAAGCGGGAGCGTAATAACGGGGTTTTACTGTATATTTAATGGACTGATTATCATTCCAATTTATTTATCTTCAGTGAAGCATTTCATGATTTCAAAGATTCCATTTTCTTTGCCTTTTTTCTTTACAGTTTGAATTCAAAGAGCTTATTTTCTATTAATGACGAGGAACAATTCTGAAACTTTGGCAGGGCGAGCAGCTCATAATGAGTGCAGAAAAGCTTCTCATGACAAGCATTCTCAGTTGCTATTCTGAAAGCAATTTCAAATGATTTCAGCCTGCTTTGGAAGTGCCGCTTACTTTTATCAGCTTTCTCAATTGCATATTCCTTACAGTAACATCAGAGACTACGGAAATGGTATTTCTTTTGCAATTTCCTATGAAAATTTCAGAAAATAACAACCAATCCCTCATTTTTTAATCAGAAGAATTTTAAATTTTTCATTAAATCTAACTTTACAGAAATATTTATATTCATTCAATAAGGGAGTCAAAGTAAAATTATCGATTTCTATAGATATTTCTTTACACAAAGACTTAAAGTTAAAAGCAAAGAATTGTAACACACTTAACAGAAAAGATTCATACTATCAAACAGCACAGGTATACAATGAAAAAAATTGTTTTCATTAGTATAGTGACTTCTAAAAATTTTTGGACGACAATTTCAAAAATGTAATTCATTTTCCTTTATCACATAAGAAATCAGCTTTTGTACAAATTTACCTTGCAACAAAATTTTCAAGCAAAAAAAAACAAGAAGTGATAAAAACCAGTGACACTTCGTGTAAGTAAATTCCTATATACACAATTAGTATTGATATGTATATGAAATACAGATTTATCAAAAACTTTCCATGATTAAAAACTTATCATGTAAAATATACACAATTTATTCATTAATCTCCAGAACCTACTGACAGGGAAATTTCCCTTAGTAGGACTGTAAAGTTTGAATTGGTTAGAAAATATATATATATATATTAAAAAAAATTTTAAATTTGAACCAAGTTAAATTTTGTAGACGTGTAATTAATCTTTTTAAACAAATTTATTTTTCATCTTTAAAAATTGGCAAATCAGTAACATTGTTGTATTGAGATTGTGTTGAAAATAACTTCTGAAAATTCACATTAGTAACCGATTTGATGCTTATACAGTTCTGTGCAAAAGTTTTTCATTTTTTGTGATAGAAATAATAACGAAAACATACCATCAAATATTATTCATTTCATTTAAACAACAATAGCAATAATTTTTGTTTCATCAACACAAATTAGTAGAAAAATCAATATTTTGTATGAAATCTTTTTGCCTTAATTACAGCTCTCAATCCCTCTGGCATTGAAGAGACTAATTTTACTAATTTTACAGTTTCTCCTGAAATTTTTTTCCAAGTTTATACTAGTTGCTCCCAAATTATCTTTTTGAGGTAATCTTTTTGATTTTTCAAGCAAGAGCTACAATATCTCACAGGTGTTCATTGGAATTGAGATCTGGGCTCTGTGATGGTCAGTGCAGGATTCGAAGTACTGCAGCTGCTTCTCTTTTTTGCTACATAGTTTTTACAGATTTGAGACATGTTTTGGGTCAGTGTCTTGTTGTTAATAAAATTCTTGACATCAAATGCTCAGCAAATACTGTAAAATATACTCTTGATAAAGAGAAAAAAACTGGTAGTTTTCAAATAAGGAAAAGAAAACTTTTCAAAGACAATATTAGATTTCTTCGATTAAATAGCCTCAGAGACAGAAAAATAAAAACAGCCCAAGAATTAATGCAGGAGGTCAACAGATCTCTTCCAGAGAATAGAAATTCTCTTCCAGTCTTAAGATCCACTGTTTCAAGGAGACTGTGAAAATGGATTATTTGGAAGAGTTGCTGTCAGCAAACCATTGATATGTAAATTGAACATAACACTTAAGAATTTGCTATAAAACATACAGATTGGACAGTCGAACAGTGGATGAAAGTATTCGGGACAGTATTCAATGTCCCAAAACACACCTCAAAACTCCGAAAAATTTTCTAGCAAAAAAAAAACAGCAGCTGGAGTACTTCAAATCCTGCATTGGTCACTATAGGTCATCACAAAGTCCAGACATCAATTCCATTGAACAAGAGTTTAAAAAAAAAAAAAAAAAAATTCAAAAATTTCCTCAAAACATACATTTTGGGAGCAACTACAAGCAGCTTGGATAAAAATTCCAGGGGAAACTTGAGTAAAATTAGTCTCTTCAATGCCAGAGAGATTGAGAGCTGTGATTAAGGTGAAAGGATTTCATACAAAACATAGATTTTTCTAATTTCTGTTGATAATTCAACAAAAGTTTTTTAAATGAAATGAATTAAATAAATTCTTATATTTGATGGAATATTTTCCTTATTATTCCTTATATCACAAAACAAAAAAATGACCTTGTCCTAATACTTTTGCACAGTACGTGCTTCCCTACGTATATTGAACGTTGGAAATTTAACAGCCCATAAGCACTGAGAAGATATCCTGATATAAAGAATCTAGTTGATCAAGAAGGTCCCTATAGTTGTGCCCTTTGAACATGTTTAGGATGCTTTCGAACCAAACTGAATGTCATTAAACTTTCCCCTCTGCTAACAATCTAAGAGCTAAAAACTACTGAGGGAAGAATCAGGAATCTTCTGAGTTCCTGAACTACTTTGTTGAAAGCACAAGGATTCATTGTGAGCTTGTATTGCAGTTAAAACAAATACACCTTACTGGTCCCAAGCAGATTTTTAAACACTTGATATCTACAACTTGGCACTTACATGTTTGTAACATTTATCCTGATAGAACCATAATTCTGTAAATTGAAACAAAAATGTTTGACAAGTTATGATGTATATATAAAGTTTTATGAAATTCTAGGCAAGTTTCATTAATTTTATTTCTTCCTTTATTAAACTTTTGCATCCTAATTTATATCAAACAATTATGATTTCCTGGGCATCTCCCCCCTCCCCCTCATTTGTACTTCAACAGTTAGGCAATAATATTTTTTGGGATTGCTTCTCAATGAAAACTATGCTTTTATTAACTTTTTTTGATGGATAGTGGATGTTTGTAGATGAACATTAACATTTAATTAGTAGTACTTATGAAATCTTACAATAAAGTCAATTAAAAAACAACAAAGATAAATGCTTAAGGGAGGACTGAAATTACCTTGTGTTGTTTCCCAACTGAGTCCACCAACAAATAATTTCCTGCAAAAAATAAAGAGAAGTAATAAAATGAAAAAAAGAAATAAGAAAATTAATTTTATTATTTAGTTACAGTAAAGCTTCTGTAATGAAATAAATATATTTGTTTGTGCTATGGAGAAATGAAAAATACAATGTATACATCTTTTATACAACTTACAACTTGATACGTTTCATGTAAATATAGTTAAAATTGTTAATAACTTAATAAAAACTGTATTATAATTCGATTTACAATTGCAAAGCCTATAGTTATAATTGTTCAGTTTTCAATTAATTTGGTATTTGCCTACAAACTGCATGAAAAATGCAATAAAAAAATGTTTGTGAAATTTTACCATCAACTGCTTTAAAATTGACAAGATCTGAATTCAGTAATTTATTTAAATGCCAATGAGTAAGTACTCTTAGATGTTAACAAAAGATACAGGTGCCGGTGATCATTAAAGAAGAATGATAAATAGCAATGCATTCACAAAACACTTGCCAATAGCCAAGAACATGAATGTATAACAGATGCATTATGAAAACAAAATTCAAATGGCTCCAAAATATTTTACTACATAATTATTCAACTTAATATTTCATTTTACAATATGGCATATAGTGTGGTTTAGAAACTTTCTATGAGTACAGCAGAGGTTCCCATCCTTTTTTGATCAATGTACTCAATTAATATATATAATTAATGAAGGCTTGCTTAAAGTTTGTTCCTTTTGTCCAGTTTGTCAACTTTCCCCTAAGACAGGAAGCTGAAATGTGACTCACTTTGGCTTGGGTGATCAAGTTACCATTTTTTAATATACATTTACTCATTGTTAAATTTTCCTGTAGGATACAGGTTTACATACTAGTATCCTCATAAAATAAAGTTACTTAATTTTTAATAAGGAAAAACTTTACAACACTAAAGGTGTTATGTACCAAATAAAGTTGTTGAATAAATTAGCTAGAACCTTGATTCTGTTTCTCATCAACCACCAGTTTATTCCCACAAGTAAAGGGTAAGCCTGCACCACCAAAGTTGCCAGGCAAGTGGCAGCTTTTCTGAAAGCTTGTTCCAGAGGGAGTTCACTGGCCGAATTTGCTGGGCAGACAGCCAGCAGGAGAAGAGGAGGAGATGGTCAAGTCCGGGAAGGATAATAGCTTGTCCGATAAGTATGTGCCTCCAGGAACAAAATTCATCAAGAGACTGATTCCAGCAGGATGCACTGGAATCATCCAGCCATGTGACGTGTACTTCTTCCGTCTTTTGCCCGCTTCATCAGACACTGATATTCGAGACGGACGATGTGAACATCTGGCACAGAGATCGATTCTTGGCACTCCAGTCATTCACACTGTATCAGTTCAGTGCTCCTCGCTTCAGAAACATGATAAAGTATGCGTTCTACAAATATGGGTGCCTGGACATTGAACTTGATTCATGGATAAGTCCTAACGACTACTACTTCGACTCGATCATCAATGACAGGTGCTTCAAGTGTGACAGCAGTGCATTCATTAAATGTGCTCACTGTGAACAGAGTATCTGCCTTTCGCATGCCCTGTTCTCTAAACTTCACATCGATTGTATCTGATCAATAACAATTTTCTTCTTATTTTCCAATTAATACCTGCTTATTGTGTCTGTCTCATCCTTATCTAAGGTTGCAGGCTATTTATAAGCCTCTTGCAGTGACTTATAAGTGATTTCCCATAGGCCACCATACTAACTTTGACCCTTCAGAGCTCCTATACCTCTGGCTGTCTGCTGCTACAATTTTGCTGGTTGATTTAGTTATGGAAAATCTTTCGAATGCACATGGTCTGAACTGGCAACTCTCATAACGCTATCGTGCCCTTTACTTGTCAGTATTGGCTTTTGTTTTTTTTGAAAAACTATACAGAAAATTCCACTTTTTCCTGGACATTTCTTGTTTTGAATTTAATTGAGCACAAGACCAAAAAAACTCATGATTAATCGAGGTAAATTATAATAGAAGGAATGTGAATATTTAGTTGGAATTGGATATTCAACTACAGAGGTCTTTTCATCTTAAAATGTCATCAGTTTTTTTACTTCGAGTTTTAACAAGTGGACAATAGGACTTTCAAATACAAAATTTTTGCACTAACGCAACTATTTCAATAAAATAATAGTTTATTTATGTGTATTTAAAAAAAAACAAAATATATATATATATATATATATATATATATATATATATACATATATATATATACATATATATATATACATACATACATACATACATACACACTAGTTCTCATAATCCAGCTTGGTAAGCTTCTTGTATCCTTTAGGAATTCATGAATCCAACTGTACCCATAATAGTAATTTTAAAGAGTGGATGGAAATTTTTTTTTTTTTTTGTTATTATACAATCAAGAAAGTTTGAAATTCATTGTGAACAAACTGATTAAATGTTTATGCTTTCTGAGGGTGTTTTTTTTTTATTATTATTTAGTTTGAAATCTTGAAACCAAAAAACTGAAAAATAAAATTCAAATGGAAAATTTCATAAAATTTTCAACCGAAACTGAAATATAAAAAAAATGATCTTCCAATATTTTAAATTGTTTTCTAAGAATAATGGTAACATCAATTAATCTGATAAATCAATAAAAAAAATATATATATATTTATTTATTTTATTAAATACTTCAATAATCATTTCTACAATAGGAGCAATTCCTAGATAAAAAAAAAAAAAATTACGAAGAAACAATTAAGTGATCATGTAAAACACCCAGTATATTTTTGTTTCTCATCTTCCTTTATCAATAAATGCCCTAATTTGTCAGTGAAAGATCACTTTAAAATCATCCAATGTAAACAAGACTGCTACAATGATTATGACATTAAAGATTTGCAATAATCATTTGTATGGCTGGATATTCAGTTATGATAACTGAAATGTGGTGTGGCGAAAATTGCCTTCAGTTATGATTCATGTAGGTTATTAATATAGCCATGGCTTCAAATTAAAATCTTACATCATGATGAATAAATGTGGACATGCATTTTTAGAAATGGAATTGGGACTTGGGGGTCTTTCCATGTCAAATCAACCAAGGTCGTAGTGGTAAACATTGTCTAACTTGAAATTTTGGTAAGATGCTGTACATACAGGAAACTAAGTTAAGATTTCTAAAAGCATTCATTTTGAGGATAAAAGAAAATATAGGTTTAAGCTCCAGGCTTCTTGCAAAAATAGTGAAAATCAACAACATGGGATTAAAACAAAAACACTTTAAATCAAGCTAAACACCACACTACACCAGTACATCATATGCTAAATAAAATATAAGAAAGAAAATTAAGAAACTTTCAATATTTTTGAAAAATTCTTGAAAATGAAAATTTTGAATTTTAATTCATTTTGCTTATAATCCTTAGTTTTACATAAAAATTTTAATGGTTTTACATAAGAACAGAAGTAACAGAATGAAAAATGTATATCTCTGGATTAAAAAACAAACAATGATAGTATAACAGTAGGTAAATAAATATTGTCTTGAATCAATCTAAAGCAGCAATAATTTGAAATTACATTCTTCAGAAATGATAATGGCAAAGTTCAGAATTAAAGTGCAAAGAAACTTTTTTGGGGGAAAAAATAGTTTGATGAGGTTTGGGTCTAATAATTTTTGAGATGATCGAAATGTAATAAGCATGTTACATAATACATTTCAGAAATTGGGGGGGGGGGGAAATAAAAATTGCTGCAACCTCACACCTTCACATTCAAGGTTTCTTGCCTTTTAACGTGCTAATATCACCTATGCAATTGCAATATTTCAGAATTTAAATTTTAAAAGTAATAAAAATAAGAAAATGTAAGCAAGAAAAACCATGTTTGATATCCATTATATCAACGTATATTAGAACTTGTTAAAAATTATTACAATCAGATTTGACAAGATTATCTGGAAAAATTATTAAATAGAAACTCCTAAGAATGTAATTTTAACTTTTTTACAACTTCTAAAGTAGCAATTATCTAAGACAATATTTTTTGTGATCAATTACCTACTGTTGCTCAATCACACACACACACAAAAAAAAGTGATCCTAGTAGTGCACACATTATGAATAACTGTTTAAAAAGTTGTTTTTTTTTTTTTTTTTTTTGTACCTTTCCAATTTTCATGAATTAAAATCTTAAGATTTTAATTTGGGTATTTTTTATTTATTTTTTTTTAAATGTGATACTCCACTGCAACAATTTTCAATTTTACATAAAAAATTTTAATAGGCTTTTAAGTTACATAAACATAAAAAAAAAAAATAACATTTTAAAACTAAATGATTTTTTTTTTTCATTTTCAGGAATTTTTTAATATTTATTTTTTTGTGATAGAATGAGTTTAACATGTAGAAGTATTAAAGGGCTAAAATTTCAATGGACTACATTGTTTATCTTAACACATTTGACGAGGGTATAGTACAAATTATTTGAAACAATTTATTTTAATTGGACTTAACATTTAATTTTACCCGAAATTTAATCCTTTATTTTCTGTTAATTTCATTATGTAGATTTCAGCATATGAAAATGTATTAAAAAAAAAAAAAAAAAAAAAGTCAATGGTTTATCTCAGTGGTATTCAACCTTTTTTTTATTTGAGTATCACAAGACATAATTTATCTTTAATTATAAACTCCCAAAGTTATTGGTATATAATTCAAAATATTGAATTTACCTGTACAAAAAGTGCTAAGACATAGGACAACTAAAACTTTGTGCATCTAAATTACACAATTTACATCCAATTTATTAAAAGTTTAATATTTTTTTAATAATTAGGCATTTGTTTTAATTTGACAAATACATAATACTTTCCTAGCGTATAAAAGTTATTAAATGAACGAAGGTACACCTAAATTGTAGAACCTCCATAAGTAAAAATTTATCTTGCGTCAAAAGATTATCTTTTGAATACCAAATTTTTTTTTTTTTTTGAAAAGTAAAATTACTCAAAATAATGAAAAACAAGAAAGACACTACTTTGGCAGATTATTATTTTTTTCCCCCCATATACAACTCTAGATGTCTTCTCATACCACTAGTCGCACTCTTACCCCAGCTTGAACAACACTGGTTTAGGTTGATTAGAATAAGGATTTGTCATTTTACAATTTCTGTCAGAACTCTAGCATCCCCCCGCCCCTCAAAAACCAATACTTCTCGGCAATTCATACAATCTACAAAAAGTTTCAAAAATCTGAGACTATGTAGCACTACACTGGTTGATTTGAAATGACCCCTTGAGGTTTTTTGTTTTCTTTTTTCTTTTTCTTCTTCTCTAGCAATGTTTGTTTCTGTGAAGCCCTAGTACATAACATATATTTGCTCCGAGTGCCAGTAGGGACTAAAAATTCAACTTTAACGTATGGAATACAGAGGGTTGATTCCTTTAGAACCTGACAAATTCAACGTAATAGCATGTGCCCATATTCAAAATGGAACATTCTGCAGTGTCTTAGCTATGTGCCTCTGTATCGAATGTTCATTTTATGCTAGTAATAATATAGTCTTGCCGATTTGGCCCTAAAAATAAATCGATTTGAAAAGGTTACAGTGTCATACTTTGCCATGCTCTTAAAGACAAACCAACTGCAGAAAACTCTACGAACAACACCTAGCCAGCAATAAGTATAGATTTGTGGTCACTTTTGATGAGGCTTGGGTCCATCTCACTAACTGTGGAAAGATCGGGGCAATTTCATATCATCCCATCGACAAAAAAGGCAGATTGAATTTTGTGCCACAGTGCAAGGAAAGTTTTTCCAAAGGTTTCATGGTGGTTACGGGATACTGTCACTGGGGCAAATTGGCAATCCTTAAAATTGCCAATTATGCCAAAGTGAATGCTCAGTATTATCAAACATGTTCTGACACCAATCTACACTCAGAAGTTACCCAGCCGTATGGCCAAATTATCCCTCAAAATTCTATCAAGAAATGGAAGCCAGAACAGGAATACATACAATCCCCTTCAGTGATATTCCAGTCAAGTCCCCTGATGCTATTTATGTGGCTTTGGACTATTAAAATGGGAACTAGGAACAGATGTGCCACACAAATGATGGAATATGGAAAAGTATTTAGAGATGAGTGGGACAAAATACCCCTGTGTATTTTACAGCATTCACTCATGCAGTCAAAGTTACAATTCAGGACTAATAGTCCGAAATGCTGGTGACCACATTGAGCATAATAGGTGGTGGAAGAAGGGATTTTAGTGAAGCTAAGGACAGTTGAATTTGTCAGGTTGTAAAGGACTCAACCCTTCATATTTATCAAAAATCGAACAACAAATAAAAATATCGCACACATTTAAAAAATAACAAAAAACATTACCAAAGCCAGGACATTTCGATCTACAGAAAGCTGCATGATCATCTTCAGCTGAAAAACTGCCCAATAAATAAAAATATAGTAATATGTTTTTTATATTTTTTTAAATGTGTGTAATATTTTGTATTTGTTGTTCAATTTTTGATGAACAACATCAATATACAATATATCATTTTTTTATTTACACATTTAGATTAGATATTACAGCAAATATTGACAAAAATAATAAACATTGATAATTTATTGTAAAAAAAAAAAATCATAATTAAATTTACAACACTAAATTTTCAGTTTCTGCATTAACTGATGTTGCATTGCATTGTCATACTAAATAAAAATAAGCCCATGATGTTAAGAACAAGCTAAAATTATACATAAAAATCTGTTAACAGCAGATACAGTCATCCAATTCAATATAGACTGTTATATCTCTGTAATACAGTATTTTATGTGCACCAAGGGTTAAATTTTAAATTTTCCAAATTAATATTTCTATTAGACATTTTCATTAGAAACATATGCAAGCTATTAAACATTTTTCCTATAATAATTATATAAAATAAATACACAATGTCTAACAATATTTCTTTCAAATGTTCCAAACAAATTTAATTTTACAATCTCCCAATAGTTTTTTTTTTTTTTTTTTCAGTTCTTTATTATTAAGCTAGATATTATTGACTACCTTTGTATTCTTGTATAATTGACTGAACAGTTTGTTATAGATACGTTCAACTTAATTCATAAGTATTTTTTGCATTTTCCAAAAGAAGAAAATTAATAAATAAAAGATACAAACTGAACCGGTAATATATAATTTAATGAGCCTCTAGTATCAAAATTTAAAAACAAAATATCTATCAGTTACATATACACGTAAAAAAATTTTGAGAAAAAAAAAATTTCAAAATGTAATTTTATGGAATTGAAATTTTACAAGTAGCTTGACCATTTCATGAAAATTTTACAAGTAGCTTGACCATTTCATGAAAATTTTACCTGTAGTTAATTGATATTCACATTTAATAATTACTGGATAAAATTATCTAATGCATTGTTATCTTAATAAGAAAAAAAAATTGCTAAAAATTAACCCAGCTTGTCTGGTCCTGAGAAATATCAGTTTTATTTAAAATGCTGTTTTACAAATCACCTTAGTCAATATGAAAGTACAGTAAAACCCCAATTATCCGAGTTTCTGCTTTAACCGAGCTATCAAATATTTCTAGGATTTTTTTTTTCGCAAATTAATCTTCATTCGTCTAGTCATATGACCCCTACCTGGAATCGAGGAATGGTTTCGACACCAACAATCCTGGGTTATCCTTAAAAAAATGGCAAAACATTGCTGCAGAAAAACTCCAAAGTAATGTAAAACAAAAAACAATTAAGGACTTTTTAAGTAAATCTTTCAATATGAATTGTATGTGGTGTATCCGCATAACTTTTGTATTTGTTAAAATATATATTTAAACCTAGACGATTTATTTTATTTACAATTTTTGGTTTAACTGAGTTGTTCGGTTATCCGAGTTAGTCTTGGTCCACATTAACTCGGATAATCAGGACTCTACTGTATTTTTAGACCCCCCCCCCCCCCTTGGGAAACCTAGGACTTTTTAGTTACTTCCCCTCTCCAGTAAAATAAAAATAATGGATACGCTATTTATTGATCACATGTATTAAGCATTAAATACAGCCAAACTGAAATAATCAGAAAAAGAAGGTTTCACCATTCAATGACAACTGGATAGTATATATACTGTAAAGCAGCACTCTGAAGTCATCCTGCTTAACTGGTTATATGCTGTAATGACTGATATGCAGTTTGCTTGTGAAATCACATAATTGAGTCTATGAATTCAATAAAACAACTTTTGTTTGTGAATGAAGAACTAACAATGTTATTTAATGAATGGTAAAGCTCAAGGATATAAAAAATGAGCAAAGAGAGAGCAATGTATTCCAGAGGTTTCCTAGATTCTGAATTTCTAAATGGGCGGTCAGGTTGGCTTCTTCTATATAACACAATGTACTGAATCCCCTTAATTAATGGGTCATTTACCGAGCAGTTTGAAATTATAATTTCATATAAATATTTCAGCATGCAAAATAAATGTATAACGCTTCAAGATTTCAGTAATCTTTTTAAGTCATCTTGACAAACAATTATCAGACAACATTTTAAATAATTAGTATAAAACTTCCAAAAGCTCTGAAATAAAACTTTCTGCATTATTTATTAAAAAAAAATATATCTTATTTTAACCATAGCAATATGATTCTACTTCTCGCTATGTATTTTAGCTATATTCTGTAGGTATACTTAATTGCAAACGAAAATGCAATGTCCTTTTTTCTTTCAAAGAATGTAATGCTTAGAATGAACATCATTAATAATAGTATTCACCTTATTTAAGGTTTACTATGTCCAAATTTGTAAGTTATAACAACTTGATAAAATTACAAGCAAAAAATAAAAAAAAAAAAAAAAAAAAAAAAGAGAGGTTTACATTAAACAGAATCCAACTTCAAATTCTACTACTGAAAATAGCAAATGAAAATTGAACACTTTCACATCTGAAGGGATAACTTTCAAAACATCAACTAAGATAAACTTCTGGCTAGTTAATCAGATCCAGTGTATAATTATTTATCTTTGAACACTTGTCAGGCCGGTTCTAATACAGAAACTAAAAATCTGGACAGCAATTTAAATTAATTTTCTCTCACAAAAATCAACATCTATACAAATGCTACAAATCAAGGTACACTCTTAATTTCATTTAAAAAAATCATTTATACATATCATTGTTAACAAAAGAATTATAAATTCAACTGCTATACTACAATATAATCTCTTTTGAGTTTTTTCATCTAGAAAGAAAAAAAATATAACTTATAATTAAAATTTGTGGGATTAGATCAGTGGTCTTGAGATTAAGGTGCATTCGATATTTCAGAGATATCTGCTAAAGGAAGGCAGGCAAATGTGGAGAAATGGATTAAATAAATAACAGAAGAATGTAAAGTGAGATTATAAAAGGATTTCATCATTTTTAAAATATCGGGATTATCACAGATATAGCTAAGTATAAAACAATCTGCAAAATTTTCTATTTCATTCCAAAAAAAAAAAAAATAGCCGGTTACTTGAAAATCATCAAAATCCGCTCGATTACTTATAAAAATATATGAAACTACCTGTAATGGATCGCCTTTTAAAAATAAATAAATAAAAATTGAATGCACGAAGTATTCCTAGATGTGGAAATTGGTGTTCCTTTACTCGTCTGAAATAATGGGAGCTTCCTTAAAACGCACATCCAAGTAAAAAAAAAGTTCGATAATATTCAAATAACAGAAGTTTCAATAAATCGACACACTGGAGAAAGATCATATTTAAAAAATATTTTGGTTTAAATAATAACATCCCGATTTTAAAAAAATACAAAATATATAGAATTATTACTATTTCTATTCAAGCTATCAAAATACTACATAAGACTAACATAACACTATTATCGATATTGATTCAACTGAAATCGAACACCATACGATATACAATTAATTACTTTGATATTAATTAGGAAAGTTCACAATTTTTTTTATTAGTATTTTTGATCTAAGATTTCCCCTTCAGGTATTAATTCGTAAAATAGGTTAAAGCGTAATAAAATCAATAAACTGATTAATATAAAAATTAATCGAAGAGTTAAATGGAAGTGTTGACTGTAACACACCAACAAATTTATGTAAACATAGCAACTCACTAAAAACATGCAAATTTAAATGAGAGTTACAAACATTTTTTAGAAATGAATAAAGCAAGAATCAAGCAAAATTTAGTATATTATCGATACCATTAATAATCATACTAGGCCTAATAAAAACTGATATAGGCTTATTCCAAATGTTCATCAAATCCATCTATTTACTTACCCAACTTCTTCGCCTTGTTGAGACATTATTATATAACTACTTAAAAATTAATAAGATAAACTTCTAATTTTGATGTTCTAAACAAGTTGTAGTTATTTACTTTATAAATATAATTCTTAAAAAAAAATCTATAATACTTCAGTAGAGCAACTTCACGTTTATAAGAACGAATTCCATCTGCGCAGACGGATTTTCCCGGTTGCGCAAATGAACTTCTAACCAAAGAATTCTAACGACGCTAAAGCTTAATACTTTTGATTCTTTTTATTAAAAAATGTACATAATTTATTTTTTTATTCTAATTTTTATCTAAGAACTTAAAATAGTGGCTGAATTATTTTATTTAATTGTTTTGTTTTGTTTTATTTTATAACTAATTGTGAAAATAGTAATTTAAAAAAAAAAAAAATGAAAAATTAATTTCTCCAAGCGTTTTAACTCATGCTGACAATTGGAAAATTACGTAGCATTCGTTTTTACTGTAGCTCTCACTCGAAACTTAGTTGCGGATTTCGAATTTTTAAAACTTCCCAAAATCATTTTATTACAGGTAAATATAAAAAGCATATATCCCCTAATATTGATTTTTTTTTAACGCTGAAACTTATTTACCAGGGTTATAACAAAAGTTGTATGTTCCCGTTTTCTGTTATCAGACCTGTATTTTTCATTTAGTTTTTGTTTTAGTTTTTTAAGAAGAGGATTAATTTTTGAATTTCCTGTTAATTGTTTTAGGGATGGATGATGTAGCTTGCCCTAGATGCAAAACAACGAAATATCGAAATCCTTCTTTGAAGTTGATGGTAAACGTTTGTGGACATGCCCTCTGTGAAAATTGTGTGGACCTGTTGTTTTTGAAAGGTTCGGGATCATGTCCAGAATGCGGAACTGGTTTGCGGAGGAACAATTTTCGCCTACAACTTTTTGAAGATTCTTGTGTTGAAAAAGAAGTTGATATCCGGAAAAAGATTTTGCGGGATTTTAATAAGAAGGAAGAAGATTTTGTTTCACTGAACGAGTACAATGATTATTTAGAAGAAATAGAACATATTATATATAATTTAACTAACAACATAAATGTTGAAAATACGAAGCAGAAAATTGAGCAATATAAACGAGAAAATAAAGTTCAGATTATGAAAAATAAAAATAAATTAAGCAGAGAACAAGAGTACTTGGAAGAAATGATTGAAAGAGAACAACAAGAAAGTTCACAAAGGAAACATTTCATATTAAAAGCAGAAGAAAAAGAAAAGAGCTTGAAGCTGAAACAGAAAGAATCGCTAATTAATGAACTGATGTTTTCTGATGCACCTGCAAGTCATATAATAGCATCTCATGCAGCCTCCATAGAAAAAGAGACAGTGAAAGCTCCACCTCCACCAGAAGTTCAATTTTCTACTGGTATAAGATTTAGACAACCAAATAAATTCCTACCAATTCATAAACAAGAAAATCCTTTATATACTTACACAGAAATTGTTTCTGATTTATGTGGGCCAGTTCTTCCCTCAATGATGCAGCTATCAGGGGCAGGTTATTTGCATCATATACGCTCAGCTGCAGAAGATGAGAAAGCTGGAGGGTTTGTTTCAGATTTAGCTTGTTACAGAGCTTTGCAAGAAGCTATGTGTGGAATTTTTTATTCACATTAAATGTTTTTGTGATATAGTAGTATTTAGAGAAAGTTACTTTTAATGTTTATTTAATATTATAATTATTATTTGATTAATTTGTAAAAGCTTGACATTTTTCATCTTAAGCTTTAGTGTTATGCATTCACTTGTAAAGAGAGAAAAAAAAATCACAGAAATTAAAATGTTTTCATTTGTTGAAATAATAAATATAAGTTTCTGTTTAATATTTTTAAATATTCATTTATTTTCCTTATTATTTCTTCTTTCTTTTAAAATCCTTTCAAGTATATTAGACTAAGGCTACATCTTCAATAAGTGATTGGCACTTAGTTTGATTGTCAGTGTCTGTAACCAACATTGGAAAAGATTTTGGATTTATTCCTGAGAAGGTAATTTCTTCCACACCCTTTCCCTGAAATATAGTTTAGTTATAGTCTCATAATAAAAGTCCTTGTGTAATGCATATCTATCCCTTCTATATATTCATTATAGATAATGTACAGTATCCTTTTAGTATGTTTCTTCTCCATAACCAGAAGATAGAGAATCTCATCATCTCTTCTGCACACTTAAACTGTAGGAGAAAAGAGGTAATTGAAAACTAAATTCTGTTAGCAACCTAAAAATCTTAAAAATGAAAGGTGCTGTCTGTTGAATCATTTTCTATTTCTTCAACAAACTGTTGATTCTGTTGTGTCTATGTAAGTTGAATAGCTGAGAAGATACTGTTTTTTTATGGATCTCTTTAGAGATGAGATTGTTAGGAATTAAACCGCTGCAGAATTATCCTTGTCTGTAATATAAAATTGGTTATAGACTGACATAACTTACCAATATTAATTAATCTAAGATAATCTGATACTATATATTACTGATCAGTAGACTTAACTTACATTCGTAAATAATAAATAAGATGGAAAAAGGTAAGCACACTAATCTTTAGAGGAAACTGCACTAACAGATAGGACAGTACAGAAAACAAGCAAGTGGATGCAGGAAGGAAAGTAAACGAGTGGTTAAATGGCAAATACTGTTTAATTTCCCTCCCTGTATCTATATGTTCTGTTTGCACTTCCCTGAAGATGAAGGGTGTTTAACATTTTGAAACTGTTGGAATTTATTCATCTCTCATTCCAATCTTTTCTTTTCCTCATTTTATTTATTAACAAGGAGTCGACACACCCTGTATCTTTAAAATCTAAGTCTCCTTTTATGAGATGAAAGTATACATGAAGTACTTCAAAAAAATATACAGCCTATATGTTTGGGCCAATGCCCTACAGATTTCAAGATATTCAGCGTTATTTTCATCGATTTTCAAGAACAGCCTTATTAACTCACTGCTGTCATTAGAAAGCAAATGCAAGTGTGGAGTAATGGTTAACTCACTGGTTTTCAAAACGATGGGTCCAGAGTTCGATTCCCATGCAAATCTCATGTAATTTTTTTTTTTATTATTATTTTCATTTTATTTGTTTTTACTTTCTTTTTTGTTTTTTCTCTTTTTTTTATTTTTATTTTTTACCTTCTTTCTTTATGATAGCCTAATGTAAGTTTTTTCCATTTATGTTATGAATATTAGACAGAAAACCAATTGAAGATTAGAAGTAAATAAATAATCTTCTAATTAACTTTGGTTTTTAATTAATTAGTTAACTTAATTAACTGAACTTTTTTTTTTCCTTATCATGTGGTGAAGATACTCATTTACAGTTTGTATTTAAAATTATTTCAGTTGTGCTTTTATTTTAAGTTTTTATGTAAGAGTTGAATGTAATACTTCACTAACTGAATTTTAGTTTTTCTTTACTAACTTTTTTTTTTTTATATAATATTCTCATTAATTTTGATTTTTAATTAGAAGTACTTTAATTCAGAA
>JAFIDM010009631.1:169089057-169103550 GCA_023159025.1 Thereuonema tuberculata | reverse complement strand
GATCCACATGTCGGCATGTTAACTTTCGATCGCGCTTTTCTTCGTCTTAGGTGATACAATTACTACATGGACATGTATTCTAAATTGCCTGCAGCTGCCGAATTTATGTAATTTGTATACATGTAAATAAATAAATAAATAAATAAATAAATAAATAATATAGAAATAAAATAAAAAACTTTTTATTGCACCTTTTAAATACGTAAATACAATTAGCCTACAGATGTACTACTGTAAGTTTAAACTAAAATACATATTGTATAAAAAGTAGAATAAAAAGATTGAAACAATGGTTGAAATTACTACACAATACATATAAACATATCGTACATATTGTTTAATTCGTTTTCTTAAGTTTTAATACGATTTGTAAAAAGGTTGAATTTGAAGTGTAAAAACTGTATCTGTTGAAATTTTTCTCTTTAGTGCTTTTTATAACACTACTTTCTAAGATTTTTCTTAGTTTTAAATTACATTCTTTATATAATACTTTAACATTACTATCCATGATATGCCGTTTTTATTGTTTTTAATAGGCCTAATTAGACGATTTCTTATTGATGTATTTTTGTAACAACAACCAAATTCTATGATTCACGAGATTTTAGAATTTGTTAAGATTCTGACCATTTATGCTTTTGTTATATGTATTACACTCATGATAATATGCTAGAAAAAGAGAAATGAGTTAAACTTCTCGAAAATTCGCAATTTACAGTATTTTTAATAAATCCATTTTAAATACTACAATGATGTACGTGGAGTTTTTGTAAATATATTACTCTAGTAATGAAAAGGAAGAGTTTACAGGAAGAATACGGAACTTTTATATATAATATTTTTATTTGAAAGTACTTTTATCAGGATAGTAGTATCATTTTGACCAGACGAGGAATCAAAAAATAATACTTTTCTGATTCTGCGGCTTTTAACCCCCACCCCCCCCCCCCGCGTTGTCCCGCCCCTTTGCGTAAATTCTCACTATGCCCATTGTTTTTCTTATTACTGCAATAGGTAAAAATACTAAGTTTTAAGTAGAAACTATTTACAGTTGGAAGACTTCCCTTGTTAGTTTATATTTAGAAACTTACTCTTTACAGATTTAAGACTTCAAGAATGACTATCATACTTGAAGTATTAAACCTGTAGAGTAAGCTTAATACTGAATGTATGTAAGAATGAGATATCGTTCTTAACCCATAGAGAATTACCTACCAGCATAACTGAATAATACAAATGAAATAATTACAAATAATAAGTTTGTCCGTGATAAATTGTCTGGATGATTTTGGTGGGGTTTTATATTATTATCTGGTCCCTAGATGAAATTTTGCTTCTTCCATCTAACAAAAGCGATGTTGCGCCATGGAAAATGTTACTACTGAAAATGATTTTTCTCTTGGATTTTCTGCTTTTTCAATGTTATTAATGTTCAGACTTCTTTTTCTCATAATTCCTTACAACTCAACTTAAAATTTCTTAAAAGCATCTGAAGTAATGGAGATAGATTAAAAACACTTACCTGTTGGTAAACTGGAAATAGAGGTATATCATCTGACAGTTTCCATCTTCAAGGGACAGTACAAGAGAAAATACATGGTTAAAATAAGGAAAGAACAGTAATGGCAAAAGCGATGGGAAAAAAATGCTGCCCAGTGCCATTAGTCCTTCCCTTACTGTAATCATGCGTTGTTGTTTCAGACTACATATTTGTGCTGTCCCTGAAGACAGTTTTGGAACACTGCAGTTGTTCTGTCAGATATTATATCTCTACTTCCATTTTGCCAGTTAGTGCATTTTAACCTATTTTCTGTAACTTTTATTTCATCAACACATGCCGTTTCACTTTTCAAAGTATCTAACACTTTTCTTTATGCTTGAAAAGTCAGAATAACCAACCAACTAACTCCATGGCACTACAGCCCATGTAGGGCCTTGGCCTCCTTGACAAACTGAGCCCACTCTTTTCTATCTTGAGCCTTTCTCCTCCATCCTCGTACCTGGAGCTTTTTCAACAGAATAACCAACAGCTAAAATAAATCTTATTATCTAGCTATCACCTTACATGCACACCTATCAGTCAGTCAAACACACTATAAAATAAAAATACATATATACATATGTGAAGAGCTAGAGGAAAGTCAATTTCTACTTTTTTCTTTCTGCCTTAAACCGATTCTTGAGAAAACATCAATTATAAATAATTTGCATGCCTAATTTATTCAAAGTGAAAAATCTGATTTTTTTCAGTTTAAGCATTTGTTTCCATTTAAAAAACAAACAAACAGTAAAACTGATAATTTTCAGTAATAATTTGCGTATCAATATCTACTTGATTGGGGAGAGGGAGGGAAAAAACAAAACAAACAAAAATATGATTGGTTGTCGACAGACCATTGATAGTTGATATCTATGGTATACCAAAGCAAGAGATATTTCCCTTCCTTCTCCCAAACTTTGGAAGTAACAGAAAATTTCATAAATTTTAAACTTATATTCTGCTTTTGTTAAGACCAGTTAGATCTTCAGTTGATATTCCTTCACTGAATTGAAATCAGTTGCCTCACTTTTACGACTTTTCTAAACGGTGGCTTATGTCAGTTAATTTTTTTCAATTAAGAGTTGTGCATTAAGAACCAGTAATGAGAATATGCCTTGAAAATGTAGAAACATTTTATTTCATTTAATATATATATATATATATATATATATATGTTTTATGAATTTTTAAAATAAACACCAAAAGCTGAGGAGTCACTAAAAAGTTTTTACATGCACTGCTCATATTTAAATAACTGGGCGAAGCTCATGCATCTGCTTAAGAAAAGATGCTCCTCTTAAGAAGATGCATGAGCTTTGCTCAGTTATTTAAAGCTGAGGAGTCTTTGCCAATTTATATGCTAAAAAAGATTCAATTTCCTATGATCTATGGATGTTGCAAAAAATTAGATTAAAAAGAAAAAAAAAATAAATAACAAAAAAAAAAAAAAAAAAAAAAAAAAAAGTCTCATTGTATTTAAAATTAATGTTATATTCCCATTTTGTAACTCCTATTTCATAAGACCTAGAGAATATAAACCTCCCACCCCTTTCTGTCCTTCTCCATATCCCTATCACTTCAAACCTTCCCCAGTTGGTAAAAAACAAACATGATGATTACAAAGTAATGTTATATTATGATTTTGTAACCTGAAAACCCTGTAAATGAGAAAAATAAAATAACCACAGAATCAGATTTTTTTTTTTTTTTTGAATTTGAAGGTATTACTATTTATGGAAACAGTTATAACGACAACCTGACAACCTTTCCGTGCAAAGTGTTTCTCATTACAGTTATCTTAAGTAATAATGCCTTCAAATATTTCTGATTTTGTAGTTTTATTTTTGTCATTTAGCAACCATAAAACAAAATAATTTTGTTCTAAATGATAGTTTGTTTATTTTTTAACCTTTTTTTTAAAAATTTATATTGTGAGTATTCTTAAGTTCCTCCCCTTGAGATCGGTTTGATGCAATCCCCGATTGTTGGCAATGTTAGTCTCTACCGTTTATGTCATCAAGATTGGACTCTCCTACCTGCCTATTATCTGGCTTTTTATTTCCTCAAAATTTATTGTATGTGTGGTGGCCTTCAATTTAATTTTAGTAAAAATATTATTTATTTCAAAATAAAAAAATAAAAAAAGGAAAGAAGGAAAGTAAAAAAAAAACAGAAAAAAAAAGGAAGAAAATAAAAAAATAAATTATCGCCACCAAGCGGATCTGAACCCAGTAACCATACTTCTACTTGAAAATTATACAAAAGTATGAAAGGGATTAAATTAGGGGGAGGGAGAGACAAGTCCAGGTTTCAGTTGCAGCCTGATATTTCCACAAGGTCGTAAAGAGTCATTTTGCAAAGTTTGATCCAGATTGGTCAAAGGGTCTGGGAGTGTACAGCGAACACACACAAACATTCTCCTTTGTATATAATCTGTGTGATCTACTGATGCAAGTTATGAATACCATTTGAATTGGAAGGAATATGTGTAACAGAAGGAATTTTTTTATTATTGATTACAATTTTACATTAAGTGTTTTAGAGTTATGGAATTGTAGGGACTGTCAAGGTAGATAACATTATCTTCTTCCTATGGCCTCCCCAGATATATTATTTGTATAATTTCCAAGATGTACTTACCAATTCACATTTTTATTTTGTTTGACAATATAAACTTTATATATATATAATTGGTCAGTCAGTATTCAAATATACCTTATTTATTTATACTTTTGTGTAAACATTGTTGGCATAGCCATTTCGCCCTCAATATACAGCTGTTAAAGTGTTATATCTTTGTCAGAAAGAATATAGTATAAATCAATTAGCTATTAATTACTGAGAATATAATTTGAAAGCTCCCAGAACGATGAAACTAATTGGCAGTTAGTTGTGCCACCGAATTCAAGTGGCCATTAACACCAGGGGCGTTAGTATTGCTATGATGTGGTCATGTGAATGGTCATCATATGACTGCTGTGTGCTATATAATCAATGGGGTTAAGGAGTGCAGGCCTCCGAGTCCTCAGCATGCCTCGACAACATTTTCGCAGTTTTGAACAACTGAGAGTTTAAGAGGTCGTGTCATTGATCTGAGTGAGTACGGCTGGTTATTCCATCAAACTGGTTGCCAGCTGGACCGTTCTGACTGTACTGTGCGACAATGTTGGGAGCAACAGAGAAGTGAGGGAACACACACACAGGGAAGGCATGAACTGATCCTAGGGAGGCTCTGTTCACCATCCAGTTGCTAGAAACCAGTGTCCACCCGCACGATTGCAAGGCAACTTGCAGAATTCGACTTGCATTCTCAACATTCCTTACACTATCTGTCAATAACACCCCACCATCAGTGGCTTCTTTGCAGTGGTGTAGTGAGCAGGTTGGATGGAGGGCTATGGACTGGCAATGAATCATATTTAGTGATGAATGCAGGTTTTGTCTGGACACTGATAGCTGCTATATTCAAGTTTGTAGAAGCAGTGGCCAGATCACAAATCCAGACTTCACTGGTGTTGAGCGAGACACCATCAGGACTGGTGGCATCATAGAGTAGGGAACCATCTCCTATAATTCTCGGGTCTCCGCTGATAGTGATCAGGAGAACATTAACAGAATAGGAGTACATTTAGGAAATTCTACAGCCTTCATGAAGCAGTTACAGCAGTCCATTTTCCAACAAGACAATGCCTGATCACAAACAGCACAGATTTCCCTGGACTGCCTCCATGTTGTTAACACCCTTCCTTGGCCTGCCAGGTCTCCAGACACTGAAGTTGGGACAGCGGCTTCGGCCATCAATGGGTATGAGCGATCTGGAGCGGCAGTTGCAACAGCTGTGACAGTATCATCCACAGGATAGCGTTAGAAGTCTACGACTCCATACAAAGCCGTATCACTGCAAGTTCCACATTATTGATAGCATGATACAGTACTAATGGGACTAATGATCTGTAGTGTTTTACCCAAATGAACGGCCCATTTGCTCCGATAATGTAATCAAGTTATTTGCAATCATTCTTAATGCCAATGCCAAGTGTCATTCTATTTTGACTGCTACTTCTGGGTGTGCTAGATATTTTGGCAATGAATGTGTTGTGTACACGTACACAAAGCGCATGTGCACATCCACACACAAGAGAAATATCTTAATTAATAATGGAAAGTCTATTAATTATAAAAAAAAAAAGAAAAATCAAAACACTGCACAATGCACAATATTGTAATGCTTGTTACAGAAGACACCCTTTCAACTGAAGTTTTATTAAAAAAAATATAATAAAGGGATTTTTTTTTTCTATGTTAATAATACACGATGTTTGAAAGAACTTAAGCCTATTTTCCTTTGTTTAAAGGTTGTGATTTTTATGGTTTTAAGTTTTCCAAAGTTGTGAAAACAATAAATTATATATACCCAAGAGAACAATACAGGGTGTTCTATTTTCTTAAATAAATAAATAAATAAAATCTAAGACAAGAATTTACAAAAAACAAATGCAGTTATTATGAGATTAATAATTGATGAATATGTATTACTGGACACCAATGGAAATCCAGTTTCAGTTCTAATACTTTCTATGGGAATTTTTGTCACCTTCTTGTGCTAATTTATTGGCAAGGACCTTCACAAAAAAATTTTCAAAAACAAATGTTATGTAAACTTGACCCAAAACCTGCATGAGAAGTTTGAACATCCATTCAGCAGTTTTAAGTGTAGGGAGGAATGAATACACACTGATTTTATAAGGCTCACTTACGTTCATTAGTCTATTTTCTTAGTAAAGAATGAAAAATGGTGTCATTTTGAAAGATAATAGCTATGGCACCAATTTTATTGATTAAAATTTTTAGTATAAGTGTAGTAACATCTCAAACTATTTATGTGCAGCATATCTCCTTAGCTACATTACTTAAAAAAAAAAAAAAAAATTGTTATATATTAAATACAACACTGGCACCAAATAAAATCTAGGGAAACTTTGAAATCTGAATCTTCAGCATTTTGATGAAAATATCTGAAATTCTATTACCTGTTGTTAATTACTAGTTAAGAAAAAAAAAAAATTAATATTATGACATAATATACTCCCTTCAGCTGCTTGTACAGCAAGCATACTTCAAAGAACAATTGAATGCTATATACTGTAGAGATTTTACTGGCTGAGCTACAATATTCTGAATACATTAAAAAATAGATTATGGCTATGTTTTGTTTTCAGTCCAAAGACTTATCTAAGAAACTAATATATGTATAATATAGGAATAAACAATTATATAAAGAATAATTGTGACAGCAATTTTTCTTATATGATTAACACTGACTTAGGAATTCTTACTTGGTAGAGATGTCACAAATCAAGGAACCACACTTGTTCCTCAGGAAAAATAGGAATTTTGTTCAGTAATCATGTTAACTTACTATGACAACTGCAGATTCTGAATCATAGTACATAAGCAAAATGAATGTTCGTAATTACAAACTAAACATAATAATTCTAAGGAAGAATTACATTTTCGGAATTACAAATTAATAGGAGTGGCATTCAACTTTAGAAAGTTGTTTTTTGAAGACTAAAATGACTGAAAAATAGACAAAGATGAATGAAAATCAAAATAAAACCACAAAATTTATATTTTGTGTTCGGTAAAATAATGTATGGTTGGCCTGCCAACTTTGGAATATCCACATAGTAAGATCCAAAAATAATTATTAAAAAAAAAAAATTACTTCAGTAACTTAAAACAAACTGTTATCAGCAGACTACCAAGTCTATCTGATGACAATCTTATGATGATATAAGTAAACTTTTCAGATTGTGTTGAGAGCAAGAACGTAAGCGACTCTGCAGGAAAGTAAATGGAATGATGAAAATTGTTTGACTGACAACATATTTTAGCAGTTTTCTTATCTTCAACTCCATACCTTTGGATCTGACGGGTAGCAAAATCTTTCAAGAACCTAAACTTAATAAAGTTCAGCTTCCTACAGCATATAGTTTTTGATCACAGACACAAGAATACTTACTGAATACTCAACTTTTAATTTATCACAAAATTGTGTTTAAGTGAGTCAATTATATGATCTACATGAAAAATTAAACAACATAATCCTGCAACTCATATCTTGAAAAGTTGTAGAATTTGTGTGGAAATTTACCACAGAAGTTTGAGACGAGTTTGTTTTTGTTTTCCCTTTATTATAATATTTGTATTTCATAATGCACAACAGTTATCTTTTCATGAGTTTTATTTCTGGTCTTAACATGGGTATGACCAAAATTTGTTATATTAAATATACTTACATTATGTAGAACTAATTATTGAAAAGTGCCTTCTTTAGGGACATTTTACCAGCAGACATTTTAACATTCTTTTCCTATGGTAGCAGTGTTTTTTATACATTCATATATATATATATAGCAGAAATGTTGGCAAAAAAAAGATGGACAGCAACATAAAATAAAAATTAAAGTAAAATAAATTAAAATTTAACAAAAAATTGAAAAAGTTTTATTTTTTATAATTTATTTAGAAAGTAGGAATCACAACAGAATGAATATAGTTTATGTATAAATTAACTTAAATAGGAATCCTACCACACCATTCTTGTCCAGGTCCTATAAAAATGCTAGGGACAGCCCTAATAATAACAAATATGAAAAGGGCAAATTCCACACAAATGAAAATAATTTGCAGTGGTTAACTATCAATAAACTAGTTCATTGATAGAATAAAAAGGTAATGAAATACATTACAATGAAACTATTTTCTCTACATCTACATCAAAATACAGTCATAAGGTCTGGAATTCTGTATCATACTATTAATAGGCAAAAAACGGATGTATGTTTGTCATCAAAGTGGAGAGAGCAGAGAGAGTCTGACAGAGAATATTTTAAAGTATATATTTAATTTTAAATATACACTAACAAATGTCTTTTTGAAAAGAAAAAGTAGTTGATTTAATGTTGGTGCATAATTCCTACACCCCTATAAGGCATTGTGGGGCACTCTCTCATAGGCTCACTTTGGAGGAGCCTATTATTTTAGGGCAGGAGGTTAACTTCCATGAATAGTTCATGGGTTGCAACTAGTATTTTGTTATTCCTATTAAGTCAGCTAGGACATTTCAAAAGTGACCATATATGCAGGGTGACCTTATAACGAGGTCTGACTGTAATAAATAGACGAAAAATTTAAAATTACTCATTTTTTAGTGTTTATTTTCAATTAAACGTTTTAAATTCTTAATGGCATCGAGGTGCCAAAAACTAGCATCCATTAGATGCTTATCCTTAAAAGACTAAGTTCATCTAAAAAACATACCTGTAAGAATGTCATATCAATTTATTACTCTTAAGGAACATCCAGCACTAAAATATTTAGTCTTGTACAAGGCACACAGGTGATAGTTGAATGGCAACGTGAAGCAGGTACAGTTAAATTTATCTCATATCTTTGTATCAGATTATTTTATCCACAAAGAGGGGTAGGGGGGAATAAGCTTTGTAGACTTTCTGGAAAAGCAGATAAAAGTGACTAATAGGCCAAAAGGGAAACTTGCTCTTTTAGGCTATTAGATGGCCAATCCTAAATTCAAAAGAACCTTCAAAGAAAATGACAAAGACAAAACTATTGAATTATTCAAATGTTCCAATGACTGACATACACAAATTCCATTAAATATCCTACTAGCAAGGAATTGCAACTAAAGCATTACTTCCGAATTTCTTCAGGACTTGCATGTCCTGAGCACATGCGCTGGATAAGATTTTTCTCTCGATACTGGATCGAATGGAAAAAGTAAAGCACAGGTGAGGATTTAATTTCTTCATTGTTCTTTGATCCATAAATCTGCACCTACAGAAACATACATTATTAAAATAATAATAGATATATCTTGAATGGCCATTAACAAAATTTGGTTAGTAGTCTTGACAGTACACTTCATCTTTAATAAACAGATACTGCTATGCATTAAAGATTTATTACTATACAAACTACTAGAAAAAGATAAAAAAAAATGCTTCAACTGAAGAATGAAAGTAGAGGGGGAAAATGCAAAAACAAAAACTAGTATAAAATTAAAGTGAATTAACAGCTCAATTTCAGTAACAAGTAAAAATAGTGACCACTCAATTTTAGTGCCCTTCAAGTGGGGGAAAAACTCCCCACAAGATTTGATGTTCCGCATGTCTAAATATTTATTTTCAAGAAAAATTTTTGTGAGGGAGGAGAATATGTATAAGCTTAGATGGAACAATTTGAGTTTAAGTTAACTCTTGAATTCTGCAAGATCAAAGAATTACCCTTGCCAACAAATCACAACTGAAGGAAAGTCTTAACAGATTTGTTTATAATTCAGTGTATTTTTAACATATCACAACTTCCTCTAGACCAAACAGTAAATATATCCATTCCTCCCCCCTCCCAAAGACACCACTTTAGCTAAATGATAAATATACATACACACAGAGAGAGAGAGCACTGGAGGAACCAAAGTTCTATTCCCGGCAGGGGTGGAGGATTTTTCCAGTTGTTTTTTTTCCAGATGGCCCTTTGGGTTGCTCAGCTCTGTCAATTGGATAACAGGTTTCTTAAACTTGGGGTTAAAAGTAGGCATTGGGTTGACCATCACTACCACCACCTAGTTCTGATGGCCAAGAATATCTTAAGAGTCTAGACCTCCCATGCACCCATGGGCTGGCATGGCCTATAGTAGAGCACCTTTATGTAAGAAATAAAAGAATGTACATTTTGCAATGGATGGAAGTAACTCAAGTTAAAAATGGCTTCATAGTTTTAAAATGGAGGTTCCGACAAGCAATGAAAGCACCTTCTGTACAGCAGAAGTGAATCTTGCTTGCCAACCATAGGCCTAGAATTCCACATTTAACTCTTCTGCCACTTCATATATTAAAATTCAAATGAAGTATAATAAAACAAATTTTATATTAATTAGTTATCAAATAACAATTGTTTTTTAAACTTTAATTATCACTTTTACTAATCCCAATTATTTTGTTTGTGTATGGCATGAAAGATGCAAACTTTTAAGAACCTATCCACAATATTGCTCTAGGTTTCAAATAAAATGTTTTATTTGAAACCTAGGTTTGTTTTTAGGCTTTATATTTTTTTTCTTTTATCTATACAAAATTCCTAATTGACAAATGCAATTCAATACGCAGATTCCCAAAGCACACATCCTAGTCTTAAAAACATGAACAGTATTATTGGTGCAATTCCAGCCAAATCAAGACAAGTCAAAAGATCAAAGAAAACTTTTAGTGTTTCTGGCACAACAGCCTTGTGAAGCAACTCATTTGCATGGACTGATTACTCAAGCAATCATATCACTCCCATACCTCAATTTTAACATCAACCTGCTCATGTATGATCCACAAAAATTCTACTTGTCAGCTTCCGATTCCAAACATTACTGATGGAAAAACTAACAGAAGTTATGATTGCAGAATAAATGACTACTAATAGAAAGCTGCATCTGTAAGCTTTATTAAATTAATAGGTCAACACAGGGGGAAACAAATTGTTTTTACAAGATGCAATCTGAAAAGATTGATAACAGAACTCTGCATTAATTTCCCCTCCCCAAGCAATGATTTCCTTACATTTTCTGCAACACACATCCACACCTAACTGTAAATTGTAGTCTTTAACTTTTTTTTTTTTTTTTTTTTTTTTTTTTTATGTAGGAAAACTCATTAAGCACTGATCAAGTTTTATGAAGAAGATCTTTTCAGTAGCAAGACCACCAGTCTTCACAAAAATCACTTGCACTAAACAATCCCATTCTTCAGTGCAAGATCTAAACAGAACCTAAACAAGCATGAATAATTTAAGATCAATTTTTCTCTTCTCTCAAAGCATGTGCTTATTGATAATCCTTAAGGGATCTGTATAATATTACTTTGACCCAACCTGATGTGGATCACATGTTTTTCAAACTCAATAGGAAGCTCACATTAGCATTTGTCTACTAACAATATTTTCAGCTTTTTAATTTTTGAAATGCGCTTTTAACAGCAACTAATTTTAGCTGTTTTTGGCTCCTAAATCTTGGCCCAAAACCCAATATCTTAAAATCAATCTGGGATCTTTCTTTGACACTGTCTATGTCAATTTATCCTATCATTTTAATTTCGGCTTCTTGGGCTAAGTTGATTTAGCACATTTCAATATAATTTCATTCTGAAATGCTGTTCTAATCTTTCTTCTGATTTAAATTAGGGAACATTCCAAAAATAACAAATCTAATAATCCTTTTTGCTTTTGCTTGTCATACAGGCACCTTATTTTTATCATTTTACTATTTTGTTATCAATCTTAAAACATCAATTAAAGACTCATTAGAGACCTTATTTGAAAATTAATTAAAAATAGTTTATTTTATAAATGTTGAGTAAAATATACAAGATGAAGATGAATGGGTTTTTTTATCCTTCTATACATGAAGTGAATCCATGTATAGTTTTGCAACTTATCACTTTATACTGAAAATTGAAGAAAGATTCATGTAAATTTTGAATCAAGTAATCAATTACAATATAGTATTTGAGCACAATCAAGATTACAAAGAAGTTAATTTTGTTTTTATGTAAATAGTTTATAAATCTTCTATAGTAACATTGCATCATCTACATGCTTATGTCACTTTTGAAGTGATTTTTTAAAGTTTTTAGCAGAATTTCCAGATAGTTTAACTAGTTCCAGATCCTTCCGCATTCTTCTTTTCAGCAGCTTTACGCTGCTTCTCTCTCATTACATCTGCATCTCTGAAAATAGTCAAAATAGATGATTTAGTACATTACTACAGGGAATATGAAATCCAACTGATACTTCAAACTAAAATTATTAGGGGGTGAAGAGAGAGACAAACAGCCTGCTTCATTTATCAAATGCAAATTTTAAAGACAATAGAACATTTATTTAATAGATTTTCTAATTAACTAAAATGCTCAACCTAAAATTAGTTCTGCAATTTCTAGTATTATACTTAATTATAAAAGATACTAATAAGTATTCTGTTACCATAATAATGAGTAGGTAATCAAAATGTATAAAATGGGTTTTTTTTTTTTTTTTTTTTTTAGGAGGGAAAAGGAAAAGAATATTATTCTTAAATTATACTTTAAATGTAAGAAAATTCACTTTCACTTAAAACATTCCCAAGTTTAAAAAGCAAAGTTATCTGCATTAAGTACAAAGAAATTTAGAACTTGATGTCTGTTTTAAAAACGACTTAATTCCAGAATTGATAAGAATGAAATTTGAAACAACTTATATTTGTCATGTGTGAAATTTACATATATTTATTCTTCTTTCTTAGGGGAGGGAGAAGAGAACATTACCACCATAAACAACAAGTTAGCATGTAAAAACTAATTATGCATTGCATTTTTTTTTTAAATCTGAAATGAGAGGATTTATAAAAATTATGGCAGAATGGCAGATCAATTTGATCATGATTTAATAGATTCTTATATTTTAACACAATTAACATGAAAATTTAACTTAAGTGTACAGGTACACTACTTCTCAACCATTCCAATGTTTGTGGACAGTTTAGCGAAAATCATGCATATATGCGTGATCCGTTTCAGAAAATTTTGTCAGGTTTTCAAAAATCTCTGAAACCTGAGGTTTGGCAAGTAGCAAGCATCTGTGATTGGCTAATCCTTTCAAAAGCTTCAAAATAAGAAATGTAATTGATCAGCTACAGCAACGAACGGAATGAGAGGGAAAACGCAAAAACAAAGTGACAAATCATGTTTATCATGTTCGGACTCTCAGATTTTAAGAGCATTTTTACAGTGTGAAATGAATGAAGGAGATGGTTCGGATACTGAAGCAGAGTTATGTAGTCATATTTAGGAACTTCAGATCAGTAATTGTTTCAAGAAAATGCAAATTACAATGGCAGCAGTTCATTTTCAGATAAAGCTAAAAAGAATTCATCTCGTGGGTTTTCAAAGTGTAGAAGGCAAGAATGACCTTAAATTGCAGTACTTCCAATACAAATTATTTTAGTAACCAATTTATCTCTGGTTTGATAGAATTAAAAAAATATATTTATTTCTGGAGTCATAATGCACGAATTTATGACAAAGGGCTGCTCTGTATTACAAATATCTCAAGACCAAAAAGACAATAAACAGAGACAGAGTTCGATTTAAAAAATTATAAAAAATACTATATGCTTTCTTTAGCTCATATTTTTGTGCAGTTTCAAAGACATTAAAATTTAACTTTGCTATATTTTAACTTTTTATTTATTGTAAATTATTTTCTATTTCAGGCTTTTGAAAATAACTTTGTTAAAATATGTAACAAAAATTGGTGTTAACAATTATTTTCATAAATTAAATTGAATAATTCCAAAATAAACTTATGTGCATATCAAAGTTCAATTATTTTTCTATACAGATAAAAAAAAAATTATGATCATTTTACTGTTAGAAAAAAAGTAATTAATATAAAACTAAGAGGTATATAAATATGTCAAAACATGGCCATCCACGAAGAGTTAAGTAAAAATCATATTACAGTATGAACCATAAAAAGATATGTCAACAATTAGTATGCCTCAATGCTTATACTTACAATGTTTTCTTTTTATAAAACTAATTACTGTTTATGGTGAATAAGTACAATATACATATAAAATTACTGTACTGAAAATTTTCCTTAACTTTAAAAAATAAAATACAATGTCAAAATTAAAATTCAGTTCAATAGTTTTTTGTTTTGATTTTTAATGTTTAAGAAAATTGTTTTGTTATGTATTTATATATGCAATAAATTTTCCAAAATTCAAGTTCAGATTCAACAGAAATGTGCTTCTCCAAATCTGATTTTTATCCATCTGTCCTTGAAAATCTAAATTGCTAAGGAAATTTGAAATAAGTTACATTTAAGGTACTTGTGCAATA
>JAFIDM010009631.1:169038941-169067946 GCA_023159025.1 Thereuonema tuberculata | reverse complement strand
AGACGAAGAAAAGCGCGATCGAAAGTTAACATGCCGACATGTGGATCCTTGTTTCCCTAATTGCTGCTATAAACAGTGATGGAATTTTATGGCATCGAATATGTCAGCACTCCGCAGTCAATTCTGAAATTTTTTGCAATTTTCTTCAAAACTTGTTGGAGAGGTTAGAAGAACAAAATCTCGAAAATACATGGTTAGTACTGGATAACGCCACTAGTCACCACACCCAGGAAGTGCGCGAGATTGTGGAAACCAGCAGTTATCAAATTTTTTTTTTTTTTACCGCCGTATTCACCGATGTTAAATCAGATCGAAGAAGTCTTTTCCAAGATCAAATTCTCCGCGAGAAATTTGTTGGCGGATCCATCAAAAAATTTGAATTTGGTGGATATCATCAACGAGTCTCTCGCCACTATAACGTTGGCGAATGGTAGTAATTACTACATGAACATGTATTCTAAATTGCCTGCAGCTGCCGTAAAGCCCCGCGAACACCATCCAACTTTAGTCGGCCGACTTCGAGTCCGCCAACGTTTTGTCAGCCGTCACACCATCCAACTCGCAAATGAGACGGCCGTGATAGAAGGAATTACCATAATGCAATGCGTTTCCCCCAGCAGATGTGGAAAATCCGAAAAAAATCGAGATTTTGAAACCTCTCTGATAAATTCTGCCGCATACAATTACTGCATTTCAGTATAAACTTTATTTATGCATGAAAGAAACTCGCAATACTCTGATTTTCATTGTGCACGCGCTTGTCTTCGAATCGAATCGTTGAACTCGTTTTAGACGAAGGGCAGCACTGGCATTCTGATCCCGCTGATAATAAGCTTCACCAACAAAGCACGGTCACGGCAAGAGTCATCGAAAAGCAGTTCGTCGCCAAGTGATGTGAATTCTCCAAGCCTTTCTTTTTATCATGATCACTCTACACGTAACGCGGTTTTGAAAAGTAGTGTGTTAACAGCGCCACATTTTCCCCTGTTGGCGACTTTTGTTACGAATTTTTTTTTGTTTAAAATGTTGTTACGATTCGATTAATACATTTCTTGCTAGAGGGTTCAGAACACCTCACGTTATTTTATGCCCAGCCGGTATACAGTAAAGTTTTACTTCATGAATAAGAGCATTGTATAAAAATTTACTATATTTATTGGCTTGAAATTGTGCCCCTTCCTGATCAGGCGCCTTTGTGCTGGGCACAACCTACACACCCGCACGGGCGGCCCTGTAGGCCACCACACACAAAATATAAAATAAGATATATTTACAACTGAAATACGAGTACTTTCAAAACGCTCAACGTTAATTTAATGGGTAAGGTAGTTTGTACCTTACTCGTCAAAGAAACGTTGAGCGTTTCGAAAGTGCTCGTATTTCTGTTATAAATATACCTTATTTTTTATTTTATGTGTGGTGGCCTAATTACGTTTTATATTTAAATCTAATGTGCAGCTTTTTCAATAGCCAATAACTTATTCTTTCTGATATACTTTTTTAATTAAGAAAAAAAAAATCTTATTAATCGATTTTTTATTAATAACAATAATATATTGCGGACTAATTTTTTTTAATAAAGAGAAATATTTTTAATTTTCTCAGGTCCATTTATGATGAACCTCCACAACATATTCTAATTTAAAATGTGCACCAGACTCATCTTTTGAATTAGAAATAACAGAGAGAAACGCAAAACTTCTACATTTCAAAATAAATCAGGGGTCGACAACTATTTTGCTATAAAGAATAATTTATTTATTTATTTACTAGACGGGTACCGTCACTTGCTCCGGAGCCCTTGCATGTATAGCATTAAAAAAACAAAACAAAAAAAAACCTTTATTTATTTAGACAAATATAGACTCTTCCACACATCACATTAGTATTTCAAATATTTATTAAATACTAAATATAAATACTTTATTTATTTAGCAAATTACTATGTAGATCGGAGAATACACGACTTCCCAGCTCGTTGTGGGCTTCTCCCAGAGCCGGCGCTAGGAGGGTGCGGGGCCTCGGGCAAGATGAATTTTGCGGGGCCCTTGACAATCCTATTTTAACAACCAAAAAAAAAGATAAAAAAAGGAAAATCTTATATTAACAACCAAAAAAAAAAAAAAATACAATCCTATTTTATCCTCTTTCTTCTAACTAGGCGCGGGGCCTGGGGCGGTCGCCCCGTTCGCCACCCCCTAACGCCGGCTCTGCTTCTCCGCTTAACTCCGTTGTATTGCGCTTTGGCACTCACACGGGGGGTTTCAGCAAAAACACTTTATTTTTGCATGTATCTTCCAAACGCAGAAACGTTTGTTAATGACTGATATTTCGTTCGATAGGACTTTCAAATACCAACATTTTCTCAATATAATGTTCTCTTCCAACTTTTATACTTTTCGTTTAAATTGAGAAAAAGTCAAAATTTGACTCTTTAAAAGGCGCCATCTTGGAAACCAAAAATTTTTTTCGAAGATTTTTGTAGCATTTTTTTGTCTTAAAAAGCTCTACATTTTATCGATTTACATGACCAATCTATCTCTTATAGTTTGGTCACAAAATTGGAATAACGTAAAGTCTTATGACAATGACAGACAAAATAACGCTTTTATATAATAGAATTTATTTATTTATTTATTTATTTATTTATTTATTTATTTATTTATTTTTTCAAAATTTCAACAGAATCCAAAGTATCAAGAGCAAGTATATCGGGAGTCGCAGATCATCCGTCAATGGCCCAAGAGCTGCTTATGCGTCGCCTAAATGAACGGCCTGACAACTGCAATGAGATTTAGTTTTGAGCTTACTGCCATAGTTAATACCGAATACTTACATTAAATGGTATTTTTTTTATTGATTTATCGATTTTCCACCTCTTTAAGGAGATTCGTGTTTTTGACCCCAAGCTTATCATCCCTGGATCTAATTTGAACCAAAATCAATCGAAGCTCATAGTCAGCAATATTCATCTACTCATTATAATTTCAGCTTTCTAAGATATGTTGTTTTTGAGATATCACGATTATTGTGCTTTAATTCCAAAATATTTAACTATTTGGTCCGATATGAGCCAAAAATCAATACAGATCTATCTTTTAAAAGACCTAACCTAAACCTATCTCTAAAGTTTCAGTTTCCCAAGGTGAATAGTTTGATAATTGTATTATTAAGGTAACCAACCGTCCTCCTTTTTGAAGCTCTGTCCTCCCTTGAGAAGTGTCCTCCTAAATGTCCTCCTTTTTGATATGTGAAGTTTAAAACCTTTTTTCTTTTTTTGGTTGAACAAATACTTTTATACCTCAGATAACATTTTTTTTTTCTTCAAATTATTTGCGTCCTCCTTTTCATTTTAGAAAAAATGGTCCCCTTAGTATTATTATTGTTGTTATTGTTATCTTGATCATAGACGTATATATATATCTACTTAAAGATATATTTTAAAACATTTTATTCAAATCATTTTCTCTCCGATATTGCAAATGTTAGACAAAATCTGTAATACTCTTTGAAGTTATGCTTACCACACCGGTATGAAAAGAATAGATTTCAAAGATATTTTGACAATACCATTGCATTCCAGATTCTTCTGTAAACAGAAGTAATTAATAATAATGGACAGCATGCAGAATGCGTACTGAAAAACAGCAAAGAAACATGTTACACACACACACACACATATATATACCGTATTTTACGGACTATAAGACGCTACGGACTTTAGTCAAATACACACATATATAAATATAGAAATAAACAGACAAAGAAATCCTGTACCAACAATGCAGGTTTTAGGATTTCGTAACAAAACAACAAAGATAAACAAACACAAAACATCAAAAGAAAAAAAAATGAAACCAATGACTAGTGAAGGTATGAAGCGGTCGGAAGGGATCCACCCCGAACTGCCCCAAGGACCGCCAAAGGCCCTATCCAAGGGGCCGGGTACAGTTCGGATTCCACCCTTCCCATTGACCTACACTAGCCAGAAACACAAAAGAGAACAAAAAAAAAGAACGATCAAATTAAAATAATAAAAAAAAAAGGGTAAATAAAAATGTCCCAAATTACACAGAAAAGAAGTCTTCACGTTCGGTGGCCACTACCGAGCGACAGATGTAATAGTAAAAATGTAGGCCAACCCACGAAATATATATGTTGTATCTGTACAATATTAGAAGTTCTTCTAAAAAGAAGAAAATAAATGCAGAAAAAAGAAAAAAAAAATCCAATTACATATAATACAAAATTTGAGGAAAAAGCCGATAAAAATTTAATAAAATTAAAAATATGAGTTATTTACAATAAAATCTTAATGAACCAAAGTTAACTTGTCATGCTCTATGGATTCATAGACGCTACGGACTATAAGACGCACCTTAATTTTTAAGCAATTTTTTTTTAAAAATAACATTAAAATACATTCGAGTATAAGACGCACCTGAATTTTGGAGGCAATTTTTCGAAGAAAAAAGTGCGTCTTATAGTCCGTAAAATATGTATCAATGTTTGGAAAGATGTAGCACTTTTTTTTTTCAAGTTTAAGCAATTGAGCAGCCCAGTGAGTTATTAAACTCCGATGATAAACCTTTCCTTTTGTTTTGTTTCTGTATGACAGTAACTTAGCAGCAGCAGCTGTTGACACAGATGTTCTACATACCGTCGAAATATTGATGTCCCCTTTTCAAAAATATCTCAATGGCGCACATCTGTTTACCATTACTTTAGTTAGGAAGTAAATATTAAGAAAATGAAACGGTATATTTTTATTGTTAATTTTAGTTTTAGTTAAATAAAATTATATTTTAAAAACTATGCTTATTTTTCTTCCAACCTGTTTTTCCTTACAATATTAGGAGACTCTTTATTTAATTAGTTTTATTTTCTAAAAATAATTTTGCTTAAATTCTGGAATTGTTTTGTATTTCTGATTTAAATAAATATATGTTTTCAATTAATGTAAAACATTACTGCAAACCCACATCTTCACATGTTAAGGTATATTAAAAGATATTTTTTATTGTTAAAACTAAAGTATTAAGTGTCTCATCAATTGTTTAAATTATTGTTATATCTATACATCGGAAAGCGTTTAAACTTGCTCTTGATTATCAGGCTACGTCAGCATATCTTCAAAAATTGTTCACCGTGCATTTTTTATTTTGGAAAAAAAAAAAACCAAACAAACAAAAGCCGGAAACAAGTTATAGGAGGGGTGAAACCGGAGATCAAGGTACGAGCCTTTGACGAACTTTTTTGATGGCCACTACCGCCTCTTGCTAAAAGGGGCAACCACGGTGAATTAGGCGTATACAAACCATTAAACCGGAAAAATAAACAAGGAACAAACCTGTAACGATAATTTCAAGCACCAACACAACTTAGGAATTCACTTAGGCCACTGCAACTAGCGGTTAACGAAGCGGTAAACCACCCGTCACCGATGTATCCTTCTGAAGATGCTGATTGGCTTGTACCCTATTCTCCGTTTTAGCTTAAAAGTTTTCATTTCTAACACATCAAAAAATTGGCTAAAACGGAGAAGAGGGTACAAGCCAATCGCAGTGTTCGGAAGGATACGTGGCGGAGCGATCCGAACCGTTATTTCCATTAATTAGCCTAAGAAACAACTTACATTCATCGATTCCGATTAGCTGTAGGTTAGAGAAGTTAGGTCTGCTCAACTGCAGGATGTATCTTTTGGTAAATTTCGAAAAAATTTTGGCCCTTTCTAATTTTTTTCCGATTCGGAAAATAGTTTCAAAAGCGGCCATTACCTCGAAGGCTTGCACCCTCATCTCCGGTTTCACCAAAAAAGTATTAAATCCCATGAGAATCCATTCATTGCTAACTCAAATTATTGCTTACAGGGTACAAGCCAATAACAGTGTTAATTTAATTTTTGTCTGATTATATTTGTGATTGGTCTTGTATTAAGTTTTACTAATTTTACTACTTACGAAAGTTCGATGTAAACTAGTATAGTACAAGTCAAGATTTTTCATGCATAAGGACTGTGTAAAATAAATTTAATGGGTATACAAAACGCTCTTAATAGTGTTCTAATGTAGGGATGTGTTGCAGGTAATTCATATATTTAAAATTTAATTATTATTATTATTATATCGATTGTTCCCCTTGAGGAGAGCGATTGAACTTGAGTTCATGATTTCATCTCTGCTTGTTGTTCCTCTTCTCCTCCCAGAATCTCTTCATCCTCTCGGAATGCTCTTTCTTCCGTTCCTCCGTCCATTTTTTCCCAGGTTGTCGCGATGTTCCTTGTTTAAATTTTACATTCATGATTTTATTCCGGCACTCGGTGCGGTCATCGAGATTCTCTATGTTAATCTGTTGTAGGTCTCTCTGGACCTCTTTCAGCCATTTTCTGTGCCACATTTACTCTCTTTATGATATCGAGTAGTTTCTTTGCCACTCTGGAGTTTTCCATTCTATAGATATGTGTGTAGAATTTTGCTCGGCGTTTCCTGATTTCTTCTGTTATTGTGTTGGTCTTTTGATAGAGTTCGCTCTGAGGTCTCTTCATCCAAATGCCGTTTTTATTAATCTTCCTGAGAATTTTTCGTTCCTGCTTTTCTATTTCCCTAATTTTGGAATGACCGTCGATTACCATAGTATTTAAAATTTAATTATTATTATTATTTAATTTTTATGTTACATCTAATTTAAAAATCTACAATTAAAAAAATGTTGTCAACCTACTTCATTTGAAATCTATGATCCAGATTTTTGATAAATAACAATCTACATCCCAATTAATTTGATAACCAATTTTAACATAAAACTGAATCTTTACTATACTAACATTATTTTTATTTTATTGTTAATATAACTAGGCCATCCCCCTGATAAGTATGAGATAATCCTAGAAGAATCGATTCCAAGCGGTTATGGCAAAAAGTGATATTTTATTCTTGTAGTCCCCGTGGCCTAACGGATAAAAGACGTCTGATTTCGGATCAAAAAGTTATAGGTTCGATTCCCATCGCGAAATTTTATTTATTTTTCACAGAAAATTAACAATTGCGCCGGACAGATAGTCAGAAAAATTAAAAGATTTTAGTAATATATAGATTAAATATGCTTGTTCAGCAAACGTTTCAACTATTATTAACACAAAGTACATTTCTGAATCATGTGGCATAATCTTTTCTGTTTTTCTTAAGTTTAATTCACATCACTGAAATCACAAAAGAAAGACTGAAGAAATTAAAAATCCGTATACCACACAATGAATTGATATAATAATCCTGGAAATCAAATCAGAATAACTTTGTCAACCAGCTGTATAAAGTAAACACGAATTTTTAGGATTCAATTTCCTTACTTACAAACATATTTAAAAAAAAACAAAAATAAATAAAAATTATTTCCAAGGATGTGGAGGAATACTTGTAAAACTAAATCACTACATAATTACAATTCTTAGTCTATTGTGATTGCATTTATTCTTGCACATGACCAGAAAAGAGTAGCAGTTAAGTAATTTAATCAGACTGAAATTTTGTATATGTCTGCTTGGTAAGCATACCATCAAAGGGTATTAGAATGTATAATCAAGTTATTGGATCATCAAGTTATTTTATAGTCTAGAAACCAGTTGTTCCATTTAACTAAACACTAAACAAATGATGCAAGTAAATGTAACTACAGCACACAACTTTATCTTAGGAAGGTATAACCTTATGTGGCTGATCCCTACTGATATTGGTATAGTGTACTTATAGGTAAGGAGTAGGGTCCAATAATCATCATTACATAAATTGGAGGTAATACACAGTTATTGTAATTTTGAAACTACATATCCTTGAAAGCTGAAGCTTTATTGGTAGAGGAAAGTTAGTCATTGTAGGCTTCCTGTTCATTTAGGAACAAAAAAGGACCACCAAAGTGAGAGCTGAGTCGAACTCTGCTCATTACAAAATGTCCCCTAAAGCATATTATCATGATATATCACCAACTAATTGCCCTACAAGCTAAGCATTAATGGTGTGACTATCCATTGTCTGCTTCCATTTCATTCTGGTACAAATTGAATCCACAAAATTCAGCCTGGGGTGAAAAAACAAAACAAAACAAACACCATGTACTTACTTCAACTCTTTCCATGTAAGCATTCAAAAGTTGACATGTCTAGTTTTCTATGATGTCAGTAGTCATTTTGTTTCAATTATCTGCAGATATAATTCAAGTAGTATTTCATTAGTAGATATTATCTTCACACTGACTTGCATAGGTTACAAATAGTCAATGTGGATCACTATCTTTTGTCTAATTCATTAAAAACTTTAAATTTAATCTAAGATGAAAAACAAACTTAGATGGTATTTAATATCTAGATTGTATTTTATTTATTTATTTATTTATTTACAAAATCTGCTTCATTCCAGTACTGTATCACTATTTTAACATGGATTCTCAGATCTAATTAATGAATTTTATTATCAAGATCATTAATTTTTGGATATACTGAAGAGATGTTCTAAGTATGGGAGTTCTGATGCAATCATTGATTCACACTTTGCCAGTATTCACAAGAGTTGGGTTCTCACAGCTGATCATTAGAAAAATAATGAAATTCCTACAGAGCCTTTTCCATCAGTTATTGGAATTCCTTACAATCTTGTTTGTTAACAGACTGAAGTTTCCAGGGCTTTGGAAGTTCATTTTGATAGATTCTTTTGTGATATTTCTTTTTTCAGCTCAAATGACTTTTAGAACCAATGAATAGCTCAACCACCCAGGCTATGGCATTATTACCTAGTTCTTCTAGAGTAAGTTCTCCATCAGAATGGCTTCTCTATAGAATGGCTAGCTTCCTGTACAAGTAAATATTGATTCAACAGGCTGCAATATTCCTCACCATTCAGCTGTTTTCTTGTTATATAGTTATATAGAATTATTTTTCAAATCAGAAAAAGTCTAATTCCTTTTTTTTTTTTGTTCCTACTAAATGAAAGGAATTTTGTTTTCAAGTACTCATAGAGGCAGTTTATTTAGGAATACATCTACTTTGGTCAAAACAATTAGGGAAGCATGTGACTTTGGCGACATTAAGCATGCCAAAGTTCCGCTTTTCATGTTACATTTCCTGCACGTTAAACTATCCTATTAAGCAAGCCAAGAATGCTGAAACATAGAAAATGCAAGTAAAGTGTGAAGTAGACAGCAGAATCATGCATATCCATATGCATATTAGCATCTGTAAAGTCAGAATGCACAAATCATAGATAAGGATAAAAGTGAAGGTTTTCCAGGAGCTCCCTTATTCTGCCTCGTTTATTGTGACATTTCATTCTTTAAGTCTTCATTTCAAACAATGTCTCAACAGCATGATTTACTGGAAACAATGGCATGCAGAGCTATTCGCAGGCTGGGAAAGGGTCAGACAGAGTGGATAGCAGTAGAAACCTTTGGAGTGTCATGAAGTCTTGTTTCCCTGCTGTGGAATCGATTCCAGGATACAGGACTATTCGAAAAAGGCAAGGTCAAGGCCATTCATGAGCAACTACAGCAAGGAACAACCGTTATCTATTGTCCATCGGTAAGAAGACAAAATGCTACTCAGTTTCAGTGACAGCTTTTTGTGGCAACAGGAAGCAGATTGTCAACTTAAACTATCTGCAATTTCCTTGACTAAGGGTGGCCTTTATGCATGTAGACCAGTGGTGTGTGTCCCTTTAATTGCACAATATCATACAGCCCATAGAAACTGGGCTGAGAAACATTGTCATTGGAAACACAATGAGTGAAATCAAGTTCTCTTCTCTGACAAGTCCAGATTCAGTCGAGTCTGACAATCGACGAGTTCTTATTTGGAGGGAACCCGGCACTTCAAATAATCTTGCTTTGTGCAGGAAACATCACATTAGAGGACATGGATCCATGATTTGGGCAGGCTTAAGTATAGGCAGGCGAACGGCCTGTACATCATCCAAAACAGCAGTCTGCTGGCGCCGAGTTATAGAGACAAGATTTTCAGACCTATTGTCATGCTGTATGCTCAGCAGTCAGTGATTTATTCCCTTCATGAATGATAACGCTTGACGTTGTAGAGCTCAATAAGTGGACAACATACTTGAAGAGGAGGGAATTGAGGATAAGGACTGGCCAGTATGCTTCCCTGACTTAAATCCCATGAGCATACCTGGGATGCACTTGGCAGATGCAAGGTAGCTAGCCCAACACCTCTACTGACTCTTCTTGAACTGGAAAAAGCTCTCATTGAGTGGTGGTGAAGATATCCCCACTCTTCTTGATAGCCATTCTCATTAATTTCATGCTACACAGGTGTGCAAGGATCTTAGCTATTTGAGGAAACCACACACCCTTTTAGAGGTCAGTTACCTCAAAAATTATTTTTATTGTTATACAGGTATGCATATTGTTCTACAGCTTATCATATAATGTGCATTAAATTGTAATATTGCATAAAAATTCGCTAATGTTTTTTCTTGCTCATATTACTGAATATTCTATTGTATCTTACATAAAAGTAATATTTGTCAGTCGCACATGATTTTCCTAACGATAACTCTTGTTCCCCTAATTGTTTTGATCAATGTATTTCCACTGACAGAAATCCAAATAACCATGCAAAATAAAATTCTATGCAGGTTACAATTTTCCTGGGTTTATGTTTTGGGACAATCTATACTTTCTTTGATAAATCAAAGAGAGCCTTCTCCAATTTATCATACTATTTCCTTTTGAATTAGCCTCAGTATACTAATTTCAAAAGTACCCATCTCTTTTATAGAGAAGAAACAGTAAACATGCACAAATTAATAATAAATGTTGTATTAAACATATAAAAAAATGGTACATGATTAATTTCGACTACTGCACATAGTCTTATCAAATGTGTCTGAAACATAAAAATCTCACAATATATATTGCGGTTAATTTGTGCGTGTTTACTGTTTTTTCTCTATATAAGTTCCAGCTAATCCCTGTACAACACAAGTGTACTCAGCGGGAAGAATGCTAGTAATATGCAGTGATGGGAACTACTACAATTCACGGAACTAGCAAGATGCCCACGATTGGCCCCTCCTTGGATGACGACCCAATCCCTTTGTATATATTGTTAGATTTTTATGTTTCAGACACATTTGATAAGGACTACATGCAGTAGTCGAAATTAATCATGAACGATTTTTTATATGTTTAATACAACATTTATTATTAATTTGTGCGTGTTTACTGTTTCTTTCTCTATATAAGTTCCATCTGCACATTAAAGAACGTTCACTTAACCCATCTCTTTCTTCAAGTCAAGGCATAATTACCTTTAAGTGACCATTCATACTACTAGTTGCTTATCTTTTGTTTATTTAGCCATTCCTTAGAAATCTGATTTACAATATATCTATAATATGTTTGCAGTATGTCCTAATCCCATATATTATGGTTGTAAAATTTCTATAAATATAACTTTATATAAATAATTTACTAACCAGTGTTCCTTTTGAAGTGGAATATTTAGCAAGGTACAGTATAAGAAGAAGCAATCGCTTCATTTAAGTCAAGGTAGAGGTCCATACATTTTGTGATATATCTATTTTTTTTTTTTATCCTATACATTGATCTTGCTGTCTATTTGCAATTTATCATTTTAATGCACTCCAATGCTGCATGTTTATGATTATAGGACTCTTGTGTAAAATGACTGGAATCCTTATAGCATTATGAAAAATCTCACTAAGCAGCAGAAACTGTGAATCTAAATAGAATCTAAATTTTTATCCATCCATTCTGAAAAATTGCAACAATGATTTGTAGCCATGTTTATTGGAAAATTTCCTCAAGTCTTTTAAGCATCTCAAGACAGGTATTGTTTCTTGGTTTCATTATTTGTCAACCAAGATGCTTCGAAAAGTTTGACTTTCTTTCCCAGAAGCCATTGATTTTAATGATTTCATACTGACTTACAATATTTCATACATTCAATAAACAAGTCCAGTATTTTTTTCAATTTCAGCTTTACAAAGATGCTGTTCTTACTTCTGAAAATAGTTCCATCAGAAAATCATTTTCACTTAACCATCTCCCCCTCTTTTGAAATCATAGAAATAAAACTGCAACATCGATTCATTTAATATTCATGTATATTTATACATATAAATGTTTTCATAATGTTTAGCTATCTTTTGATCACAACTTACAATGTATAGCATCACTCACAACAATAATGAAAAAAATTCCAACTTATATACAAATCAATCTATGACTCATCATAGAAACAAAACTCTGTTGAAAGATGGAATTCATCGGTAATTGTCATATCTTTTTTAATTAGGTGTAGAAAACTTTTCAAAGTATGTCTTACAATAGATAGTCACAAGGACAGGACTACAAAAACTGCAAGACTAAATGTTAATTAGGATAAATTACGGAATAGTAAAGAACTGTTTTTTATAAATTAAAACATACAAGAATTGTATAAAATTCAATATTTATGTTTATTAAAAATACTATTTATATACATGTAATTATAATTAAAAAGGTATTTGGTCTTAAAAGTGATAACACAAATACTGAAATATCATTCTAAAAATATATGTTATTGAATTTTATAAAATATTTCTCAATTGTGTAGTCATAAGCTAAAAGGAGAAAATCAATTTATAATGTTCACAGTTTATTACAGTTATACAATTTGTTTTGATAACATCCACTCACTGATTCTTTACATTTTATAGGATTATTATCGAAAACAAACTTAAAAACATGATTATAAAAGAAAGGAAATAATAAACCTATTACCTAATGTTTTTTAACCTTAAGGAGGAACTCCAAGAACATTTAGAATTCAAAGTAATGCCTTGTTGGATTATAATTTACAAAACTATTTTACTGAATATGAAGCTTATTAGAAGAATAATAAAATAAGATATTCCCTCCTTATATGAAACTTTTAAGATTTTAATCAGTCACAGTTCATTATAAGATTAAAACTGAGATAGTATGATTAACTTAAAGTTGCAACACAGGGAAACATTATTAGTATATAACAGTAATGAAACAATAGTAATAATCAATATTTCAGATGAAAATATTCAGATCTTTTTAATCAATCCAGTTTTACTCATTATGCCACTTTCCATTTCTTATCAAAACTCAAGTACTTCCTGACCTAAAAGACCCGACAGCAGTTTTCCATAATTGTTTTGATAACGATACTGAAAAATTCATTTTCAAAAATACACAGCCAAAGTTTAGTTACAGATTAAACACAAAACAAAACAATGAAAAATATCTGTAGGAAAATATAGCAACTAGAATGTTATATTGGAAAGTTTGTTTACTGCCTTCAATTGTTAAGTTCTTTTATACTTTTATTTCTTTTTGCTGCCACTAGACACATATAATGCTATTATACACTATTTATAACATTCATAGAGCAGTAAAAAAAAATAAATAAATCTGTTGCTCACTCAATGCTGCCCATGACTAATATCTATGATTTCTAATGTATTAAAAATGTACAAAATCTACAAAAGCATCTAAATTTAGGCAAAAGAAGTTAAACGTGTGGCAGATTTTGTATCTAATATCAGACTCATGACAATTAGGAAGGAGAAATAATTAAATGAATAAAATGATACCAAATTTGATACCAGCATCAGAATCTGAAGTGATACAGAAAGTCTTGATATTAATATGATAGCCTGAGAAGGCTGAATGTGTTTGTATGAGGTTAGGAAGAGAAACTGTAATTGAAATGCACTTACTTGATAATGTTAAAATAAATAGGATAAAAAAGATGCAATTAATCCGACAGTTTCAAAATATTATGCGTATTCCATCTTCAGAGACGGCACAGACGTATAGGACAACATAAACATTTAGGAAACACAAGGTAAGTGACACTTTCACTGTGTTCTTACTTTGTGTTGTGCTAAATGTTTATGTCATTCTATATATTTGTGCCGTCCCTGATGATAGAATACACATAGTATTCCAGAATTGTTGGATTAATCCCAGCTTTTCATCCTATTTATTTTAACATTATCAAGTAAGTGCTTTTCATTTACAATTTCTCTTCTTAATATGATAACCTGAAAGCAGAGATGAAACATGTGATTTATACTGAATCGGATGGGAAAAAAAATCACTGAGATTAAAGAGTATTAATTGGTATAATACTGTATTTATCAGATACGTAGCAGCATCAATAATGATCTAGATGAAATCATCTTTCTGATATGATGTACAGTGCAATCAAGGTGACAAAAATTCTTCATGATGATAAGTTCAGTTTAACAAATTAAACGAGGCTTGTTTTAAACAGTAAATTTTGCTCTAATCAAATTTACATTTTACTTCAAAAATGTCTTCTTTCAGTTATTCTCAAAAAATTTCATACTTTCCATTTTGTGTATTTACTTTTTTGTTTTTTTTTGTTTATCTCAGCTAATGATCAAATTGACAGATATCATTTAAGCAAAATAAAAAGTTCCCCAAAATTACTTAAAAACTTTTTTTGTTTTTGCAATAGATAAAGAACATTTACAATTGTATAGTTTACAGATGTCATTTATAGCAAGCATAATATCTTTAAATTATGAAGACATGCATTACTCAAATAATGTTTTGAATTTCTTCAAATGTTTTAAGTTTTCCATCATGAAAGTAATGACAATAATTCATTTGTAAAACTATCAAGATATAAGTGTTTGATATTTCTGATTTTTAATGACTTAGATACTTAATTATTTAAGTTGATTCAGGTGTGCTGATTCAAAGGACATAGGCAAGCTAAGTGAGGTTCGAAAGCACAAATCTCTGAGTAACTATACAGAAGTTTAGAATGAGAAAACTTGCATTTTTTAGAAAGATCAATATCTAAAGATGAGGAAGATCCAGTTTTCTTCAAACATATGCATTAAAGTAGAATGAATTTTTAAAGATGAATGACTTTAAAAATTCTTTCTATTTTAAAGCTGTAAAATATAAAAACTGAAAGGTGCAAAGGTGAATCCTGAGTGTATTCCATGGAAAGTCATTAGTTATAATTGTTCCAATACTGGAAAGTTGATGAGCAATAATAAAAAGGAACTAATAAATAATTTGAAATGACTGAAAGGAATTTAAAGTTTAAACACGAATATCCGTATGCTATAGATATGCAATGGTGAATATTTGATGGTAATGGTGTAATGAGATGTCCTAGAACTGGGCCATCACCACCAGCTGAATGTCATGTCAAAGCAACTTAAAGGCATGAATTATTATTATTTATTTATTTATGGAGGAACAGAGGTTAAAATCATATACATACATGATCTGGAACTTATTGTATGAATTTTCTAGTAACTACTTTCACAATTTATAAATGTATAAGACACCAAACATAAACAAACAGGAGAACCATGAATTGAAAAGTTTTATTTATGTGTTTGAATAAAAGAAGACACTAAAATGAATGAATGATCAAGGCATCAGCAATTTTCTACCAAGAAGTAAACTTAAACTTCAGAGTGCAATGGAAAGTTCAATTAGAGAGATCTCTGTAGGAGACAAATGCAGCAAAAAGTTCAAAACAACTTAATGAAACAAAGGCTTACTATTATGTTGGCCGAAGAAATATCAATGACAAGGCTATCAGATAACAAGAGAGAATTAGATGAAAGGAGAGATTTGCCTATTAATTACCACCCAAATAAACAAATGAATGGTTAATTGAATATTCTTAAGATGTTGAATAATTTCAGACATTGAATGTATATCTGTCTGTTCCCTACAATTCCCATACTATTTGATCTATTGGGACCAAGTTTTGTACAGTGATTGCCTATGACCCTACAAGTTGTTTTTCTGTTAAGGATTTTATTATTTTTTTATTAAGTTGTTTTTATATTAAGTTTTATTTTTGTTTGTTTACTCAATTTTTCTCTCTTCTCAATGTTAATGATATGCTATTTCTCTGATTAACAATTTACAATAAGTCAACACATAGTCAAGGATATTTCTTTGCTCAATACCATAGCCACCTTTAGTTTTGAGCCTAGGACAAGGTTGAGATAGGTTTCTTGGGACTGAAATGAGAAGAGAAATTATTTCCCCTTCTTCTCCCACATACACACACTTTTCAAAAATGATCAATAGTTTTGGGGGTTGTAAAGCTTTACATGGCAAACCATTGGGTCAAGGGTAGATCAAGATAGGATCAGGAGCTGAAAAGAGGTAGGAAAGGTCCCATGCATATCTTTCAAAAATATGTGGAAATCTTTTTGGATTTTTAAAACTCTGCATGCCATATCATTTGGTCCTAGGGAAGGTCCGGATTGTATAGGAAATATTTGCCCCCCCCCCCCTGAACATTTGTTTTAAAACTCTTCATGTCATACAGGTGAATCAAGAATGGGGTCAGTGGAACAGAGAGTGCTTGGGGAAAGTTCTCTTAAACACTATTCACAAAATTGTAAAAAAAAATTATCATTGGCTAACAGTCACTCTTCAATACAAAACATTTCTCTGGAACTCTGTAATCTACTGTCTCACCAAAAATGTTGGAATGCAAGTGATTTTTCAATAACAGTTGAAGGGATGGATACGAATACAGTGGACAAAACAGTGAATTCTTCCAAGCAATGCCAAATAAATGAAAATAAATTATGAATTATCATCTAGTTATAATGAACAGAAACTTGGAGTTACACTGGAATTATTTAAGTTAACAGGCCATTGCATGAAGGAAAATTAAACAATAAGATCTGTAAAACATTAAGAGAAAACATAGCTTATAGATGTGCTACATATAGACTCTTTCTCTACAGTAGCTTCATAGATAAGGGCTCTTGGCACATGGCAAGTCTAAATGAGATTGAATTACAAAGCTTGCTGATTTGTTGGTGTCACTGTATGCAGTAAGATCTGCCTTGAGCTTAATTGTAAAAGACTAAATTACCTAAAAGACTAGTCATCCACTCTACTTCAAACTTACATTATAATCTTTTCATTGTAGTGATGAAACTAGCAATGTACTTGTCGGCCCTTAAAATGAGAACAACCATTTTCTAACTGCATGATGGATGGATAGACAAATCATTCATCAGAAAAAAATTCTCAATCTTCTGGAATCTTGCTTAACTTTCTTTTATTATTGTAAAGTTAGATAAAACTTCTGTTCACTCAGTCAATATTCTCTTACAATAAATTAAACAAGAGAGTCTTGAAAGAATATACAATTTACTTTCCCTGGGATATCAAAACAGCGTAAATTTTAAAATTTTCTTCAAAAACCCAAAACAAAACAAGAATTCAAATTAAAATGAATTATTTTTCTTAAAATCTTTGTAAAGATTTTATAAGTTAAGCTTATCAGGAATACCATAGGACATATAGCGGTTAACATGTTAAATCCATTAAGCTCAGTTTTATTTTTATTTTTTTATTCTTTTGAATTTGATTTACTTGAAACTTCATATAACTTTGAACTGAAGCTAAATTCAACAGACCATGTTCTTTTAGTTTCAATTTTTAAGAAAATATTTCAGACAAAAAGTTTTATGGTTTTAAATGATCTACTTAACTGAAGATTTCTAACTGCAGTTTGAGGCAAGCATATACAGAAAACAAATAATGAATTCATCTAACTGACATTTCTTTTAATTTTAATTTTTAAAGAAAATGTAACAGATCAAAATCTTAATGATTTTGAACGATCTAAAGTAACAAGTTTCAAGGAGTTTTGAGATCATTCAGCAGATAGGGAGAAGACACAAAAGCACATTTAAAAAGATGTGATAATCTTATAAGCCTACTTTCCTAGAAAAAGTAGGTTAAAAAGGAACAAACTTTGAAACTGCACAGTTAAACACTGAACAGTGTAAATAAAGCTGTAAACTATAGTGAATTTACAAATAATGTAAAATGGCATAAAGTGACCCACATAGCTGGAAAAAAAAAATGGATAAAAATATGGATGTTTGTATAATGAATGGAAAATAACATTTTAAATAACTGAAAGAAGAAAACGTTTTACAACAAGGTGACATATAAAACTAATAAAATGTAATTTGCTCAATAAATGCTATCTATGATTTTTCTATTCGGATCTACAACTGTTCAACATCTGGAATAATAATGGATAATTATTAGACAGCAGACTTTAGAAATAATTAAGTGAGGAGATTTAAGTAAAAGATTAAAAAAAAAAAAAAAAAAAATTAGAAATTGAAATAAAAATTATTTAAAAATTTGTCTCTGCTTAAAGACAACAATAATTGAAACCATACTGAACCAATTATGAAAAACTAGAACAATCTCTGCAGATCAGATTTAAAAATTTTATTCCCCACCTCATATTTACTAATCCAATATATTTTAAATAATATGCAATTATTCAGTAGAATATTTCCTTTTTTTTTTCCTACTGCAAGTATGGATTTGTGTCAATACCGTCTTCAAATAATTGAAATATTTTAACAATGATATAACTGTTAACCTGACAACTATGAAATAAGATGTATTGGGTTAGCCACAAAGTTCTTTCTGTTTTTTGTTTTTTTTTATGCAAGTTGGCTCTAGTAGTGCTTAGGCTGGCCGCACATCGGAGCTGACAAAACGTCAGCAACAAAATGACTCGATGCAAAAATGTCAGTGACAAAATATTTTGCTTCAGACTGCCTGTGACTGTCTCTCTCATTCTGAGTCACTATAGCGAGTGATGAACAAATGGTTGTTTATTATTATTTGTTATGTTTAGAGGAGGAAAGACCAGATCGCTCGTTTTGGGTTTATCCTATTAATCAAAAAGGGAAACTCAACATGTTTTTTAGATGAATTCAATTTTGTAGATGAAAAGAAATTCTTTAATTTTACAAGAATAAGTATTTATTAATAGTTTCGACTATTTATTAGGATTAATCAGTAAAAAAATTGAGAAACAAAACGTAATTACAGGAAGAGACCTTTTCCCAAAAATGCTCTGACACGTGCAAATCGAATATATAATTACCGCCATTCTAGAGTCGAAATTTTCGAGTGTGCGTTTGGTATTCTTGCAAGAAAATTTTGAATGTTTGAAACTATCATGTTAGTATCACAAGAAAAGCCTGAAAACATCACGCTTGCTTATTGCGTTCTTCATAATATGTTAAGAGAAAAGGAAGGAAAACTATCAGATATCATCATGAAGATGATAATGATCAAGATGTTCGAAACCTGCAGCGCGGATATAACACTGCATACGCTATTCGCAATAAATAAATGGATTTTTTTTTTTTTTAATTCTAAAGATGGCAGTGTTCCATGACAAAATATGACAGCCCTTTTGAAATGACTATAGTGAAACTATTCACAAACGATATGAACTTACATGCAAAAACTTCGACTTCTGTTATTTAAAATGTTGTCTAGATATTACTTGTATTAACAGGAGATGATCAGATACAAAACAGCCATTTCTAATAAATTCAAGAAACTAATAAAAGATTATTAAATATTTTAAGAAAATAAAATAAAACATTCAAAAAGAATGCCTTCTTTTTCTTATTGCTTAAGGTATTTTTAAACAACCAATCTGTTTTTATTTTGTCTCCGGAACAAATTTTTTGAAAAAAATCATTTTTCACAAATTTTCTTTTCCCTATATGTTTCTTTCAAACCTTTTCTAATACTTGTATTTTCATTTCATTTGTATAATAACAGTTTGTTTTATTTTGAACATAACATTTTTTATTTTGAATATGATCGTAATTACAAAAATAGTATTTTGCTGCAAACCTGAAGCATTCATTTCCTAAGCTATTTCATCCCATAATTTGTCAGTAAATCTTTTTTAGAATGATCTTTCAAATGATAATTATATAGTGTAGGCCTTGCATGAACTAAAACAGCAGATTGTCCAAATTTATTTCCATAATTTCAAAAATTATACAAACCCGTTATCGCCAAACACAACGAAATCTCATTCAACTAGCCTAGTAATGAGTGATAGCTAAATGACGACGCGCATGCGCAAAGCGAAATGTCTCGAGTGTCCAAGAGACGAGACGTAATTTCAGAGAGCTTCACTGTTTTGTCACAGACAGCCTCTGACAGCCTGAGACAATTGTCAGGAGCGGTGTGCGGCTGACCCATAGAAAACCATTGTAACTTCTTCGTCGAGTCAGCCTCTGACAAAAATGACTTGTCTCGAGGTGACTCGTCTCGAGCGGTGTGCGGCCAGCCTTAGGTGTCTTTAATGTCATTCGACATTATTTTGTTAGACTGTATTGTGACAGCTGTCATCAGCATGCATTTAAAACAAAAAACTGATCAAAATTAGTGAATTTTGTCACCAATTTAATATTGAAGATAGAAGACAATAAGCACACAAGACTGCATCTTTCTTTGATGACCAGGCAAATATCTGTTACAGCTTGGCTGGGAAGTTCTAATTCATCTGCCATATTTACCAGACATTGCACTTCAGATTTCCATTTATTTCGGTCTTAACAAATTTCTCTTAATGGAAAAAAAAAAAAATCAATTCTCTGGAAGACATCAAAGGCATCTAGAATATTTTTTTGCTCAAAAAGATAAAACGTTTTGGGAAGATGGATTTATGAAGTTGCTTGAAAGATGGCAGAAGGTAGTGGAACAAACCATTGAAGATGTTGTTCAATTTAAGTAATGGTAAAAATAAGAAATGTGTATTTTATTTTTACTTAAAAACCAAACTTTTTTGTGCAACCCAATATTTGTTTTGTATTTAATTTAATCAAACTATAATAAATTGGTAAAGAAAGATCATCAAATTGTTTTTTAGATCCAGTTAAAGTTTCATATCTCTGAATTCAGGGAAAAAAATTGATGAAAGAAAGAGAAAAAAAAGGACTAAATGACAAAGACTTGATATCAGTGAGGAAAACACAATTTTAAAGCCTATTTCTGAATCTGCTGTTATTCCATTAAATTCCAAATCAAAATTCCTATTGAATTCTTGATTTATTCATCTACAGAAATATATCTTGTTTGAAAAATGTCTGTTATCCAACTGAATGGTTTTAGGAATTAGATGAAATACTCAGATATTTGCATTTGTAATGACAAAGCAAGCTGTTCAATGACAGTTCTTCATCTTTGCAATCTGAAATTCAGGAAATCTTCCCATCAAAGTCTCCTGTAAGTTCAACTAGTATTCATGGGGAAAAACCTAATTGTAGTTGGAAGAAATTCTTTGGCATTATAAAGATAACACTTTCCCAAATCATAAAAAAATAAAAACAACAACAACAACTGCTATGTCAAAATGTGAATATAAGATCTGCTTTTAAACCAATATGTAACAGGAAAACATTCAATGACTACATTATAGCTTTTATGGGGAGAGATCCAATGATTAAAGACTTCTCATTTCACCTATAGAGAAAACAAAGTGAACAGTATAAAATTATTATGCTGTTAAGTAATCACTTAGTAAATACATTCAAGTTCCAATGAATATAACACAATTTCTTAGCAAAACTAGTTTTGATAATGATAATTTCTTCTACAAATAATGATGAATTTTGCCAACACTATAACTCATTAAGAACAATTATAACAACATTAAAAATTAGAGTATTATTCAGCCATTGGCTGATCTCTTAAATTTTATATTGTTTATTACTCTTCCCCTGAATATAATTACTTTGACATGTTTTCTTATTTTTAACTGATGGATGAAGATGAATGCTGTTTTTGAAATTTTTAAAGTTTTTATAAATGGTCTTAGATGTTATAGTGTTGTTGACTAAATTCACTGTTATTACTGACTTTCAAACTGCACATGTTGTACATATCTTCTTTTACAAAGTAATTATTCATATGTTTTAATTAAATAAATATCACAAAAAAAGACAATAAAAGTCACAATAATAATAATAATAAATCAACAAGGCGGAATCAGATAAGACATCCAAACACTTCAATTTGGCAGAAGAATATAAAAAAATCCACAAGCTTAACTCAATAGAAATACAGTCGGACCTCGATATAAGGTCACCCCTTGGGACCTCGCGAAAGTGACCTTATATCCGATTCATACGCATTTGTCAATAAATAAGCATTATATAAATACAGTATAATTCTTTGTAAAATTTAAAAAGTACAAAAATATCAGTCCTAATAATTTATTAGGATATATTTTTTTAATTTAGTTGAACCAATTAAAATTAATGGAATCAGAAAGAAATTATTTTTTAAAAATTTTAATTCGGAATAAAGTTGTATACAAATAGCACTAGTACGCTCAAGCAAAGTACTGATGTACAACTGACCTTACTTAAAATAATCCATAATACAGGATTGTCGTGATTATGGTTTCATCTTTTGTACAATGTTTTCTAAGTTTTGTAGTTTCTGAAAATTTAATGCTCTGAGTGCGTCTGCTTGTGTCACCGATTCACTTTCAGTATCACTGTCGTTATCCTCACTTTCTAATGCATTGGAATCTAAAACTTGCGAAACAATTTCGGAAATCGAAGCTTGAGAAGCGGTAGCAATTTCATTATCAATTTTCACGTATTCACTTTCCCCTTCTATAGCACAGCCGCGATTTCTGAGATCTTAAATTAACACAGGTACAGGAATATCGTCTTCATCTTTTTTCCTAGAATTTGAGGGGATGAAGTGCTTTGTGAAAAAGCTGTCCCGTCCGTTAGTAGGAGAAATGACGCCGATAAAAGATCGTACCCACGGAAAAATTCTTGGAATTGAATTAGTGTGGCACTGAAATCACAGACAAAAGTAACCTTATATGCGATTACGGTATTTAAGACCTGACCATATATCCGATAATCCTTATCAAAGAATTCCTAAGTGACCTTATATGCGGGGTGACCTTATATCGAGGTCCGACTGTAATTCCAATCATCATAACAGCCACGAGAATAATACATAAAAATCTAACCAATCATTTGATCAGTCAACAGTTGACCCCGAAAAAAATTTACTTAGAGCAAAAAAATCAGTAATTTTGGAGACATGATGTATAGTTTGCACTGTTTTGAATATGTCATCAAATAGCTTAGCATAAGGTTTAAATAATAATAATAATAATATGGGCACAACCACAAATCCCTAACCCTCCTTACACACTTTTCTTACATTTGGCAATATGTGCTTAGGTCCTTGACCCATCATTTTGTCTTTGCTGGGGAAACCCAAGGTTTGAAACTTTTACATAATAATAATAATAATAATATTAATAATAATAAAGTAATTCTATGTTTATTTATTTATTATTTTTTTTCAAAACATGCCTCCGGGCTAAATGTATGCAAGAAAATAGGATCTCTAATGGGAAAGCCATCTGTGGAATTGTGAGCAAAACCTGAATTAGAATATGTTATTGATTAGGCACCTATGTTAATGAGGAACTGATTGTTTAAAAAAAAAAAAAAAAAACTGAATGTCTGGTGATTGCACTTCAAGGAACTGGAGTATTTTGAAAAAAACAAAAAACAAAACACTGTTAAGATGTTTTTTTAACAAATTTAATTGAAAATGGAAAGAAACATATAGATCAATGTAAAAGAAAATTGTCTCTCTAAAAACAGAAATCACCAAAATATAAAATTGCTCTGAATATTTTGGTAATTGAAACTGTAATTCCGTAAAGAACAAAAGATGACACTAAAGACATTAATAAGACTACTGGAAATATGCACTCAACAGTCAGAGATATATGGAATGAATTAAAAAAAAATGAAGTTTAAAATAATTGTACTTTAAACCTAAAAAGCCATAGACACTGAACTGATAGTAAATGAAAGATTAATACATATATATAAAACTTGAAATACTAACTGTCAAGATAGAAATAATAAATTAGTATTAATTTCAGAAAATTTAGAATCTGTTAAGTAACATTCAAAGATGGGTTTGCACAAAGGCAAATTAACTTTACATATTATATTCAAGAAATTAACAAGGAAACATTTACTGAATCACAAAATTCATCACAAATCATTAACTGCTCACTAGGTAGTTTACAATGAATGAACATTAATGTATGCAATTAAATAGTTTTTAATGTAAAACATAATATGTTGAAGAGGCAATCTTCTAATCACACAAACCCAAAATTGTTAAATTGTGAATATATACTGCAAAATATAAATTCCATGAAATAAAGTTAGTTATGTTTTCAATAAAATTGTACCTTTAGTCAATTTTGAATTTAAATGGCACACAATTTTATAAAATAACAAATAACATCATTATTAGACACAAAATTAAATAACAAATGCTATTTATTTATACTAAAGTAGAAAGTTCCATGCAAGGCACTTGAGATGTATTAAGACTTGTATTTCGAAGACTTTCCATTAGATGATAATCTTTTAATTCTTCTCGGTCAAATGAATGCCCTCTGGCTTGCTCTTTTTGCCAAAGATAAACATTATGTATCATTGCAATGCCACTAAAAATTATTCCGATGCCCAACAGCACACTTATAACAATGGCAGAGATGGAACGAAATTGAATGAAAGCATACAAAATAATACCTATCAAAATAAATAAATAAATTAACAAATAATGATCTGAAATTAAAATTCAAAAAAGTAATAACATTAAATCCCCCAAAAATGAATAAACTATTTTCTTTAAAATGATTTCACTTATAAATAATAATAATAATAATAATAATAATAATAATAATAATAATTTATCAATTGTTTTTTGTTTTTTGAATCTGCCAAAAATCTTTAACTGCAAATATTTTTGATCTCTTCTATAAGTTTATAGTAAAACAAAAAAATTAGTTTTAAAAATGTTGGGGACTGTTCAAGTATTATGTAAGCATTCAAAAGGGGAGGGTTCAAGCTTTGCTTATTTTTGCTGACAAGGGGGAGGGGGGGGGGATCAGAGCAATGCTGACGTAAGACAGACAAATATTTTTTTTCCTTAGTATTTAGTATTTCAGTGATATTTACTGTTAAAGATTTGGCAAATCTTACATAAGCATAAAGGGGGAGGGGTCTAAAATGACTAAAAATGTGCTTACGTAATATTTGAACACAATTATTAATCAAGAACACAATTATGCATATAAAAGATATTTAATTATAATGTATTATTAAAAAGTAGTAAATGTTTCATGTTTGTGACTACTATTCTTTCTTGTATTAAATATAAAGTGTGGCTGAACTAGCAAATTCATCCAATTTTTACCAAAAGGTGTAAACTTATAATTTGCTAAAAATATATTTCTCTTTTTGTAAATAAATGGGGATGAGATTGTTACTTTGCACTAAAACAAAGAGTAATATTATCAAACAAAAAGTTCATTGTTTAATACTAGCTCACTCCATGAAATGGAAATAATCAGCATGTATGCAAATCACATCTGTAATTCTATGGAAAATGAAGAATGTGAAAGTGACTGAAAAGTTAAAAATATGAATTAGATAAACCATCTAGCTGATGTCTCATCAAAAAGGAATGAATCCAATTTTCTAAAAAGCAAGTACTACACATGCTGCCACTCCAGAACAATATCACACCTAACAGGTGACACATAAGGAAGAGTATTATTTTCAACATTTGGATCTCTTACATCTGATGTGAGACATTTTTTCTTGAACAAAGATAAGAATAAAAAGTATGGAAAATCCACATTAATATCTGACCTAACAACCATAGACTTTTACTGTGGATTTCTCTAAACATTGCTGCTATACTAGAAAAACAAGACTAGTCAGCGGTGTATATAGAGACAGAACCTATTTTTCTTCTTTTTTTTTTTTAGATGATTGGTTGATGGAATTTTATTAATCTTATATATGCCCATGGGCTACTTTATAACCCAAAAGTCAATCTGAACTTGGTTAATTAGTTATCCCATGAGAAACACTGTTAAGTATATCAGTATGTTCTACATCCTTGTCATAAATGTTTTGCTGGTAGCAGTTGATACTTTAAACATCTGTGATTCAGAAAGCAAACATACCATATTTCTGTTAGCATTTATATGCAAGCTTTAAAAAAATGAAATAAACATAAGATACATAAGTGAAAAAATAAAAATTAACACAAAATAAGATTAATATCAACAAAATATGAATAAAAGAATAAATATACAAAAAATCCCAATAAAATATAAAAATAAAGTTTATTTATACATTTGGTAGTGGTTTTTCTTATCTGTATTTTTCATTGATATTAGACTTATTTTTGCATTTTTTTCTTCTACTCAAATAGGCATTTTACTATTACCATACAGGGATACTATGTCATGGATACTGTATAGCAGTAATATTGTAAGTTAAACGTTTGTTAAAAGTTGTATTATAGTTTTATCAGTTGGATAATGGATTGTTAAAATGTTATAAGTATGTTTTGTTTTGTTAATAATATATTTTGATGTAATGTATCAAGATTCATGATTGTTATACTTATCCCCTGTTTTTGAAATTAGAAGGAAGAAGCTATTTTCTTTCTCTTTTGTATATGTTTTCCTGAAGAAAAATCCTTGCTTAGAGGATTGAAATATCAAAGTGATAAAGAAGTTTTTAGATGAAATGGAGATGTAAGTCTTTTTATTTTATAAGGCATTTTACTTTTTATTTTTGTTCTTAATCTAAATTGGATGTTAAATTTGCATTTATTTTTAATTTGATTTGATGTTTTAAATCTGGATCTGATGATTGTAATTTGATATAAGCTAATAAATTTTCATTGTAAATATACTTACTGATTTTGTGTTAACAGAAAAATATTCTAAAAATGGTAGCAAAAATTTCAAAGGAAAAAAAAAAAGCATGTTTACAATCTGAATTATATTGTATCTGAATTACAGTAAGACCTCTTAAACTTCTGACATTCAACCTCAGTTCTTTGCCATTAACCAGTCACTGAAAGTGTCAGAGTAAATAAGATGATTTTCACAAAAACTACTAGTCATGCTTCCTTACTTCCAGCTGCACAGTTCTTATGTAGTCAATATACACAGAGAGACATACAAAAGCTTTCTGGAGTCCCTATGATCTTAAATCACAACATTTTTTTTTTTTCAGGCATAATTTATTTTTTGGCAATTACCATCTGAACAAGTACTTCTGTTGCTCTCAAAAATTGTTCTTCTTAGTTAATGAGTAATTTGCTTTTGCTTAAAAACCTTTTTTACTATTCAACTTTTACTGACAGTTCTCATATATCTACATAATTCTAAATAGAGACTGTATGTAGTTCTTCAGACACTCTCTAGATTAAATCTAGAACAAGTTACATCAGTAATCTAGATTCTATATGTCATGTAAGCAGTGATGGAATGAGACTGTTTGTATTTGTGTCACAAAAATTTTAGGGGCACCTCATAGATTGTAATGATTACGGAGGGTTGATAACTATATATAATAACAAATTCAACACAACATATCTCTAAGAGAATCCTCTTTTCCACCATCTATTATGTTCAATATGTACACTATGACATTGGACAAATGCTCTGTAGCGTAGTTTCCACTGTAGAAGACTCTGTTGTAGGGATACCAGGGAAATATGGGACTGCTCTCCTTTGTAGCTTTCCAAGGCTGCAAAAGTATGCTGTAATGTCGATTTCCCAGGGCACATTTTAGTAGACAGAACCCACAGAAATTCATTGGAGTTGTGTCCGGGGACTTGACAGGGATGTGCTGGAAAGGTATGGCCTTGATCCCAGCTTTTAGTTACAAGTATTCATAAAAATCTAAAACGCTCTATAGAGGTATGGCTAGCAGCTTTATCCTAGTGGATGTGGACAGACATTGAGTCCTTTCCATAGAGAGCTGGGATTTTCCTGGTATAGATTAGCCTCATTATGTTTTCCTGATAAGCATTGAATTTCATATTTCATGATACCCTTCGTATCTGCAGTTTGCTCTTCTGTCAATATCCAGGAATGACCATTAATCCTTTCATGAAACTCTCCTTGCATTATCGAATGATAACCCCTTCTCTGCTAACGGCCAGTATATTATGGTCCATACCTCACCACAGACATTGCAAAAAATCAATGATTCATCCAAGACTACAACCAACTTCCATTTGTTGCTAAGAAAGTACCTTTTATAAGAGTTTGCAAAGTTCATTTTTCTCTCAACTTGATGGCATTCCACAAGGACATGTCATTCTGCCTTGTGATACTTCTTTAGTCCTAAATGTTTTCGGATGATCTTAGAATCATGGGTCTATGAGATTGAACACCTGCTAGTCCTGCAATGAATCAGATGGTTTTCCTGCAGGGCGGTATGTTGAATCAGTGCTAACACAGGCAACATTACCTTACAGCATTATTGGTTCCAGTGGGTTCTGGTTGGTGATTTCTTATCCGGTAGGCACTGACACTGCACATGTTGTATGGCCTTGGAAATGCCACACTTACTCACTGATAGGCCATTCTTACACTGTTTTATAATCTCCATGGTTACTAAACTTTGCGTGGAAAAGAGCTGTAATATAGCCCTCCCAAAAAGCATTTAATTTAGGAGCCATTTCAATTAAACACATTAAACCATCTATCAAAATGTGCAGGTAAGTAGATAGCTATCTTAATCACACTCAATTATTACGCAGAACAGGTAGCAGACAGCAGAATTCGTTATTATAAATGGCTACCAACCCCTTTTTATAAAAAAAAATTATGATAAAAAACAGCACACAAATTTTTTTTAAAAAGATTTATAAAAACATTTAAAAATACTTAGGAGCCTTTCGAGTTCTTTCGCAGAACTCCTTTTCAACACAATGGTCTCTTACATAGGTTCTGAATATATAGGTACATGATTTCAACTTAAAAAAACCAATAAAATTAAAAATGAAATAATCAGCTTCTAATTTGTGCCAACTTGAAGTCATGTCATTGGGTGTGGAAAAGGTGATTGCTGACTGCCATCTGTCGGAAGAATTGGGATTCAGTCATCATGACGTCGTCTATCATGTTTCAGCACTTTGAAGAATTGGGATTCAGCCATCATGACGTTGTCTATCATGTTTCAGCACTTTGAAGAATTGGGATTCAGCCATCATG
>JAFIDM010009631.1:169013749-169038931 GCA_023159025.1 Thereuonema tuberculata | reverse complement strand
ATGACGTCGTCTATCATGTTTCAGCACTTTGAAGAATTGGGATTCAGTCATCATGACGTCGTCTATCATGTTTCAGCACTTTGAAGAATTGGGATTCAGCCATCATGACGTCGTCTATTATGTTTCAGCTCTTCGTTTATTAATATGTTCTTGAATGTTTCTCCTCTGTTTAGATGAATGGACCTGAAACTTATAATTGTCAATATATTTATAAATGTTGTTATTCGGTACAGCTGTGTTATAGGAATCTAATAAAGTGATAAAATAAGATTCCAACATTTCTCTGGTGTCTTTTTTATTATTATTACCTAATATTAAAAGCTTTTGAAATTCACTAACGTGGTCTGTATTGTAGGTATGATATGCAATCCCGGAACCATTAATGTTACAGGTTTTTATAGAACTTCTATCCAGCCATCCGTTTTTTTATACTTTGTCTAGTGTTTCCTACATAGAAACAATCATGTTTCATGCAAGGAATTAGATAAATACATCCTTTTTTGTTCATGTCTAATACTTTATCTTTATTATTGGGTAAGAAATAGGTTAATTTATTTTTTAACTGATATCCTACTCTATTATCAGTATTTTGAAAAATGTGTTGTAATCTTTTATAAGATGTTGGAATGATATGGAAATGCTGTCCATATCATATCATCAAAGTTATTTTTTTGTTTGGATTATAAATGCGATCCAAACTTTGCTGTATAGTGTAGGAAACAAATTTCTGAGGGTAACCATTATTAATAAACTTATTTTTTATTTTCGTCAAATTTTCAAGGAACAATTGTTCTGTCGAACATATCGTAAATGCTTTGTTTACCTTCATAACTATAAGATTTCTTTTGACATGAGATGGAGTAGCTGAATTGAAGGGCATGATCTGATTGTTGGCTTGTGGTTTACTGTACGGTTCCATAATTACCCTTTTATTCTGAACAGTTACTAATACATCAAGAAATGGAAGCTTATTGTTACAAGGAACTGCATGAAACATGATTGGACAACACTGGACAAAGTATAAAAAAATGGATGGCTAGACATAGAAGATGTAAAAAAACCGGTAACATTAATGGTTCCGGGATTGCGTATCATACCTACAATAGAGACCACGTTAGTAAATTTGAAAAGTTTTTAACATTAGGTAATAATAATAAAAAAGACACCAGAGAAATGTTGGAATCTTATTTTATTACTTTATTAGGTTCCTATAACACAACTGTACCGAGTAACATTTATAAATATATTGACAATTATAAGTTCCATTCATCTAAACAGAGGAGAAATATTCAAGAGCGTATTAATAAACGAAGAGCTGAAACATAATAGACAACGTCATGATGACTTAATTCCAATTCTTCTGACAGATTGCCATCAATCGGTCGGAATCGCCTTTTCCACCTTTTCAGCAATCACCTTTTCCACACCCAATGACGTGGCTGCAAGTTGGCACGAATTAGAAGCTGATTATTTAATTTTTAATTTTATTGGTTGTTTTAAGTTGAAATCATGTACCTATATATTCAGAACGTATGTAAGAGACCACTGTGTTGAAGAGGAGTTCTGCGGAAGAACTCGAAAGGCTCCTAAGTATTTTTAAATGTTTTTATAAATCTTTTTAAAAACTTTTTGTGTGCTTATCATAATTTTTAGTAAAGTCATTTTTGTACACGTAAAAAGTATTTTTTTTAACCTCTGTTTATATTGAAGAAAAAAAGAACATAAAGGAAATGTGATATATACAAAAAAGGTAAGTGAAAACACTAATATTTGCAACAGGAAGTTTTATATAATCAAAGTCAAATTCTTGAATTTTTAATTAGGTATGAATTAAAATGAAAGTAATTGTTAAGAGGAAAACTAAAAATCATCCAGTTCAGGTGACTTTCTGTTGAGGGGGGTCTGTTTCAGGGGGCTTTGGATTTGCAGCAAGTGGATCCTTAAGTGATGGATAGGTTATGTGGACTCTACCAAGGAGTGATTGACACTGAGATTACTTTTATAAATGGTGACTTTGGGAAACATAATAACATCCCACTTCAACTATGCCTTATCTGCATATTGGGCTTTGCACAGGTGGATTATCCTTACTTGTACTATCTGAAACTGTGCTTGGATAATTTTAATTTCAATACTATAGAAGTTTGTGCAAAGATAACTCCTTTATCATGCCTATTTTGAGCTATGAATCAGAGGACATGAGAAGTAACTCTACTAATGGTGACCAGACTTTTCCAACACCAATTCCTGCTTCCACCTATTGGAAGGAATATTAGAAGTAACATTTTATATATCTCACTTACACTTGAAAAGTAAAAATTTAAAATGACCGACATTTTGTGGTGGTGAAAAGAAGAAATGAAGGAAAGCTGTGATAGCTGTTGCTGTTACAGTCTCTTTCTTAGGAATGGGAGGTGGGAGGGATACAGGCAGGCTTGGAGGTTCTTGTATTGACTGTGGGAGATTAACTGGCTGTGAAATCAGATAGAACTAACCCTAAGTCTGATGTATATGTCTTTGCCAATGCTAGCTCCTTCTGTATGAGGTACTGGCATTAAATATGCGTGTCAGTTAAGTCCAGTGATGAAATCCAATAGGACAATCTTCTATTGCCCAAGGTGGATCCAGATATGTCAAAGTGACAACAATGAATATTTCTCGTAGGTTTTCGTTAAATTTTGGAAAGTAGAGTCATCAATTCTAGAAGTATAGTATTTTTTTACTTCTTCCTTACTGATCTTCTCAAAAAAATCAACAAAGGATCTACTCCAACTTTTCTTATTCCCAAAAGGGAAGAGATTTTGGATCTCAAAGTCTTACTTCATTCTGTCTTTCTAAAGACATTATGGAATAAAAAGTTTGGAATGAGGTTTAATTAAGACACTTTCTTTTCCTTCTGGTTTATTTCTCTTCCATGTTGGAAATGGAACAAGAACTCTAGAAATACATACAGGACTCTTTCATGGAGAATCTGAATATTATCATCAACAGGGTTGCAGCCGGCTAAAATAAAAAGGAAGAAATTGAGAGATCTATTGTTTGTTTTTAACAATGCCACTCATTTATGGGTCATTCCACAGAAAAAGTACCTTTTTACGTACAAGGCAATTATTTACTTAAGAAATATTCAAAGTTCTTCTTTCAGTGGTTATAAACAGCAATACAAACGAAGGAAGATATGAACATTGGTATTCTTTGTTCTTTCATTTTATTTCTATTAAATTTTTAAACAATAGTGAAGATATGTATACCTCCGTTACGTGTCACAAGTGCTTCGTCAGAAGGGTGGTTAATTATTTCATGAATTTAAGGAAATATTGAATAAGTGAGTCACATTGTATTTCTTACATTAAAAGGTGAACTTCAGTTCGACATAAAAAAAAATGAGAAAATGTTAGCTTGAACATATGTTTTTAGGATTGAAAGTTTGTCACAGACTTTCCCTGTATCCTCCGTTCTGAAGATATTTTAACAAATTCCCATTAGATGGCAATGGTATTCACAAAGAGTGGATGAAGGAGGAAAAGACGCCACTTTGTTTTAGCTCTATCTTGTGTTTGGAGTAAAATAGTATGGTTTAACTATATTCTATCTAACAGTTTCTTCAGGATTCTCAAGACGGTTCTAATCTTTGTGTATCCTCCGTTCTCAACTTAGACAAATAAATAACATTGAGAAAATACATAGAACTTGTTGAAGTTATTCTTAAATACGATTCAATTACATTTTAAAGGATGTTCACGAGCTAACCTCACAATAAGCATGACAAACTAGGGAAATTTTGCAGAAATGTATCCTCCGTAGATGTATCCTCCGTTACATTAACATTGATTGGAGGATATTAATTTCGTAACAGAGGGTACAAAATCATTTATTTAAATACTATGAGTCTCAATAATTGATTTAGTATATGTACTATATTGTTTATTATCATTATCTCAATAATTAATTTAAAATATTTATGATTTTGGAATATTTGTTTATTATTATCGATAAATTTCTTTTCTACTATTTTGCGATAAGTTAATGTTCTGTTTAACCACTCAGTTTCAGAATAAATTGAAATTTTACTTAAATTATGAGTTATGCTTTTAAAATATGGTAGATTTCATTACTGTATCTTATAATCTGTTACAGTTGTGTATCCTCGTCCATATCAAAATTTTATTTTATTCCTTATTTCATGAAAAAGGAAGAAACAATGTAACAATTCATTTTATAATTCATAGAAGCAATAATACTGCTTAGAAAATAAATTTCAGATTTGTTTGTCAATATTTTTTTTTTAACATTTTTGTCTCTTAAAAGTTACGTTTTCTGTGGAATGACCCTTATAAGTATTAAGTCCATATTTCTTCCTAATCTCCTATCTTCGAGTCGTCATATTATTATTAAAAAAACACGCACAAAAAAAATAGTATGGAATTAAAAAGGATTTGTAAGATATATAATGTTGAAATTGCATTTAAATACAAGAACAAATTAAAAAATATTTTGTGCTGTAAGTTGAACAAAAGTGAAAGGAAAAACGAAATGGGTAAAATATATAAAACAGAATGTATGAATTGTGAGGATATTTATGTTGGAGAGAGCAAAAGAACCATTAGGAACAAGTCTTGGAACATGGTAACTACATAAAAAATAAACAAATAGATAAATCAGAAATAGCAGAACACTGTTTTAAATGGAGGCATTGTATGAATAGTAATGTGGAAACACTGTAGTGGAAAAAGACTCAAGAATTAGGAAAATTATGGAAAATATAACAATAAGAAATACTAAGGGTCAAAATTTGAAAGGAAATGAAGGAGTGGATGTTAATAGCAGTTTTGTGAAAGTAGCAGGAGATTTGGTGAATTTATGTTTTGATTCCCCAAAACCTGTAAGATTTGAAAAATTGAACTATTAAGTTTTTGCTATTATTGGGTTGTTTGTGTGTCAATAATGATTGGACATTTAAAATTGTTAGATTTTAACAATATTACATGTTCATGTCTATTGATTTGTTACCGCCCGAAATCGTTTAGCTTTTGAATAACCTTGAAAAAGGAAAGAAGATATTCTTTCTGAAAATTGGCTGCTATTAAATATATTGAATAAATGTATTTTATTGAATATATTTTATTGGTGTGAAGATATGGATATTTTAATAATAATATTGCCACAAAGAGTGGCTCTAAGAGTGGCGAAATGGACAGGACATGATTTTTAGTCTTAGGCCAAGAGCAGAATTCTCTTAGTTGATGGTTCATAGACACAATATTCCAGTCTGAGGTGTTTGCTATCCTTGATTGTGCTTATGAAAACAGAAGAGTACATATTTAGCTTAGACAATCAGGATACTCTCAATGCTGTGAATAGCTTTTACAACTCATTTTCAATTACAAGTTCAGAATGTAGACTGTTCTGAACTTGTAACTGAATATTTCAGCTAAGAGTCTTCCTGTTTTAGGTTATGATCATGAAGGCATTGAAGGTAAAAACATGGCTGAGCTATTGGTTAAGATTGGTTCTTCCATTAGATTACAGCCCTTCCCAGATTTTACATCCTTTTTGGCATGCAGTTGCACTGGGATCTTTTAAAATTAGTCCTTTATTGAGGTACTGCTTAACAAATAAGATAGTTTTATCACAGGACTCTCTATGTAATTTAAATGGTTGCGACTACAGGATGATTACTGGTCTTTTTACAGGACATGTCTTAATAAACATTTGTATATTATTAGACTTTCACAAAATAATCTTTGTTGAATGGTCAACTCGGTTCAGAAAACCCGAGCATAGTTTTTGCTTTGGCACTGCTACAGCAATACATATATAGAAGTTCCTTGGATAAAAATCAGAATCTCTGCAACAGAAATTCATATTTTAAACATTAAACTCTTAACTGCCTTTTATAACGCCACTGGGTTCTTTAAATTTTGATTTTTTGTTAAACATTCTTTTCTCCTTCTGTATGTTTAGCAAAATGTTCTCGTTCTAATGCATGAGGACTTACATGTAGATGATTCAGCAGACTAAGTATAACTCAATAATATTCTTTATCTTTATTCAAGATTATCCATCCTAGCTTGCCTGCTGGACTCTCAGTATGATACAGTGTGTACAGCAGCCCAACTGAGATTGTAACTGACAGAAGTATCCTACACTGATTGATCAAGCTAGCCAACAATCAGAAATCCTTTTTGTAGTATTTTTAATAAAATAAAGAACTGTTGATCATTTCCATGATCAGAGCTAACCATGACAGTGCTAAGTGAGGTGTTATTGTAAATGAAAATGCAATGATACAAGATTCAAACTACAAGATTTTGCTAAGTAAACAAGATCTGTCTCATGTAAAATAAATATATATATATATATATATATATATATATTCACTTCTGTTTAACATCATTATGAACAAGACTTCATTATATTATAATTTCTTTTTACCTGTTAAAAAAATTGGAATAGAGATGAAAAAGCCACAGATTGCCATTCCCCTTGAACAAGCACCTTGATGAAGATAACGATTAGCTCTGGGAAGGAGGAATAATAATGAGAATTATGACAACAACATATAACACTAAATACTAGCAGATATTACTAGAAATATGCACTGACTAGATGAAGTTTAGGCTAAGTAAGAAGTCGCATGAGTTTTCAAACTACAACTTACACAATTCATTTTTTTTTCCCCAAAAACAATGGAAAATAATTTAAGGAAATATTCACCTCTGTAATTAATATTTGTTATTTAATAGGTCTCAAAGAAAGTAAACTTGTATTTATATAAATAAAAATTAGGCAGTTTAATTCAGTAAGTAGGGTATTACCATGATTTTAGTCACTCAGAGAAACACTCAAGTATTTAAATGAGGAACTGCGAGAATGAAGACTTATTGTTTTGATATACACTGTATACTTCTAGTATTAGTAATATATTTTCAGTTGCTAATTGTAAAAGGACTTGGCTATAACTCATTCAAAGATGGGAGAATGTCAGATAAAAATATACAAAATAATAATAATAATAATAATAATAATAATAATAATAATTCACACAGACAAAACCATACATCACAACAGACCTGACATCACACTCGTGATTTCAACAAACAGACCTACCTCATTGATATTACAGTGCCTATCAGCAAGAACATGCAGAAAACTCATGCAGACAAGATCAGTAAATACACCGACCTAGCACACAAGCTCCAGAAGCTGTGGAGGCAGGACCGAGTACGTGTTGTACCCATCGTCCTGTCCGCCACATGTCTCATACCTCACACATTGCACCACAGTCTCAGCACACTAGGACTTCCCAAAAACAGTTATGCACAACTCCAGAAGGCTGTGATACTCAACACAACACGCATAGTTAGGAAATTTATGGACACAACCACACATCCCTAATCATTCTTGCGCACGTCTTTACACTTGGCAATATGTGCTTTGGTCCTTAACCCGCCATGTTGTCTTTGCTGGGAAACCCGAGTTAGGAATCTTTTACATAATAATAATAATAATAATAATAATAATAATAATAATAATAATAATAATAATAATAATATTCAGTACTGGGCAAAACAAACAGTAGTGAAACATTCCATATCCCCAAGCGATTAAGGGCATGTCCAAATGTTACAGTCTCTTTGAATGTAAATTTTAGAGTAACTGGTTTTGAATCAGTTATCCAAAAATTCCAATGGACAGGTAGTTTACTAACACAGAGTAAAGGGTGCATGGGACAGCCACAAACTGTAATAACAAACGAGAATCATGGGTATCTCTTGGAACAAGTGCTTCCTGTCATGCAGCTGTGGAGTGCAGGCAATTTCTTTATGAAAACTTTCCTGGCCATCTCATCTCAAGGTAGAAAATTTGCAGGAGCAGCATGAATTGTATGTACGCCATAACGCTGAACATTTAGAATATAGTGTTCACATCTTGGATGGATAATGCTAAGTTAGGGTACTCCTGAACTATGTAACTGATATTTACTTCACCAACTCCTGGTTTCTGTCTTTCTCTACTGTTGTTTTGCCCAATACTGTAATAAGTTCACAGTCCAACAACCCATACACATCTTCATCTTGGTTTTACCAGCTGTGCAGTTCGATATTTTACATTATTTTAACCTACAGCAGCAAAGCGTCTCCCATACCCAAGTCATTCTTTTGGCAATAGCAAGATGCCTCTTTATGAAAAACCTTTGTTCCATCAATAAACAACTGATGAATTAAATGTGTTCCTTTAATGGCTAACAGATTTATCAGGATGGATTTCTCAACTTCTTCAATGCTGCCTGGGTGAATCCAAAATAACTTTGTAAGTTTGCAATGATTCCAACAACTTGTCAGCAGAAGAAATATTGTTTCCATAAGTGACTATTGTGTCTGCCTATTGCTTAATTGCAATAACTGTTTAATTCCATCAACCCCATCAGCAGCACCCTTCCCATGGCCTGCTTCAAAATAAGACCATGTTCCCATATCAGAGCCAGAGTTCTTTAGTTTCATCATAAATAGATAAAAATTCTTTCTGCCAGCACTGGGTGCTAGGACCATCTAAGTAAAATTATAGGAAAGTTATAGTTGCCAATGACTTAAAATTTCTCTAGTCTTATAATGAAGAGCTGTTAATAAACATACTTTTACACAAACATCAACTATATTACAGTAGACTCCCGATTATCCGCTTTACAGATTATCCGCCGACCTCTCCGGTTTCCATTTTTTTTTACTGTACAATAAATTACGGAATTAACAAAAAAATTTTAAAACTAGAATAAGGTAAACAATAAAAGAGGAAGATTTTAGCAACGTCCAAGTAAGGGTTTTCGTGTTTCGACACGAAAAAACAAAGACAATTAACCGATTTTTTTTTGTTAAAAAGTAAGAAATTAAAGTAAATTAAAATAAAGTAATTGTTTATAATGAATGTACTGCCATTTTAATGTAAATTAAAGATGTTAAAAGCATTTTTGTGTTGATTTTCGGCCTATTTCGGATTATCCGCGGAATTCGTTTATCCGTGATTGCCGTGTCACCCATTTCCGCGGATAATCGGGAGTCTACTGTACTTAATTCTCAACTCTGTTACCGTTAATAAGTAGCAGAGTTGAGGGTAACAGAATGCATGAACTAAAGTAAATGCATATGGTCACGTTTACAATTATATTTTTTTCACTGAATGAAAGAAAGCCCAAAACCTTAATCAAATATACTGACTATACTATTATGTTCATAACAGATGAGAAAATTAATAAATATATGCACCAGCTGTTCAAACTGAAACCAGCATTAACAATATAACAGGTCCACCAGAACAGCTGCCTACATATTATTATAAAGAGAACTTGGAAATGAATTCCTCTATGGCAAATAAGAGGGAAAATGTAGTAATTTTAAAAATTTCTTGAATAACAGAGTTGAGATATATAATACCCTGGGGACATTATTCAAGGTGCCAGAATTTTTAGTTTCAGAAAGTTGAACTAAAGAAATCCGTATGTTTCAAATAGAGAATGTTGTATTTAATGAAATATCTTAAAAAGCTGCTTGAAAAACACCAATGAATACATTGTAATGGATAGTTATATTTTACATATGTCAATGGGGACATGCATTTTTAGACGTCTATGACATTAGTATATCACCAAAATGTTTATCCTATTCAAGATTCACTTCTCAGAAAGGGTTTCATATTTTAGATAACATTCAAACAGTATACTGTACTGAAAGACTTCTTTAACGTGTGTATATATAAGTTTGTCACAGTTTTCACATCCAACACACATAATAAAAATAAAAATATATTTACAATTAAAATGAGTCCAGACTAGTTGCATCCTGCTGGCAGGACATCTTCAGTGTGAGAGAATGTTCCACCTTCCCGGTCATTTAAAGGAATCATTAGAAGTATTCCACCAATCCTGCACATCGATCAATCAGAGCTTGGTGTGTGACACCAATTGTCGTGGATAAGCAAATAAAGCCTCATACAAAAATTTAAAAAAAAAAATTAAAAAAAAGCCTAAGGATTTGTTATACTTCTCATAAGCAACCTCACCAATGTTTACAAACAGTATATGTTTGTAAACACAAGACCGTGCAACTTCAATAGATGACACCAGGAGGCAAAAAAAAACCAAAAAAAAACCATGTTTACATCACCATGTGCGTTTTGGGACTTGATCATCACTAAGGCCGCCGCAACAATCGCCACCAGGCGCGCAAGTGCGCAGTTTCAATCCACGACAATTGGTGTCACACACCAAGCTCTGATTAATCAATGTGTAGGATTAGTGGAATAGTCATTATAGTTCTAATGATTCTTTTAAATGACCGGGAAGGTGGAACATTCTCTCACACTGAAGATGTCCTGTCAGCAGGACGCAACTAGTCTGGACTCATTTTAATTGTAAATATATTTTTATTTTTATTATGTGTGTTGGATGTGAAAACAGTGACAAAAAAAAAAAAAAGGTACCCTGTACTCACCTTAATTTTTTGCTCATCATTTAAAAAACTTCATAAAATATAAAAATGCAAATGTCTGGGACGAGAAATGGCTATTGAGATTGAGAATGACTTAAATACACTTTACTTTCAATAAAAAAATAAAAAAAATAATAAATTTTTAATAATTCCTTTGGAAAACTTCCAGCTGTAATAATATACATACATACTCCTAACCTAACTAAGAAAGTTTAAAAATTTTAGATAACTGAAGATTTTTATAAAGATTATCCTTATTGCTTATGGTAAATATCCAACCAACAGATAAGGAGCTGGTGGGAAAATATATGGTGTTTGTAAAATTCAGTAATCAATGTAATTCAAAAACTACATATCCAACTAACAAGATGAGGAAAAAGGTTGTATATCAGGCATTTATTGCCCTTTTGTGAAATGAAAGTACTCATGACGTACTTCAAAAATATATTGGGATTTGGCATCAAACAACCTACTGTTTTCAAGATATTGATGGGTTTTTTTGGAGAGTTTTTTTCCCATGTTAGCTTAATAGCTCAGTGTGTAAGCTATTTAGCTACGGAGCACAAGATCTCCAGTTCAAGTCTGCTGCCTGATGACTTTCTGTTTCTTTTCTTTTATGTTAATGCAGTTTCATTTACTTTTTGCTTTTTACCTTTTTCTTTTTTTGCCCTCCTTTAAGCTTCTGCTTCTTTATTTCTATTTCGGTTTTTTTCTTATGCAGAAATAAAAATACAATTAAAAATATATAAAGCTCTTAATTTTTTTCGATAAAAATTACTTTTAATTTAGAAAAATAAAACCTACATATCAATACATTTTTTTTTTTTTCTTGTATTCTCCTTCTCCAGTAACAATATAGATGTTCTTTAGAAGCCCTTCAAAAGACATTATCTCTATGACAAACACAGAAACAATCTGAGTACACATGCCCCAACAATACAACTAACGACATATTACAAGCAGCACATGATCATTTATGCACTGCACTAGCACAATACCACAGGTACAGACCCCACACTCACATGTCCGATTTGCCAGTTCTTGGACGAGGATGTGGAGCATGTCTTCTTTGTCTGCCTATGCTTCCACAAAGATAGAAATGAGCTGGAAAAATCCCTTCGACAGCGTGTGACTCCAGAGAACATTGTTGGCTTGATGACTATCTCCCAGGCTAATTGGACGGCAGTGGCTGACTATGCTGCCACTGTTATACGGAAACTTCGAATGGCAGAGAAAATCAGACTTGATCAGTTGCGAAATGATATCTGAGTCGGACTTTTAGTCATTCTGCCTTACGCGATGTAGTACCTGACGGTGGTTCTGTGTAGGGTGTTTTCGAAGTCGGACGTAGGATTTTAGTGAGTAGTAGTCTTTTATGACTGAGTCTCACATTACCAATTCCTTGGTATGCGTAAATGCATTTCCCCCGTCCATAAAAAAAAAAAAGACCCCACACTCAGGCCTCCACTTCCCAAAGTAAACACATCCAAACAACTCTCCACAATCATACACCATCTCAATACACACACTATCCCACAACACCTTGACAATACCCAAACATTAGAAGACGTATACACAACACTGTACTGCGCGGCACAAAATAATAATAATAATAATAATAATAATAATAATTTTTTTTTTCACACTTGGCAATATGTGCTTTGGTCCTTGACCCGCCATATTGTCTTTGCTGGGGAAACCCATGATTCAAAACTTTTACGAAATAATAATAATAATAATAATAATAATGAACAACCATATAATTTGATCTCTATAATAAGCTTTCAATTATGATACTTACTTATCTTCGCCATTTGTAGTTTTTAGCAGTTGAGAACCAAATAGAAACTGAGCAGTACAAATAAGGAAGCAACAGAAATCAAGAGATATAGTACACACTGTTAAGCCAACAACAACTTCATAAGCAATTGCATGCTCTTTGGAACCAAGAAGTTTATCTTTTATTTCAGAAGTGATCTTATAATCTCCAGGAATAACTGCAGATATCTTTAAAAAGTAAAGTACAGCTGCAAAAGCTAACAGCAGAGAGACAACTGCCAGAAGGGCCAGTGATCCAAGGAGTTCACTAATATGAGAATCTTTGTAATACAGTCTCAAATGCTGCAAGCCTCTTCTCTGATGAGATGAATTCTGTTCGTGAGATGAATCCATTCGATTATGTAAATGATCAGGAGAAATATGAGCTAAAGATGCCTTGGAATCACTGGCAGGTCCAGTACTTGGAAGACTACAGTTATGTTTTGAAGATGCACTTATTGCACTGACATTCAGGCCATGGTTTCTTAGGTGAACACTTCCATTTAGTTTAGCAGTTGATGGAGATGTCACCATAGCAGTGTGAACTGCATCCATCATTATTGTTTCAAAGCCATGCTGTGAATCCAATGGAGATATATCAACCATTTTCACCTAGAAAATAACAAGACAAACTGTATATGTTAAGAGTTGCTGTATAAATAATGGATGACAAGAAAAGTAAAAAAATAGTATTTTCATGATAGGAAGTTAATTTCAATATTGCAATAAAGATTTCAAAATACTAAACCATCAAACCACATTCAAAGTATCCATTAGAAAAACATGAAAAGGTTCTTCCATTATTAAGTTTAATTAGCATAATTAATATTATCTTTCCTTTTTTGAATTTGTTTAGATTTAAATTTGGATATAAGACCCATTAAAAAAAAAGCATAAATTAAGAACAATAATAGAGCAGAAAATAAAATTTAATTTTCAAAACAGATAAACATTTTCTTCTTTATTTTCACTCATTTTTAAACAAAATTCCTTTATATTAAGTCATACACTAATTTCTTAAGTCACTGGAAAAATCCTAATACATATATGTAATTAAATAAGGTAGTCCAATTCTTTTCTTGTCTATTTAAACATTCGATCTTTACTTCAATCAATTAGATCTAAGATACCTGAGCACAGAATTCTTAATGCTTTCACAGGCAACACAAGTGAAGAAATGCAGAATACTCTCCTTTCAATTTGGTTTGAAGTTTCTCTTATTTCTATTTCCTAAAAACCTGGATTCCAATAGGTCACTATTGTTTGCTCAGATGTGAAATCAAGGCTGCTGCACCACTAAATTCTAATTGTTGGAATAACTTGACAGTGTCAGATTCCTGCTTCAACTTGGATTACAATGATGGCCACATAGCATTAGATAATATCAAGGTGAGCACCATCTTCCAGACTGCATTGTCCAGCGTTATACTGCACGAACGATAGGTGGGATGGTTTGGGGAGCAATTGGGTATCATAGGTGATCTCAGCTACTCAGAATTGTGGGCACTCTTAATAGCAACTGTTACATCAGGGAAGTTGTGGAGTATGAAGTCATACCCTTCCTTCATCATACTCTTGAGACCATATTCCAAAAAGACAATGCCCAACCACATGTTGCCAGAAATGCCCAGGTCGAATTCGAAGCAAGGCAGATATCCTTTCTTCCTTGGCCTGCATGTTTGCCTGATGTCACCTACTGAACATGTCTGGGATATGGTTACTCGGCAACTAGCCCGTCATTGTCATCCAGCAGCCAATACTGATGAACTGTGGACTTGGATAGAAGCAGCCTGGCAGGCGATACCCCAAGATCATATCTAAGGCCTGTTTGATACGATGCCATGGCATGTAGCAGCTCTTATTGCAGTTTATAGAGGTTTTACAATATACTGATTTTTTGCAAGTACTGTTGTTGCATTGCTCTGAAACTTTAATCATTTGTTTGTATTACTATTAGTAATGTATGTAATAAATTTCCTTCCATTCTGATGGTTCCTTCATGGTATTGTGATTTTCATAAACATGAGTGTATTCAGTTAAATAGGAATTAAATATTCAGTTAATTAATAACAATAAAAATAATAAAAATAATAATAATAATAATAATAATATTAATAATAATAATAATAATAATAATAATAAAACCTAGTCAAAGAATGTTTAAAATGAGCTTAATGTAGATATCTTTTGTAAAAAAATTACATCAAATGTTTAGAAAAATTTACAACAGCATAATTTTTATTTTTATCTTGGTGTTTCACAATGTAGTTTTGATTGTTAACGCTATTTCTATATCCATGAAATTCTCTTTAAACATACAATTAAAAAAAAAAAAAAAAATAGTTTCTGCAGTAAATTCTCAAAATATTTACAGTTCACTGTAGAAACTGATTCTTTTTTCTTTCAATAATAAAAGGAGCTTTTCAGTTCTATTACAATCACACCACTGTTCTATCATTCTGAGATACCCTTTCATTAAATTCAGTCCAGAAGATGCTCATAAAGTCCTGAGACACACAACCCAAATAACCACTGAACAGTATCGGTTTTACATTTCAGCATTTTCGTTAAGAATTAATTTCTTTCTGTTTACTATAGTGTAACTGATAAACTCTCTACATCAAACAATTTATTAAAACTGTATTAATTTCTTAAAGAAAAGAAAATAGTAATAATATTAATTAAAACTCTTAATCTGTAAGAAGAAATTTAATTTAAATGTGAAAAAATAAGACTGACTTCCAAATGCCGTATTTCCACATACAGAATTTCAAGTCATACAATCACCAAGTGACTGCTAGAATGACATGAATCGGCAATGTAAAATAAGATATCCAGAAAAAAAAGGACAAATTCATTAACTTGAAAGGAAAAAGAAGTAAAGAAAGAAAGAATGAAGATGATGGAGTGTCTATTTGTAGGATGAGGAATAGATAATTTTTAACAGAATACAATGCAATTATTGTTGTGTAAATGAGAAAAAATGACAAAAATCTACTATAAAGAAAAATCATTCTTCAGGAGGTAATGAAAGTCAAAAGAAATTCTGGAATTAATTATGCATTTCATACTTGACTCATGAATGATTATCTATAGAATAAATATGCTTATTTAATTGTGTTTATTTACATTTTTGAGAGTTCTTAGGCATTAAAAAATTCAAAAGTCAAGTGACCTTAATTATACCTTGTGCTATTCCTTATTTAAAACATTTCTTTCAGCAATAACATCAGCAAAACAAAATTGCCTCAGTTTCTTCAGTAACTACTGCAACCTGAAATACACAAAAAGTATCAAGAGCAATAAATTATAGTAAGCTCATCATTTATTTAGGGGCAAATTTATTTAAGGTTCTACTTTCTTAAATTACTGTTCCAAAAATAATTTCTTTTTAAATAAAATGTCTCCTTTTTCTTTTTTGCATGATTACTAATGAAGTAATTATTATTAAAGAAAAAAAAAACTCTTCTCTGTTGAGTTATGCTGATGTTATTGTAGAAATAATATATAAAAATTAAAAATTTATGGTATGTCATTAAGGTGGATAATAAATCCATGAAAAGAAAAGAAATAAATGGAATTGAAAAAGGGATTAAGATAAAATAAACAAACAATTATGGCATTTAGGAAATCATAAGCTGATCATAAATGGTATGTCATGTTTATATTTTTTATTTCTAGACTTGGTTAAATATCATGCTTTCTCAGAATGTAACAACAATAGCAGAAGATGATAACAGGTAAGGAAATGCACAAGATCTGCTAAGAAAATGGAAGAACTATGGGAAAACTTGACTGATCTGTTATTAAACCAGTGGAGAAGCCCATAAGCCATAAAACTTCAAGTTTTGCTTGGCATGTTTTTAAGCAATGTAAAACTACTGAATTAATTAGTTTAAAATTACAAGAAATTATTGCAACTAATGAAATGATAAAAAGATTTAGTCAATGGAATTACGCTAAAATTCAAGCCAACAGCTTCGCTTAGCCATGACAAATCATGTCAAGGTCAAATAATAAAAAGGAAAATGAAAGAAAAACACAGGTATGTGTTCTTTTAAAAAAGAAATGTGTTAGAATGAAAGAAATGCTAATAAGTTTTAAGTAAAGCTTGATTAGTTGTGAACCATTGGCGACGTCCATTAATTATGTGAGGTGTTTTTTAAAAAATTTGGACCCCCCCCCTCCCTCATGTGAGATTACAAAAATTTTAACAACCAAAAAAAAAAAAAAACCAGCGCAGTCGCCCCATTCGCCACCCCCTAACGCCGGCCCTGTGTTATAATGTATATATATTCTCTGAATGAAAAAGTTGACGTGAGATTTTCGTTGACCCCCCCTCCCCCTTTTGACCTCATGTAATTAATGGATGACCCCATTGTATTTCTGTATGTAGTTGTGTCAACCATATAACTGTCAACTGCTTGTAAAGCTATATTGAAGCTATTTACTCAGAAAACTTTGGTCGCTAGGTGATTAATCAACTAATGATATTAACTGGTTCCATGAAAACCCCTGGTAAATGAAATTATCATTTGTCGAAAGAGAAATCACCTATTAAAGAATTAATTCAAGACAATCAGAATTTCATGTTTTGATCTTCAAATATAAATTATAACATTTATATATGGAATTTTAATAAATATGCTTTATTAAAATATTATTAATGTTTTAATGAGATAAAAATAGTTCAGAGAACTACATCTATGAGCAATTCATCTGAGATACTGAAAAGCAAGCCAGCTGAGCTCCAAACAGTTATCACATATTGGTTGAGCTTACTAGGTTCATTCAGTGGTAGTCCAATCGGCTTAAATTAATGGATGTATATCATCAAAAAAAAGTAACAATTAACAGAAACAATTGGATTTCAAAGAAGGCAGATAATTAAATAAAATATGATAAATCCAAGGCATGGTAAACAAAGTGATCACTATATATTTACATGCTTTCAGAAAACTTGAAGAATCAAAACTGTTGAAATAAGAGTGGGATGGAAACAGCTTTTAAAAAATTGGATGGATTGCTACAGATCAACCTTTGTTGATTTTTTTAGACTGCAAGAATTAAAATTTTTTATATTTAATCAAATTCAACCTTTGATAAGGTTTCTAAAGAATGTTAATTTTCTGTAAAATAATAGGAACTGAGAAGAAATGTTACCAGATTGCTACTAAAATTTTTAAATAATAATTATCTTTTTTATTTGGATGTTTTTTATTCTGTTATCAGTTTTTATTTAATTTTATTCTGATGATGTTAAGACTTTACAATTTAATCATCTGAAATAATTCATGTATTTTTTAAACTGTATGACTTTATTTTTTATTACTTAGTATATTAAAACTGTTAATCTTAAGATAGCAGTTAAATAAGTTAACACCTGAAAATTAACTAGTAGTATGACTTAATTTTTTGTATTACTTATCTTATTCAAATATATAAAGCAGTGTTAATTATATTTTGTGGTGGCATGCACAATTAACCTTTAAAAAAAGTATTGCACTTATTGAAATTGATTTTGCTTCATTTCCAGATTTATTTTGGATTTGTAATGATATATGCTACTGTTAGTGAAATTCACACTAGTATCTATTCTTCTCCTTATTATGAAACTACTAAAATTACGTAATAATAATAATAATAATGAAGTACCTGTCAGCAAGAACATGCAGAAAACTCACGCAGACAAGATCAGTAAATACACCGATCTAGCACACGAGCTCCAGAAGCAGTGGAGGCAGGACCGAGTACGTGTTATACCTATCATCCTGTCCGCCACTGGTCTGGTGCCTCACACATTACACCACAGCCTTAGCACTCTAGGACTTCACAAAAACACTTATACACAACTCCAGAAGACTGTGGTACTCAACACAACATGCATAGTTAGGAAATTTATGGACACAACCACACATCCCTAACCATTCTTCCACACTTCTTTTTACATTTGGCAATATGTGCTTTGGTCCTTGACCAGCCATATTGTCTTTGCTGGGGAAACCCATGGTTTGAAATTTTACAAAATAATAATAATAATAATAATAATAATAATAATATCCTGACATTGATGCAATAAACTGCTTTATGAATTTGAAGCAAAAGACACCAACGTTATTGAATGTAACTAGTAGATATAACATCATGAATTAACATTAGTAACAAATGGGAATCAATTATCTTTTTCCTATATTTTTCACAAGCATGGTGCAAAAATCCCTGTAGGCTACTGTGCTTCAGACCATAAAAACACAAGATAATTACTATTATTATTTATTTTTTGAGTTTCACCAATTTGGGTGATATCAATTTCATTTTCGTTTGTCACTAAGACAATTTTTATTATTAATTATACATCAGAACAGATCAGAGTAGAATATAATGATATAACCGATAACTTTAATTAAATTGTATTTATTTATTTATTCTTTTGTTATGGGAACTGTAGAATTAAAATTATGAAAAATATTTGTAAACTGTTCTAATTCTTTTATAACTGTTTAATTTTTTTTATAAAATAGGCATTATTATTGTTATCATATCCTATGAAATAATACTTTCATAATATTATAATACATAACATTAATAATAACTATATTTAAGTTTCGTTTAACATGAATTTCTTTAATTTCTTGCTGCCGGTTTCAAATAAACAGTCGTAAGTTACTCCTGGATTAATTCCAATTCAGTTGCGACATGAGCTAATACTAATGCTATTTGGAGAAACCGAAACCCTGATGAAACTTAAAGGAAAATGAATTGATCTGATTTTTATTATGGATTATCTATAAAGACACATAAATTATGTATTTAAAGGGAACTATACGTAACACAAAGTTTTCATTTTACAGGGACTCAATTTCAAAATCGGTCTCCAGTATTTAACAAAAAAAAATATACATTGAAAAGAACTTAAAATTTTTTAAAAACTGATAAAGGAGATATTACAGTCAGCAGGAATTGTGGACTGAAATCCACAAATGGATTTTTTTTGTTTTAATTCGGCATCATTTAAAACATGTTTAAAGAGTTTTTTTTCTTTCTGTTAATTATTATACAGTCCTCTATTATATAATAAAAAAATGAAGCTCAAATGAGTCTTTGACCTTAAATTAATTTTCATTTTAATTAAAATTAAAGTTATTTTACTTGTACATCTTTAATTTTCTATTAGCTTGAACGTCAAAAGGATTTATGAAAGCTTTCAAAATCCATATCATATATAAAATTAAACTGCAAATTTATAAGAGTAAAATCTTCTTTTACATCAAATGTTGACACACTCGACATTTTTTTCTTTCGGTTCAAATTACATAAATAAAATTAATTGAAAAGTAAATCATTAAATGATTCCACATGACCAAAAACAAAAAAGAATCGATTTTGTCTGATAACGATGTTTTCACTCCTCCTTCGAATCAATATAATTTATTATTTAAAAAAAAATAAAAAAAGGTTAGTAAAAAAAGTAATTATGGGAAAATGTATAAATTATTTGCTATTAGAAAATTATGTATTTTGCAAAAATACCTATGCTTTCTTTGCACAGAATTGATCACGCTCCGATTCGATCTTGGCTACGCTACGCTAAAAGTTTTTAGAAATTACTATCACTCGACTATTTCTTTCAACTTCAAAGAGAAAGGGTAACATAACATTCATAAGCTTCACAAGATTTAACTTGCACGACAAGAAAGGATTACAGAAAAGAGAAAGAGCAAAGGTCTTTGGCATTTCTTCATTTTTTTTTTTTTTTCCATTGTTATTTTAATGGTATCTTAGTGCAGTTGTTTTGAACACATTAACTCTCATCAGCTACGTTACTTATTGACCCAGGTTTGGTGGGAGAAGCCATTTCCAACTTTTGTTTTAACGTCTCCCCTATTGACCTATTAAATTTTCACTACTACTTCAATCATCAAGAACGATCTCTCGTTCAAACCTTTTATTTATTTTTCATTACACAAACTTATTAAAATTTCTAAAAACATCTGTTCAGTGAAACCATTCTTAATAGCTCATTGAAGTGATCAGAAATATAATTTATTCTTTTTCTTAAAAACTAGTATTTTAAATTAAAAACGCCTGCTAAATTTACATAGCAACCTTTTCTACCTCCCTCTGATTTGCCAAGGACACGAACTCAAAAAAAAAAAGAAATGAAAGAAGAAAGACGGAGATGTTAAGATAAAAAAGAAAGAACTTTGAACAATTTAAACTTCGACATTCCCGAAATTAATTCATAATTTGCTGTTAGTAACTTCCGTAATTAAAAACTGTTTAATAAAGAAGGTACAGTATAAAATAAAATTTTGATTTATCGATGACCTTTTGCTAAGCTATTTTAATGGATATATGAAAAATCAACAACTTTGAATCTCCTTCAAAAATGCCAATTATCGAAAATACAATAATAGATTTATTTCTCATCAGTTTTTCGTTACATTATAATTTATTTTTTTTTCTGAAAACAATATTATTAAAATCTAAAATAATTGTTAATAAAACTGTAAAGAAAAACTATCAAACTTAATTTCCGTAAACCAAACTTCTGCAGTTTAAGATGAAAATACTAACTCCAGAAAAAATTAGCGATAATGAAAACTTACAAAACGATTATAAAAATAAGTTTACGATTGTGGCTAATTTATTTAAAAACAGGATCTGCTAAATACCTTTCTTTATTTCTATTTTAAATGTATTTTTCTATTTAAACTGATAATCCTGTTAACTGATAGGCCTAAGATATATGATATCTAAAGATCGCAAATTACTGAACTAAATTACACAAAAATAAGATAATATTCATTAATATTATCTTAAATGGATATTTCGTAAATAAATAGCCAGTAATGATAATGACCCGAAGATGTTTAAGGAAAAAAAAAATCCAAATTTTTAGTGTTAAAGAAAACGTTAGGCTACTTGAAATCTTAAAAACCACAATCTTTGAAAAGAGACAGAAGTAATTTTAAAACGAAAGTGCTTATGTAAATATTTCGCCTCCAGTCTTAAACACAGATGAAGAGGAAAAAAAAAAAAAAGTAAGAAGGACATGAAGTAACCGCTATTGGCTAAGGGAATTTCACAGCCAATCCTCCCATCCAGCATCAGATTCTCAGCATTTTTTTTTAGTGGAGAAACTTAATCACATCAGTTTCGCCATTTATCAAACAACCTGCAATTGCCTGAGGTAAAATTCGAGGCAAATGTTAGGAAATACATTTACAAGAATAAAACAGATTTTTGTATTTCAAATTCCAATAACAAAGAAGCCATTCAATTTACAAGTTTCTACAGAAAGATTTCAGAATCTTAATTGCTACTAGTTATTTTTAATATCAAATGACATCAAAGAGAAAAATAACATTTTGAAACTTACTTCACGATCTTATAAATAAATTAATATATATTCAAATATCCTATTTCATTCTTCAATGGAAAAATTATTTCACTCTAGTTCTTCCCAAAAGTTTGACATTTAACCTCCAAAAGAAAGAAAGGTATCCGAATTCAAAAAATTAATATGATCTTACGGAACTCAGAATGACCGTAAGTCTAACGCAAAACATATTGAAAATTACAGAAAGTAAGTTTGTGACACAAAAAGCATGCATGGCCTGAGTAAATCATCGGTATGCAGCCAGTGAGTGAAACGTTGAAAACTACTGGCACAGCCACAGGCAAGTGGGTTCCAAAACAAGAGGCCCAACCCAACACTCTTCTTTTCTTTATAATCTTACCTTCTAAACATATCGCAAACCATTTTTGGAAGTCACATCATATATCAAACAAGATAGCTTACCTTTGATCTGCCAACGGCGACCCTCCATAATGTCAGCACTGAAATATTTTCGCCACGATTGATCGGAAAACTTCCACAAATCTGAGCGAAGCCGATGGGTGGACGGAAACGACCTGGCAACGCGTCCGCTGATTGGTCCGACTCAAAGCAGAAGACAAAGTTACAAATTGGGGAACAAGTTCACCTTCGTAGCATGTAAACCTACTTCAGATTATATTCAATTATTTTTACAGAAAAGAGCTCAAAGCTACCTGTTAATCCACAGAGAGTTCAAGATAGAATAATTAAATTTAAGATAACCAAATGTAATTTGAAATACTCAATGTACTTGATGAAAAACGAAGTTTAATCAAAACAAATTTTGTAAATAGATAGGTAATAATATTCATATAAAAATGCTTGGCCCTTTATCAGAGAAAACCAGTGTCATAATTGGGAACTGCAGGGTCCGGCGATTCTTCTTTTTTTTTTTTTCTTTCCTGGGCCCATCTAATTCCTTTCGCAGTTTATTAGTATAGTATAGTTATTATATATATAGTAAGTGAATGTGCAGTTATGAAAATCAATGAAACTAAGTTATTTATAGCCAAATAATCACAATAATATCAGGAGATATTCTCATCAATTTTTCTCATTACACTAATTAAAGAGACTTAAGAATTTTTTTTTAAAAAAGAAATTAATATTTTTATAAAAAAATTAAAATAAATAAGATTATTTATTATTATTATTATTATTATTATTATTGTTATTATTATTATTTAATTACACATTTAATACATCTTTATTATCAACTAAAGTTTCAGAACACTAAAAAAGTGTTCCCTATGTCTGGCGACCCAATTTTATTTGGATGCTTTGCCATGCCTTGGTTATTAACAGAACTGAATTAAATAGTGAAAACACAATCTTCACGCTCTATAAAGCAAACAAAACTATTGCTTTTCGGAAGGAAGAAAGGATGCTAGTGATGTAATAGGTCAAAATGCATGTGTCAATTGCAAATGATGCAAAACAGGAATCTGGACGAATTTTTATATTAAGATTCGGTCCTTTACGATTAAGTTCTCTTAAAACAGTAAATATATCAATGAAGTTTCAAATTAGTATCTTTCTTCACTTCGAGATTCATCTTGTCGAATAGTTGTTATCATATTTTAGATTTAACGGCCGTTTTTCAAAAACAGATGTAATAATTAACTACTTTCCTTAAAATGTTTTTTTCGAAATTTTTTTATTTTCTTTGTTTTATTTTTTTAAACTCGTGAAAACGTATACAAAAGAAAAGTCTACGTTTGCTTAAAAATTATAATATCTGGTAAACATAAACAGTAGCAATTTTTTCATTTTCTGAAAATAAATGAATTAATATGCATTACTTACTTAGATTTCTTAAATCCAAATAATTTTAATCATACCAAAGCGTGTGCAAATTATTAAAACGATTAATATGCATTATTAGGCATCATTGTTTTGGCACTAATGCTTTTCGGTAGAAATTTCTTGCAAATGAACCACATAGAAAAAATTAAAATATAAAAAGTTATTGTCTCTTGTGGCATGGCCAAATTTCAAGAGAGCTATCCGGTGGTTCAACCAGTGCCGGATCTAGATCGAATTTCATCCGGGGCAAACAGTCAGCTTGGCTGACTGACCCCCTTTACAAACTTAGATAGTAATTAAATTATTAAATAAAACCCTCATCACAGCGTATTTACACGAGGGCTAAAGGGCTATAGCCCAGGGCGGCAACTTTAGGGAGCGGCAAAAAAATAGAAAAAAAAACCCCCAAAATCCTGTACTATTCAATAATATTAATATTCAAAAATATTAAGTGTCATATTTCAAGCAGAAAATGACGGAAGCATAAAAAGAAAACAGACATTTCCTGGCTTTTTGATGTGTCTGTACAGTGGACTTCCATTAATTACGTGAGGTGTTTTTTTTTTTAAAATGTTGACCCCCCCCTCCCCCTTGGTGAGATTTGGTAAGATGTGGTGGGACCCCTCTCCCCCTTACGTGAGATTTCGAAAGTCAAAAAGTCGAAAAAAATGTTATAATATGTATATTCTCTGAATTAAAAAGTTGACGTGAGATTTTCATTGACCCCCCCCCCTTTAAATGAGATTAGGTGAAATTTTGCTAGACCCCTATCCCCCCCCTCCCATTTTGAGCTCACGTAATTAATGGACGCCCCCACAGTATTTTTGGCTTTGAGTATATAACCCGGGAAATCGGGTATATGATGTCTATGGCCGTAGGTTTGAAGTGGAAAGGGGTAGATGCTGCATTGGAATTCTCAGGCGTGGGAGGCGGCGGGAGACTGTCTGACAGTGACGTTATACCTGTATTTACTTTCTAATACATATCTTCTGCGACTTTTATGTACGAAATATATTCCAATTATTTAAATTAACTTTGATGTTTAATTTTCTGTTAAACAACTTTTTCAACATATTTTTAGAATGTGTACTTAAGGAAAGGAATGCATCATTATGGGCCTATATATTTATATAATTTTTTTTTTTCATACTGTAAGTAAATTCTAACGAATAGAAGAGTTGTAAATTACCAGTAAGCTTTGTTAGCTCAGAACTAAACAAGCATCAGTATAGTTTACTAGTGATATATTCAGACATGAGGGTCAGGAGTAAGGGCGGCTAATCTGGCATAGCCCATAGGCGGCAAAATGGGAAATCCGCCTCTGATGCTCATTCGCAGTATTTTCAAACAAATGACAATTTATTTCACATAAAGAAAGATTTTAAATTTAAATATATATACTATCAACATTCATTAGAATAATCATTTATGATTCATTGTCCCTATACCAATCACAAAACATGATAGATAGATAGATAGATAGATAGATAGATAGATTTTTTTGATTCATCGTACCAGGACAGACATATACAGTTGTTTTAGCATGTGAATAAGTAATATATGCACGAATCATCATCAACCTAGTTCGAACAGCACCATTAATATAAGATGAACTGGAAGATACTTACAATGTTAGAGGGCACATTGTATAGATAGTTAGTTTCACACAGGGGCGTATATAATGGGGGGGGG
>JAFIDM010009631.1:169001441-169013649 GCA_023159025.1 Thereuonema tuberculata | reverse complement strand
CCCCCCCCCCCCGAAAATATATTCTATATACGCCACTGGTTTCACATATCAGGTAGGACAAAGAATCATATAAGTCTTTCACATTAAAATTCCGTCCTCGATAGCTTCTTTGAAAATTTTTCAGTTGAAAATTTGAAAGTATTATTTAAGGAAATTAATTAAATCTGGGAAATTACAAATTATCACCTCTTCGCTCAAGTTTTACTATGTTTTCTTCTTTTTCTTCAGCTTGGTCCCACTTCTAATGATGAGGGATTCTTTTCTTCCATTTTGCTCTATCAAGTAACAACTCCTCTTCCAGTCCCAACTGTCATAGATTTTCTTTCATGTTACCATCCAGCATTCCATGGTCGTCGTCCTCTTCTCTTTTCTGGTGGCTTCATTTCAAACATTCTCCTCTCTAGGTAACTTTCATCCCTCTGCTTGACATGGAATCTCCTTAACCTAGATTCTCTAATCGTTAGTGATGCCTCGCTGATCTATGTCGTCCCCCATATAATTTAATCCCTGATCTTATCCATCTTTGTTACTCAAAATTGTTATTCAGAAGCATACATATTAGCCAGGTCTTAATCTTACAAAAGTGCCGGTCTTACTACCATTCTATACTTTTCCTTTAAGCCTTATTGTCGTTTTCTTATCATATACCATTCCAGAAACCTTCATTCAGATGGAATTCTAGCATTTAGTTCAGCATCCATTCCCCCTCCACTTGAACATTGGATCCCAAATATCTAAACTTTTTCACTTGCGTGACATTTACTTCATCAGATTTTTTGCCGTCGTCATCTTCCCCACACCACTGATCTTCATACCAACTCTTCAGTGCCCTTCTCCATTCTTCAAATCTTTTCCTTGCTTCCGTTCTTGTTTCCGTACACACCACAATATCGTCAGCAAACATCATTGTCCATGGAGCTGTTGTTTTCACCTTCAATCCAAATATTCACGCAATTATAAAAGAATTCAAAGCAGATCTTGGTGCACTCCCATCTGCATCGCACATGCCTCATTGGCACCAGCAATACATCTTAAGTCTTGCTGCCTTCGTTCATGTCTTGCTCCTGTTACTCCTTGGCACTCTGTTAAAGGCCTTCTCAAAATGAATAAAAGTGAGTGAGGTTTTTTTTTTTTTTTTTTTTTTTTATGCCTTCGGTTACTTTTTCTACCAGCTGTCTTAAGACGAAGATGACATCTGTTGTACTCTTTCCTGACATAAACCTAAACTCTTCCTCACTAATATGTACAATATCATGTAATCTGTTCTCAATTACATGCCTATATATCGTTCTTATTTTTATACTAGTTGCAACCCGTGAAATATTCACGGAAGTAAAACAAATACCATATTTTTGAAATACCGTGAGATTTTATATAGCGCCACAGCGCTGACCGAAAGACCATCGTTATATGAATCTTTTAATATCAATATGCTTTCCTCGCACTTTCGACGAAATAAGTTAACCTCCTGCCCTAAAATAATAGGCTCCTCCAAATCGAGCCTGTGAGAGAATGCTCCCCAATGCCTTACGGGGGCGTAGGAATTATTTCTAGTTCATTTTTTTTTATTATTCACTAAATGAATAGATGCAAAAGTTTATAATAATTTGCCTATACTTAAGTATTCTTTTTTTTTAAAAAAAATACACTAACAAAATTAAAAATACACTTTAAAATATCCTCTCTCCGACTCTCTCCGCTCTCTCCACTTTGATGGCAAACAAACGTACATCAGTACAGTCCGTTTTCGTATTCGAGAGCCTTCAGCGCTTTTGCGCATGCGTCAGGTCTCCTGCGATTTTTTCCAAATAGGGGCGAGGAAGATGGGATGTTTACTTTCTATAGTGTTAGTTTACTAGTAGCTGCGTTCTATTTGCGCTTTTCGGGAAAGCATTTTCTTAAAAGCGAAAATGTCCAAAAGAATTTCTTAGGAAAGTATCCATCTCAGCGTATCACCCCTTTGAGGAGTAGAATCGTCCCGAAATGGTAGGTCTGCCATTCAGAAACGGACTGTACATCCGTTTTTTGCCTATGGGGTCGTCCATTAATTACGTAAGGTCAAAATGGGGAGGGGGGTCCGGTAAAATCTCACCAAATCTCATCAAAAGGGAAGGGGGTGTCAACGAAAATCTCACGTCAACTTTTTCATTCAGAGAAGATACGTATTATAGGGTCATTCCATGTGAAATCAACCAAAAAAAATAATAATTTTGGACCTTGACCCCTCAGAAATTGATGATTTTTTGCACACTGATAATATCTATAGAGAGTATAAAAAATGCAAATTTTCAGATTTTTTGGGCTAACAGTTTTTGAGTTATTGAATTTCAAAAACTAAAAAATGCTTGATTTTGGCCGTGTTTTGAAATTTTCAAAACACTGTAACTCAAGAACCGTTCAACCTACAGAGCTGAAATTGATGTCATTTTGTTCAGTTTTTAATGGCCTTTAATTTGATATACAACAAAAGTATCTTAATTTCAAATTAAATTTTTTTTAAAATTTCAAAAACTGGATTTTAAAAAAACTCAAAAACACCCCTTTTGTTTTTTTTTTTTAAAAATATATGTTATTTGTATTGTTAATACCTATTTTTGTGCCAAATTTCATAATGGGACAGCCAGGGGATCATATGGAAATAAAATTTGAAGTGTCATAGTCCAAGAAAAACATGAGAATGCGACTAGCAACCAGAGTTCTTATCGTTCGTTGCGTGTCGAACTTTAAATCAAATATAGTTGATGAAAGACAATCGTTCTGAGTATATTTATAGTTTGTGTATGATCAGTAAACTTACATGGTTTCATCTATATAATATAATTAAATTAAATAAATCAAAATATAATTTTCAATTATATTAACAAATTATAAAAATAAATTTCAAATTAATAATAATAGTAATAACAAAAACAGCATGAATTTAGAGGAATATTCTCATCAATCACATCAGCGGTTAATAAAGTTCTAACATTTTTAATAGTTTTTACTGTTTCAGAATTATATTTTTCCCAATTACTTTGACTGAATAATTTATATTTTATATAGTTTTCCAATCTTAGACCAAAATTATTCTTCAATTTATTGATTTGAAAGATTTTTAACCAATTGTATCGAGTTATTTTTTCATTAATTTGATTTTTTTTCCTATTAACATTCTAAATGTTCACATATTAAAATTTGAGACCAATGTTCATCTGATATCTCAAGACAAGCCTGTTTCACGCTTATTAGGCGATCATCAGTTGAGAGTAGTCAGAATGAACATCGCAGGTCTCATAACGGAGGTCACTTGGAAGTTGTATAAGAAGAGCAGTGGAACCTCCATGGCTGTAAACTAAATATATGCTGTCATTATTATTATTATGAATTTCTTTTGTTTCAATTGTTTTCTTTGTAATTGTAAATCCTGTTTGTAATATCTGATTTAAGTATTTTGTTCAATTTACTTCCAATGTCCTTAATATTTATTGTTACTAGTTCTTACTGTACTCTACAAAAATAAGCTAAACATAGGTAACTTTAATATACATATGTACTAATTATATATAGAGTTAAATCAGAAAATTATTTTAACTTTTAAATTATGTTACTGTCTAATTAAAAATTTTAGAAAATTATCATCTAGCGGTGTACTTGACAAAAATCACTTGGAAAACAATACATAGTCATTTGATAGTTTTTAACAATGTATTCAAAATTAATTAAACATTTGTAGTATACCTATATTCAGAACCTGTTGATAGGAATTTGTCATTCCTAACGGGACTGTAACTTTTGTATTTAGAATCATAATAAAAAAAAAAATATATTATTATTATTAATTTAAAATTAATTTATATAATTTGTTTGATTTATTTAATTTAATTATATTATATAGATGAAACCATGTAGGTTTATTGATCATACACAAACTACAGATATACTCAGGACGATTGTCTTTCATCAACTATATTTGATTTAAAGTTCGACACTCAACGAACGATAAGAACTTACTCTGGTTGCTAGTCGCATTCTCATTTTTTTCATGGACTATGACACTTCAAATTTTATTTCTATATGATCCCCTGGCTGTCCCATTATGAAATTTGGCACAAAAATAGGTATTAACAATACAAATAACATATATTTTTTTTTAAAAAATCAAAAGGGGTGTTTTTGAGATTTTTTAAAAACCAGTTTTTGAAAATTTTTAAAAAATTGAGTTTGAAATTAAGATTCTTTTGTTGTATATCAAATTAAAGGCCATTAAAAACTGAACAAAATGACACCAGTTTCAGCTCTGTAGGTTGAACGGTTCTTGAGTTACAGTGTTTTGAAAATTTCAAAACACGGCCAAAATCAAGCATTTTTTAGTTTTTGAAATTCAATAACTCAAAAACTGTTAGCCCAAAAAATCTGAAAATTTGCATTTTTTATACTCTCTATAGATATTATCAGTGTGCAAAAAATCATCAATTTCTGAGGGGTCAAGGTTCAAACCATTGGTTGATTTGATATGGAATGACCCTATAATAGATTACAACATTTTGTAATATTGACTTTTTGAACTTTTTTGATTTTTTGACTTTTTGAAATCTCACATGAGGGAAGGGGGAGGGGGGGGGCCCACCAAATTCTCCCAAGGGGGGGGGGGGGGGTTCAAATTTTTTTAAAAAAACACCTCAGATAATTAATGGACGGACCCTATTAATAGTATGATGCACCAGTATGGTATATGCTCTCTCCATTCTTCCGGCATTTTGTCATTTTCCATAATGTCATTGAAGGCATCTGTCAGTAGCATTAGACTTCGATTGTCCAAACATTTCCATACTTCAGCCTGTATTTTTTCAGGTCCTACTGCTTTGCCATTCTTTATTTTGTGAAGCGCTTCTTCCACCTCGAGAATGGTCACACAGGACAGCTGCTTCATCTTTCATTATTACTGTAAATTCATTTCCCAACATCATTCATTAAATTTTGAAAATACCATCTGTTAATTAGCCCATTTTCTTGAAACAGTAAAATGCCATTCTCAGCCTTCAGCAACGTTGCCTGTTAAACATCTTTATTATTGCTATCTAAGGACCCTATTTATCCCTTCTCTCCCATTTAGAGCATGCTTCAGCTTTTATCTCTAGCCACTGCCCTTTTTGCTTTATTCTTAGCTTTTCTATATTCATTTTTACTATTTTTGAATCCATCTTTATCCCACATTTTCTTTGTCCCTTTCTTTTCTCTTAAGCATCTTTGTACTTCGTTCCATCACCAAGACTCCTTTCCCTCCTTGACCAAATTTTTAATTGCCTGACTAAATATCTCATTTTCTATATTTTATTATATTAGCCGTGGTTCCCACAGGTTAAAAAAAAGAGTTGTCCTGATGTAGAGATCGAATAAATTGTGATTGTGTGATCACTTCAAACCTTTCCCAGTTGATAAAAAAATCACTTGATAGTTACTAATGCATGTTAAATTCTTGTTTTGTAAACCGAAAAACGAAAAGATATTAAATTTTATCGAGATCGTAAAACATTCCTGTCTCTTTCTGTCCTTCTTCACCCCATTAGGAAAAAAAATAGTCAAACCCTGAGAAAACATTTAACCCAATTCTAAAAGGCACCCTAAAATTTAAAGTTTCTATGTTCAGCAGTTTCGGCTGTGCATTGGTGAGTCAGTGAGAACACCTAGTTTGTGATAGAAACCCACCCCTTCTGTTCACCCTTCTGATATTTTTTTTTCGAAAAACATTTGAATATGTATTTCTTCATTTCGTAAAAATAGTATGTTTCCCGAGTTTCACTTTTCGAGCTTAAGCACTTTCCAAGATACACGGTTAAAAAATATAAACGATACGTTTATATAATTATATTTTAACCCACTGGCCATTAAAATGCTTAGAAGTATCAGAATTGCACCGGGTTTGGACTCTTTTTGCAAGAATTAATATATAGAATTTAATAATTGTAATAAAAATTACGTAAAGGTAACAGTTTAAAAAAATGTAGTTTTGCAGAAAAAGGCCCAGTCGATAAAAAAGGAAGAAGACATGCCGATGGTAGGATTAGCGAGGATTAGCGGTCGACTGATTGCTTGTGGGCGTTTGCGGTGCGAAGGGGGGAGGATTTCTTCAGATGCCACCAGTCTTTGGACAGATTATAAGAAAGTTGTCCCCTCCCCTGTTTAAACTCTTATAGGACGCCAATATCGAAAATTCGTCAAATACGTATGTTTTCGATTTTGACAAAGACTAGTCATGTCAAATATCGTGTTTCCAGCTCAAACGGTTTCCGAGATATGCATACTCTTCAAGAAAGTTAGGTCCCCACTTTCACCCCTTAGGACGCCAATTTCGAAAATTCGTCGAATAGGCCTACGTATCTTTTTGATTTTGATAAAGAACACTCATATTAAATTTTGCGTTTCCAACTCAAACGGTTTCCGATATGCATACCCTTAAGAAAGTTACCCCCTCCCCTTTTTACACCCTTTAGGAGTGGTATTTCCAAAAGCCCTTTCTTTCGCCTACGTCATAAGGGGAACCCATCCCTAAAATTTAAGTTCCTAGGTTGAGCGGTTTCGACTTTGCGTTGATGAGTAAGTCAGTCAGTCAGACAGTGGGTTTTGCCTTTTATATATTAAGATTACATTATAGCACTTGTAAGTAAGTAATTCGTATGTTTTTCGCGGTCTTTGAAAAAACCCGCCTCGATCTCTGCTGCATCACACTTCACTTGAGGTTCGACTTGCCTCGTAACTCATCACAGTAGGCCTATTATCAAATACATAGTCAGGTACGAACTGCACGTTGACGGAAGTTGCTAAGCACATATGTACGGTACCTAATGTACAATATGCAATCAATTTTTATAACCCTTAATTAAGGAATAGTATTAAGTACTGTCTGTAACACAATCTGTATTGTCTGTTTATATTAACAGGAATTAAGTTATTACTCGTTTATAGTTTAATTCCTTCAGTATCGCGGAAATGAACGAGATAAGGAGTTTCATCTTTTTTCAAACCAACTCGTTAAGTTTAGTTAGCGTTCGGAGCCCCGCAATTCTGGCGTCCGGAGCTTGTGCCCCGGCTGCCCCCCCCCCCCACCTAGATCCGGCTCTGCGGTTCAACATTTATTAAGGGAGGAAGGGGGGAATACAGAGGCTAAATGATTTGATGAGCCTAACTTTCCTAGGAAAGTAGATTAAAAATTAAGCTTCCACGTTTGGAACTGATTATCATCATCTGCAGATATATTGGATGAGATCTGTCTTCAATACTAAGAATAACATAACTTTGATTTTCAAAAACTTGCTACAAAAAAAAGTTTTTGAGTTTTTGGAAGGACATCCGTTAATTCCTTCTAAAGACTTATGGTTCGTGAAATATTACTGTGAAGCTATTTCCTCATGATATCTCTAACAAAGTTTTAGTTCGAAATTCTCCTTTGGATCTCGAAATTTGCGAAAATTATGAAATGAGGCTTTAACATTATTCTATTTCTTTAAAATCTTATTCCTCTTCCTTAAATTTCTACTCCATAAAAGCACGGACATTTCAAATTCGAATTAGAGCCATTGAGGTTCCTGTTCAATATACAATACAGCACAGGCTCTGCTATTAGCAGTTGTGTGAGCAGGCCCGGACTGGCCCACCGGGACATCTCCCGGTGCGCCCCCCTCCTTTGGCTTGGTTTGGCGCCCTTCCGCCTTCGAGGAAAAAATTTAATAATACAAAAAATTAGAAATATTAAAAGTCCACCAAAAGTATTCGACTTTAAAATATAATACCGAAGAACCTTTCTTCATAATATAATAATGATATATTATTAGATATTATGATATAAAATATTACGCATGAACATGATGCAAATGATGCACTTCGTGGTACGGAGATTTGCAGCGTGGATTGACTTGGCTGTGAGAGTCCAAGCGCCAAGCGCTCTACGCTCCCATGGTCGCTGCGATGCTTGACTGGTGACTACTGACTGCCTGCCGCCTGTACCCGCTTTGTTCAGTACAGTTTCTGTTTCGGTTCGGGCGAGTCAAGTGTATAACATTGTGTTTAGAATTACAAGTTACCAAATTATCCATTACTTCGGCTTCTAATGAGCGCAGATGGTTATTATATTAAGATATTAAGGTAAGTCATCAATCAAGAGAAAAAAAGAGGAAAGATACAACTAAGAAGAATAAACAAGAAGGGAGAAGAAGTTTTGTGACTTTTTTGAGTAAAACTACGCTGTTAAAGATAATGAAAATAATAACAGACGAAATAAAGACGAAAATAACAGAAGATATCAAACAAGCAGTTAAGTTCTTATCATGATGGACACAACAGTAGATGTATCACGCAACGATCAATGTGCATTTGTTGTGCAATACGTAAAGGGTCAAGAGGTGTTTGAACGACTAAAAGTACTAAAATGTGTTTCATCAACCACTGGTGAAGGATTATTTAACACATTACAAAACACTTAGCTAGAATTCCCCTTCAGGACTGTGTAGCAAACGCATTTGACGAAGCTGCAAACATGAGTGGGCAGTATATCGGGTTAACGGCGCAATTATCCAGCGTTATTCCCAATCATGTTAACACGTGGTGCTATTTCCTTAATCTTGTACTGTCGGATACCGCATATTATTTTTCGGCCTGCTTCAAGAAGCTCAAGAATTTTTGAAGGAATCTCTTAAGAGACTTAGTATAGGCTACTGCCGGAAATCCTGCTTTCAAACTGGAAGCTATTGGAGCAACTAGATGGAGAAGTCGGAATGATTCAACAACCAAAATATTTGGAAGAATCGATGACTGGACATCGAGTGAACAAGACGAGACAAATCAATCCAAGTCAGCTAAGCTTGTCTACGTACAACTATCAGTGGCATTATTCAAGGTTTCCAACGATATTGAATTCAAGTCAAAAATCAGAAATGACGCAGCATCCATCTTGCAAAAGTTGTTGAGTTTTGACACAATTTAAAAGGCAATGACTTTCCTTCAAATTTTTAAAATTACCACTCCATTATCTGATTACTTACAAACAAAGAACACTGATTATTCGCAAGCCTGGAGACTGGTATATTCCTCACTGTCAAGACTCAAACGCTTAAGACATCAATTTCATGAAACTTTGAGCGTTGCTAACAAATTTGCGCAAAAAATGACTGAAGAAGTCCAAGAAAAGACTGAAATAGACCAATCACTCGGCAATATGACAATCGAAACTGAGTTGAAAAAGAAACGTACCAAAAAAGCCAAAAAGATGCCAGGCGAGGATGCTGAAGAAGAAAGCGTAGTAACAACTGCAGAGGAAATGTTCAAATGTTCTGTATTCAGTGTTGTTATGGATACTGTCATTCAAACTATGGAAAGCCGGTTTGTAAATCATAAAACACTTTATCTTGATCTTTCCTGGTTCGACCCTAACCATTTAAAAATCACCAACCCTTACCCACTAATGCACTAGAAAAGCTATGCCAAGTAATACCTTCCCTGGATAAAGGAAAGTTAAAAGAGGAGTTAGCGTCTTTCATTGAACTATGGCCCCAAATTTCAAAACGACCTATTGATCAAGATTATTTTGAAAAGAATGATTTAGAAGTTGAGGAGGCATTTGATTCCGAACATGACTTTGAACTTGAAGCTGGTGAAGAAGACCTCGAATCTCTCTGATGAAATGCACAGCAGTCAAAGAATGAAGCTCTTGTGTGAAATATGCATTTAGAGTTATTGTAGAATATAACATGTACTGCCTACAGTACACAGAACTTTTTAAGGTTTTTAAATATTTATTGACCATTCCTCTAACTCAAGTAACCTGTGAACGAGTTTGTTTTTTTCTAAATTGAAGTTAATCAAAACACGTCTAAGATCTACTAAGTCAAACGAAAATCTTGAATCGCTTATCATTCTGCAAAGTGAAAAAGACATTCTTATGAACATTGACAGTGAAGTTATAATAAACAAATTATGTGAATCGAGCTCTGAAATGAGACGTTTGCTTGCCCCTTAGCCGGAAGGCGATTTTGTAGTTGAAAAGTCAATGATGTAGCCTAACATTTGTAATCATTCTTAACATGTACAAAATGTCCACAATACATATATTAAATATAGTGATTAACATTTATTAAATGTAATTTTCGATCTTGATATACAGTACATACCATAAATAAATGAAATTGTATATAACATTAACCATATATAGTGAAGTCTCACTTATACGAATATGAGGGGCAACCAAAAATTATTCGTGTAAGTGAATATTTCGTACTAGCAGCAAAGCCTGTCGGACGACAGGCGTAAAAAAATCTGAAAAATCATTTTATTATCAACTATTAAATATAAAATAAATGTAATCTAAATACTGCGCTAACTTGTGAACGAAGCTTCTACGGCAAAAATGGTTTTGAGTCTCTTTATCTTGTATTTTATTCAAGTTCTCCTTTTACACAAACACTTGCCATACATTTTCAAGTATTCGTCCGCCTGTTCTCGCCAACCTTTCTTTGGTCACTACCGCCATCTTTAACCATCCATTCCACCAGCATAAAGTCTGTAATAATCACTGTCGAAATCATCTCTAGACCTACTTTCTGCATTCATTATGCTCCTAACACTCTCCACACAACTTTCTCACTCCCTTCGCATTCGAAATACAATCTAATATCGTAGCATTTCTCTTGAATTTTTTACAGGAACACTTCAGAAAGTATTTGAAAACTTAAATTGACAAAGAGCAGCTTGAAGTAGTTAGACTTTTTAAAGCCCGTGGCGAAGTGATCAAAATGTCATCCAAGATTACAACAAAAACATAAATAGCAGCAAACCACTGCAAGGCTTTCTCTCTATTTAGGAATTCTACGTAATTTGGGAAAATAAATTCTTTATTTGGTTAGAAAGTTTTAACCTTAAATGAAGTAGCTTTTGACAACCTCCATAAGCTAAAATCTAAGCACCCATCCTCCAAACTGTAAACATTCTATAAAATCAAAAATTAATTTGTATCATAGCATTATTAATTGAGTTACAAATGTGCATACTTCTTAGACATTCAGAAAACTGTATCTTTATATAATCATCATAATTTAATGAGCTCCAGACAGTAAGGTTAAATTTTTAAATACGATATTTGATGTAAATCAGTGCATTATTCTTTTAGAGTATGGTATTTTGGCCCTTATCTAAAAGGGGCTCATAGAACAGGTTTTTGATGCCAACATTTAATAAGATGTACACAATAATTCTAAACTTTCAACTATGAAATTTCATGTAAATTAGTGTTTTATCGTTTGACCTCCTTAAAGGGACAGAATATTGGCCCTTATTTTAAAATGCCTTTTCAATTCGCGCTATAGACTCGCAAATCTGATCAGGACTGAACAATAAGACTAAAATCCTAAATATGAAGTTCATAATTGATCAATAACTTACTCTTTCAGTTATTTACGGTACAGTATTCGGGCCCCACATCAGTAGTGTATTAAGGAACATGGATGCCTGTGTTTATTGTTCGATATATCACCCAAACAAAAGTGATCAATACGAATACACTGTAAGAATTGATCGTTAAAAAAAAGTAGTTAACCGTCAATTATACCTGCCGACTTTTTACCGTTAAAATTACGGTGACCGTAATATTTGCAAGAAACGGTCACTGTATTTTTAAAGGTAGATTACCGTAACTTTTAAAAGAATAGCTACCATCTTTTTAATGGTAAATTACCGTAATTTCTACAACACCGTTAAAAAAATAAGTCACCGTATTTGTAACAGATATTAGCCGTTTATTTTCCCCTCCTCTTATTTAAATGGAAATCGTGGCAAAAACTGTTACAAATATGGGGACCAACTTTTTTTTCTATATTTTAATAATGGATGCCAGATAGTAAGAGAAATGTATTTGCAATTGGGACCAAAAAAAAAAAATTAAAGATACATACAGTAAAACTTCGTTAGGTCGTCACTCAAGGGACCGAACATTTGTGACGACTTAAGCGGAGTGACGACTTAAGCGGAGTGGGCAATTTTGAAAAAAAAAAACCAAAAAAAAAACACTGAAATATATTTTTATGAATTGCTGTAGGATTTGGTGAGAAAAAGAAGATTTTCAGAAATCAATACCTGCAAATGAATGAGTGGAAAAAAAAAACATTTTATACTTACCACATTTTATTTTATTTTACTGGCATTAAAATAATCCAACAGTGTTGATTGATGAAGATGCTGATTA
>JAFIDM010009631.1:168972198-169001041 GCA_023159025.1 Thereuonema tuberculata | reverse complement strand
TTCCTCTTTCTATTAGTATATCAATTTTTCATGTCCAATTTATACTTCATTAAATACACAACAATGAAATTGGGTCCATCATTTAGAATAACCCTGTATATATTTATTTTTCTTTTATAGTGAACTTATTTTTCATTATAAATTCTTCCTTTGGGCATTTTGTCTATGTAGAAAAATAACATACAGTATATCCGTTTCATGCCATCTAATCAGTTAAGCCAAAAAACCTCGTGGCTATGCCCCTACATGCAGGCCCGGATTCCCGCCTAGGCCTAGAAGGCCCGGGCCTAGGGGCCCCAGACAGCCGAGGGGCCCCCGCCGTTTTGGATTGTTTTTTTTTTGGTTGTAGATTTTCGGGATGGGGGGGGGCGCAAATATCAAGTGCCTAGGGGCCCTGGGTGTTTAAGTCCGGCCTTGCCTATAGGCATATACAAACAAAATCTGAAGAGAAGTCATTACTTTGAAAATGCCTTTTTATGCAGATTAGTGCATTATTTGAATTTTTTAATGGCAAAACATTTTGGTCCATATATGACAGTAGGTCCATAAGTTGATTTATAAAATCAGAAATTTAACATCATGCATAGGATTATATTTAAATCTGAAATATGAAGTTTAATACAAAATATTATTTCTTTAGTTACTTAAGAGATGTTTACATAAGTGCTTTGGCTCTTAGAATGGGCATACATTAGAGCCCCGATTATCCGCGAGTGCCGCGAAAAAATTTTTTAATTACGAACCTCAAAAAAAACAATTTTAATCCAAGCCAACAACAGGGAAAATACAATAGGCCCTATAGTGCGAAGGTCAAAAATTACTTATAGGTTTATTGTGCATCGTGATCCTATAGGCCTTCTCGGAATTTGTGGATGCAAACGTAGAGCAAAGGTTTCTGCTTTACTGTACATATTTTAAAAGTTTTACGTATTATGTTTTTTGTACAATAAAACGTAGTTTTTAATGGTGAAATATTTTTTTTTTCGTGTTTACATCTCATTTTTAGTCTTTTATCGGGTTATCCGCGAAACCCTTGCCACCCAATTCCGCGGATAATCGGGGCTCTACTGTAGGCCCATATATTTTAAACTTTCATCAGATCTAGATAACAAACAGAGATGGTCAAGTTACTTTAAAAAGTTACTGAGTGATAGTTACTTTTTTTTATTAAACGACACCCCCCCCAAAAAAAAAATGGAAATCTTTTCCTAAACTGTTCAACCGTTTACTTTTTTAATATACTCAGTGTCAAAAAAATTAGCGCATCCAGAAGCAGCAGTCGAATTGGAATGACACTTGGCATTGGCAATGAGAATGAGGATGCAAATAACTGATTAGTGATTACAATGTGAGAGAAAATTATTTGGGAAAAACACAGTATTGTGTCATACCCAGTGTCGTATTTAGGCCTAGCCAACCTAGACAGTTGTCTAGGCGATACTCTCGTAGGGGCGGCGATGGTTCCTATTAACCCCTTACCTTTTTTATTCTTTTTTCATTTTATTTGTAAGTCATTGTTCATGCATTTTGTAGTTTTCTTTTTTTATTATGAACTAGTTACGACCCGTGAAATATTCACGGAAGTAAAACAAATTCCACATTTTTGAAAAACACAAGATTGAAAAAGATGTTCTAAGCTAATTTTTTTAGAAGCCATGACTTCCACAACAGCCCATATGTAATATGAATATCGGCTTATTTGTTAAAATAATATTATAATATTGTTAAAATAAAAAAAATAAAAAATTGATTTACCACTTTCATATTAGCCAGCGCTGCGGTTTCTCATTATGAAACATAATGGCAACCTGCTGCCCTAAAAGAATAGGTTCGTCGAAATTGAGGCAATATTAACGGAAGTAAAATAGATGCCACATTTTTGAAATATCATGAAATTTTTGAAAAACACAAGATTGAAAAAGATGTTCTAAGCTCATTTTTTAAAAGCCATTACTTCTGCAACAGCCCACATATAATTTGAATGACTAAGCCAAATTTTGTTAAAATAAAAGAAAATAAAAATTGATTTACCAGTTTCAACAATAACAGTAACAATAACGAATGTCCAACAGCCAATACTAATAATCCTGTCTGGGCAACAATGAGGGCACGTGCATCGTCATTATCCCCTACTTGTTGAGTATTGAGAGAGCGGCTACACAGCCGAAATTATTTAAAAACCGAGGTTTAACAAAATCTCTGATAAATTTTGACGCATGAACTTCATGTATTTCAGTGTAAACTTCATTTATGTGGGAAAGAAAATCTTAATACGCTGATAATAATTGTGTAATCGCGATCCGTCGTGGTGAAGTGGAGAAAATAGTAGAGACGCCATCTTTAAACATGGGCGTGACGTCATGCCTGACGTGTTCCAACGCTGCACTGTGATTGGTTATTTAAAATTACAAATTTACAAATTTGATCCGTATAACTTTTGCCTATTAATAGGAAGATTATATCAATAAATATGACAGGCATGAATTTCTATGTTTACTGGGGCAAAGCCGGACTGCTAATTATATATATGTATATATATATAAAGTTAAAGGTTTCCCACTACAGGCCTAAGCAGGCCCTTGAGTTCGCGGGAGGTAAGGCTCCCCGCGTTTTGTGACCAACGGGAAGTTGAGGTCGGATGGTCAGCCCGACACCCGCTCGCCTTTAACTCCCGGGAAAGAAACAAAGGGCTGGGTAGAGGACCCGTTTGGAGGAGAATGGAGCATGGAAAAATCCCCGCCCTCCTCCTAGGTCGGGGGTCGAACCCGCCACCTCCAACCAACAGCCAAGCGCCCTTACCCACTCAGCTACCGGGCCCACGTACTGTATATACGGGTGTGTTTTCACAGCATAAATGGGAGAATTTTATATAGGGGCGGCAAAAATAGGACTGCCATACTTCTAAAACTGGTCCTGCCTCATACCGATCGTAGCGAGATATGTGGCGATTCAGCTTGGATAGTCATAGAGACACCTAATGCTATCTTGAGGAAGATCCTCTCAAAGCTGTTGCATTTGCCACTCCAGATCCTCATACCAGTTGAAGGTCGAAGCTGTTGTCCCAGCTGGTCCCACAACTGTTTAATGGGTAACAAATCTGAAGATCTAGTGGGTCAAGGAAGGCTGTCGACAGCACGGAGGCAGTTCAGGAAAATCCGTGCTGTATGTGGGCGGGCATTACCTTGTTCTAAAATGGATAGCTGTAGCCACACCATGAAGGGAAGCACATCAGGCCAAAAAATCTCCTGAACGTACTGCAGCCTTGTCAGTGTTCCCCTGATCACTACTAGCGAAGACCGAGAATCGTAGGAGATGATTTCCACATCTTGACGCCATCAATCCTGGTTGTCTGTCGCTCAACAATGAAATCCGGATTTGTGTGCTGTCCAGTGCTTCTCCATACTCGATTATAGTAGTTATCCATGTCCAGACAAAACCTGGAATCGTCACTAAATTCGATTCGTTGCTAGTCCACAGCTGTCCATGCCATCCTCTCACTACACAACTGCAAACGAAGATAATGGCAGATAACGTAAGGGAAGCCAAAAATACAAGTCTCGTTCTACAAGTAATCGTGCGGGTAGACAATCGTGCGGGTAGACACAGGGGTTTCTATTGATGCTGCTACATATCTCTGAACAAGGATACCCTTGGATCATTTTGCGTCTGTCGGACGATGACACAATCCTCTCTTTGGTAGTCTGCCTAGATCTCCCAGTGCCTTCCCTGTGCATGTATTTCCTCACATCTCCACTGCTTCCAACACCGTCGCACGGAACAGCCGGAACGGTCCAGGTGACAGCCAATTCAACAGAACGATTACCCTGCTTACAGCAGTCCAATGATATGACCGCTCTCAAACTCTGTTTTTCAGAAATAAGTAGAATGTGATGTCGAGGCATGCTTAGGACTCGGAGACCTGCATTCCACAACCACACTGATTATAAAGCACACAGCTTTCATATGACCACAGCCCAACTACAATCAGTGGCACAACTGCCTGTGATGGTGCCGTATATCGAGTTTCGTCGTTTCCGGATCATTCGTTCTGGGTGTCCTATTGTTTTGGCAATGAGTGTATATCTTACTTCCTAAGTATTTTTGTTTTGCTTTTTTCTTTTTTTCGTATTTTTATTTAAATATATATATGAAAGTTTAAATTGTTTTGGGCTCTGTTGCTATGTTATAATGCTGAGCAATTTTATAACAGATTTATGTTAAATTTTAGTATTTAAAATTTTATATTTTAATCTTTAAAATATTTTTTTTTTTTAAATTTTAAATTTTAACTGCAATATCGAGTCTAAAAGGTTATTTAACACAACACACATTAAAAATTAATATATAGATCTTTTTATTTAGACATTTTCTTGTCATTGTGTGTTTTATAATATTGTTGTAAGTTAACAGTTACAATGTTATGAAAGGGAAAAATAAAAGATAAAATATTTTTAATACATGCCAAGGCATTTTGCAGGTATTGTTTGCTTCGAGTTTAATCTTCCTCGACATTTCGTGGCAAATCACTAATAAAATCGTAAAATAGATGTTTCTTCGACGAAGCCATCCGTCTCTGGAGTCGTGTCTAATTTTTTCCCATAAAAACCTATGCTAAAAACACCAATTTCTAAGTCCAATTTTACCTTTATTTTTTAATATCATCAATAAATAAATTATAATCTTTTATTCCATGAATATGCTATCTATTTTAACGATTTTTTTTTTCTTTTCAACAAAACAATAGTTTATCAAATCAAATAATTTCTTTTTAGGTATGATAAGGTCGATCAGATGACAACAATGACTCATTGAACACAACAAAAATCTAAAGAATTATTTTACTTTTTGTAATTATATTTCTTTTATTATTATAAACCTAAAGCCTTATTTGTCCATAGCATTTAATTAATATTTTAACACTTCTGCAAAACATATTCTAAAACTTTTGTATTCTAAATGAAGGAAATTATTATTATTATTATTATTATTATATCGTAAAAGTTTCAAACCATGAGTTTCCCCAGCAAAGAAAATATATCGGCTCAAGGACCAAAGCACATATTGTCAAGTATAAAAAAAAAAAAAATGTGGAAGAATGGTTATGGTTGTGTTCATAAATTTCTTAACTATGCGTGTTGTGTTGAATACCACAGCCTTCTGCAGTTGTGCATAAGTGTTTTTATGAAGTCCTAGTGGGCTAAGGCTGTGGTGCAATGTGTGAGGCACCAGACTAGAGGCGGGCAGGATGATGGGTACAATATGTACTCGATCCTGCCTCCACTGCTTCTGGAGCACGTGTGCTAGATCGGTATATTTACTGATCTTGTCTGTGTGAGTTTTCTGCATGTTCTTGCTGACAGGCACTGCAATATCAATGAGATAGGTCTGTTTGTTGACCTTATCAACAATGTGATGTCAGGTCTGTTGTGATGTATAGTTTTGTCTGTATGAATGGGGCGGTCCCAGTACAGCTTAAGTGAGGGTGACTCTAGTTCACTTTGTGGTGTGTACTTGTAGTATGGGACCGTGTTCTTAATATGTGAGTGTTTGTGTGCTAACTGTTGATGAATGATCGGCGCTACCTGATTGTGTCGGTGGACGTAGTATGTTTGGGAGAGAAGGGGACAGCCTGATATTATGTGGTCGATCGTCTCATGCATAGTGTGGCATTTCCTGCATCTGTTGTCATGTGTGTTTGCATCGTGTAGAATGTGTTTCTTGTAGTTGCGTGTGGGGATGACTTGGTTCTGTATCGTGATCATGAACCCTTTGGTCTCCCCAAACAGTTCACCACTCGTCAGCCATCTGTTCGACGCTTCCATGTCGACATGAGGCTGTCTGAGTTCATGGGGATGCCTGCTATGGAGTTCCTTATGAGCCCATGATTCACGCAGCTGCTGTGTATGGGTGTTGAGGTGATGAGTGTTAAAGAAGGGTTTGTGAGGTCCAGGGGTGTGAAGTGTGTGTCAGCCTTGACAATAACTGAGCGGAGTGAGGAGTGTTGTGCTCTTTGGTGGAAGTGTTCCTTAAGTATGTGTACTTGCTTTTCATGTAGGGTGATGAGATTGATGAATCCTCGGCCTCCCTCTTTGAGGGGAAGAGTCATCCTTTCTGTAGCGGATTTGGGTTGATGCATGTTGTGTTTCGTGAATGTAGTGAGTGTTGTGCATTGTAGTGCTTCGAGTTCAGTGTTTGTCCATGGAATTATGCTGAACGAATATGTTAGTGTGGGGATGGCAAAAGTGTTGATGGCTTTAATTTTATTTCTGGCATTGAGTTGTGTTGGAGAATGTTGTGAACACGAGCACGGTATGTTTTCTTGATGTTTGTGTTGTCAATGACGCGTGCTTGCTGGAAGCCCAGGTACTTGTAGGTCTCTCCCTCTTCCATAGATTGGATGGCCAACCCATGATCCAGTTCAAAACCCTCCAAATTTGAAGTCTTCCCACGTGTTGTATGTAGCTTGCGGCATTTGTCGATTCCAAATTCCATCCCAATGTCTTTGGTGAACTGTGTTGTGACATGTAGTAAATTAGTAAGTTGTGCGTTTTTTGTGGCATAGAGTTTAATATCATCCATGTAGAGTAAGTGTGTGATTTTGTATGGTGTCAGAGTGCCTCAGGTAAGCCTATAATCGTGTTTTGTGTTGTCTAGCATGTGGCTTAATGGATTCAAGGCGAGGCAGAACCAAAGAGGACTCAAGGAGTCTCCCTGGAAAATACCTCTCCTTAAGGGAATGGGGACTGTAGTGATGGAGGTGTTGGAGATGCGTAGGTTTAATGCTGTGTTCCAACTCTTCATCATGGCATCCAAGAATGCTGTGATCTTGGGGTGTATTTTGTAGAGTTGAAGTGTAAAAGCCAGGAAATGCCTTGTTGTAGTCGATGTACGTGATGTGTACTTTGGGGAGTGGAGGCCTGAGTGTGGGGGTCTGTGCCTGTGTATTGTGCTAGTGCGGTGTAGAAATCATCATGTGCTGCTTGTAATATGTCGTTAGTTGTATTGTTGGGACATGTTTACTGAGGGATGCAGATTACTTCTGTGTTTGCCATAAAGGTAGTGTCTTCTGGTGGGGTGGGGTGTGGTGTCCTGTGGTTGGATTCAGCAACCTCTTCCCTAATTTGTGTAAGTATGCATGGAGGAATAAGATTGTTTACTACTGTGAAACATGTGCTGATCCGCTACCCGCTGTTCGCTAAGTTCTAACAATGGATAGCGTGTAGTGTAGGTCTGTTGTGGTGTACGGTTTTGTCTATGTGAATGGGACGGTCCCAGTACAGCTTATGTGAGGATGGCTCAAACATGCTTCGTGGTGGGTACTTGTAGTATGGGACTGTGTTCTTAATAAGTGAATGTTTGTGTGCTAATTGTTGATGGACGAGCGACACTACTTGATTGTGTCAGTGGAGGTAGCCTGTTTGACATTATGTGTTCGATTGTCTCATGTGTAGGGTGGCATTTCCTGCATGTGTCATCGTGTGTGTTTGTATCATGTAGAATGTGTTTCTTGTACTTGCCTGTTTGGATCTTGGTCCTGTATTGCGATTATGAACTCTTTGGTCTCCTCGGCTCCCTCCTTGAGGGGGAGGGTCATCCTATCCAGCTTGTTTTGGTGCATGTTGTGTTTCGTGAGTGTAGTTCGTATTGTGCATTTTAGTGCTTTGAGTTCTGTATTTGTCAAGGGGATTATCCCGACGGAGTATGTTAGTGTAGGGACGGCAAAAGTGTTGATGGCTTTAATTTTATTTTTGGCACTGAGTTGTGTTCTTGAGTGCAGTTTTGATGTTTGCATTGTCTGTGATGTGTGCTTGCTGGAAGCCCAAGTACATGTAGGTCTCTCCCTCTTCATGGATTGGATGGCGAACTCTGAAATTCCCAAGGTCTTCCTGCATGATACATGTAGCTTGCAGCATATGTCGAATCCAAATTCCATTTCCATGTCTTTGGTGAACTGCATTGTGACTTGTAGTAGATTAGTAAGTTGTGCGTTGTTTGTGGCGTAGAGTTTAATATCATCCATGTAGAGTAAGTGTGTGATTTTGTATGGTTTCAGAGTGCCTGAGTTAAGCCTATAGCCATGTTTTGTCTAGCATGTGGCTCAATAGATTCAAGGTGAGGAAGAACCAAAGAGGACTCAAGGAGTCTCCCTGGAAGATACCTCTCCTTATGGGAATGGGGAGCATAGTAATGTAGGTGTTGGAGGTGTTTAAGTGTAGTGTTGTTGTGTTCCAACTCTTCATGGTGGCATCCAAGAATGCCATGATCTTGGGGTGTATTTTGCAGAGATGAAGAGTGTGTAAGCCAGGAATGGGGAACCGAGTCAGATTCCTTCCTGAAGTCGATGTGCGCAATGTGTAAATTCCTATTCTTTGTGCATGCCTGCCACAGGATTACCGAGTCAACAATGAGCTGCTCCTTACATCCCTGGGAATTTGTGCGACAGCCCTTCTGTTCTGAAAAAATGTTATGTGTTTCGATATCTGCAAGTGTGGAAGGCAAGTGACTGGATGGCAGTTTGCAGAGTACGCTGTTTCAGTGTTCTTGCTCTGTAGGTATGTGACACCCTACGTAAGGAAATGAGGCATATGTTCTAAGTGTTGGATTATGTCAGGGAGTGTAAGAGCTAGCTTTCGATGCAGTGACGTGAACCTCTTGATCCAGAAGTTCTGGTAGCTGTCTGTCTGCGAGAGTAATGTCATGGAAGGGCATGTAGAATCGATGTTCAGTGAGTTGTTGTTCATCTGTGATCCATGGTGCTTTGTCATTATGGGGGATGGGATTGGACCACAGAGATGACCAGTATTCGTGTAATGCCTCGCTGGTGGGAGTGTTTGTGTTGGTGTAGTAGAGGAAGATGTAAGAGATCTATAGAATGTTTTCTCATTGTATTGAAAAGTATTGTTCTGGTGTTTAAGCACAATGCAGTTTGTATCTTTGCAATCTTTTGGCAAGCGCACTCAGTTTTGTTTCAGTGTGTCGAGATATTCCTAAACCTGACTATGATGATTTGAGTGTGAAGGGCAAGTGTTCATAACCTGAGAAATAAGTTTCTTTTTTTAGCTTCCTGTACAGTATTGTATGAGGTGGATATGTCTCCTCTAAGGTCACTGATGCAGCCTTCGAGGTAATATCTCCAAGGGTGGATGTATTCTTGTGATCGTGCAGTGGGAGGTATGAGGTGTTGTTTGATCCCAAGTGCCCGAATGGTTCCATGTGCTGTGTAGTACAGTGTTGTGTGTATGTCTTCTAATGTTTGGATATTGTCGAATTGTTGTGGAATAGTGTGTGTGTTGAGATGGTGTATGATTGTGGAATTGTTTTGATGTGTGTACTTTGGGCAGTGGCAGCCTGAGTATTGGGTCTGTACCTGTGTATTGTGCTAGCACAGTGTAGAAATGATTATGTGCAACTTGTAATATGAGGGTGGTATGAATGGTATCCAACCTAACAAAGATACAAGACATTTTTTCTGCAAATTTAGTTTTATTTCTCGAGATAGTCTCCTTGTAAGTCTATACACTTGCTCCCATCTCTTCAACTCATCCAAATAGTACTTGGCGTCTTTCTCTGCAAAATAGTTGTTTATGAAGGTGATGGCGTCCTCATTCGACCAAAATCTCTGTCCTCCGAGCACAAATTTTAGCTTAGGGAACAAAAAAAAGTTGCTTGGGGCTAGATCTGGTGAGTAAAGAGGGTGGTCAAGCAGTTCAAACCGTAATTCGTGGATTTTCGCCATGGCAACCTCTGAGGTGTGAGATAGCGCATTGTCTTGGTGGAACAAGATTTTTTTTCTGCAAATGTGGCTGTTTTTCCAAAATTTCTGCCTTCAGTTCATCAAGTAATGATGCATAGTATGCTCCTGTATTGGTTGTCCCTTTTTGAAGATAATCGATTAAGAAAACTCCTTGACTGTCCCAGAAAACAGTCACCATCACTTTCCCAGCCGAAGGAACAGCCTTTGCCTTTTTTGGAGCTGATTCCCCCATGGCAGTCCACTAATTTGACTGTATTTTTGATTCTGGAGTATAATGGTGTATCCAAGTTTCATCTACAGTAATTATCCGGCACCAAAACTCTGATTTATTGTGTCTAAACTGCGCCAACAGAGCATTGGAAATGTTCAAGCGAACACGTTTCTGATCCAAAGTGAGCAAACGTGGCACACAACGCATGGACAGCTTTCACATGCCTAAATCTTGATGCAATATTGTGCCAAACACATTCTTAGTGTTTAGCCAATAACTCGATTTTTTCAAAAATGTCACTTGGACCCCTTGGCTTCTGGGGTCCTCATATATATATAATTACAAAAAATATAATTGTGAACAAGCATATGTTTGTGCATTTTGATAACATGTAGAACAGATATCAGTATAAAAAACATTTTTGAATAGTCAACAATAATATAAAAGTTTTGTTTAATTTATCTGTGTGTGTATTTTCTATTTATTTCGATAGTTAAAGATTTAATTTTATTATTACTAGTATATAAATTCTTTTTTACATTCAGGCATTACTCTAATGGACTCAGCATGCCTAGTGTGTATTTCATTCCACTTTTAGGATAGGTTAGGAAGACATATAAATTGTAGTTTTAGATTCTTGTATTGTTGCTGTACATTCCGAGACAAAATTGGTAGTGGTTTTTAATTATCTTTGCCAAATACCCAGATTTTTCATTATAAATTCCATTTTTTTTTCTGATTCTTCCCAATATATTATTTTATTTGCGACAGTGTTCAATTAATTTGCTTTAAAACTAATGGTAATAACTGTGTGCCATATTTAAAAGGGAGAAATATGAAATTGTGTGGTATTTTTGCAATACTTTTCGCTAAGAATCTATGATTTTGTCCATTGCATAGGAGGGGGGTGTGTGTACTGCATTTGGTATCTGAGTCCTGAATTTGATATAGGGGACCTGCTTGTTAGCAAAAAATAAATGTTGCATTAAGTAAAATGGAATAGCTATTTTAAAATTTGAATATCCATTTCTTAATTGCCATAATTTGTGCAAACTAATATTGTACTCAAAAAAATTCTGCTGTAAACTCTCTGTGATGAAAATCGAGGAAATTGTGCTGTCAGCTGCCACTCAAGAAGTTCCCATACAGGATCGATAACATTAAGGTTAGTGACTGAGGATACAAGGGTAGTTGCTTTAGTTATTCTCATGGGAGCATTATCTGCCTGAAACCACAGACAGGCATCAGGAAAGATTGTCTGCACCACTGCATGCAGATGGTCCTGGAGAACATTCAGATATGTTGCAGCTGTAATACAACCCTTTAGAATAACTACGTCCCTAAAGAGTGCCAAAGTTTAGTGGTCCATGCCATTATAGACTCGCTGCCATGCTTCACAGTTGGAACCAGCAGGAAGGATGTTATGTTTCTGCCATAAATCTCAATACATAAACTCTCCCTTGGTGGAGAACAAACTGAAAGACGAACGTTGGACCAAACGACATGTTGTCAATTGTCAAGGTTGCAGTTTTGATGTTATCTGCACCATTGTATGCATATTTTAGTAATGATGTCGGTAATGAGAGGTTTGCATATTGCAACATGGCCATAAACATTTAATCTGAATTTCGGGTAGGAACTTCAGATTAAACCAGATGAAGTGACTAGTTGAAATGTGATCTTGACCAATATTTATCTGTATTACTTGATTTGCTGTGAATTTATGTTTACAGTGCAGAATTTGTGTCATTACTCAGTGATCCCCGTCTGACATTTTCTTTTTCCGTCCACAGTCGATGTTTAGAGGCAATTAATTTCTGTTCGACAGAAAGCCATAACCTTAGATACAGTTCCTCTTGCAAACCTATGATTTTGCCTGTTCTAATCACAGAAGCCCTTATTAGAGGAGTATCAATAACCACGTCTTTTGGGAAATTGCCGAGATCTGACATTTCTCATTATTACTAAACATCAGGCATCTTATCTGTGGTTGTAGAGCTGATAAGGGATAGCAGATTTCCTATCCAATCTGTATATATGCCATACAGTGCAAGCCATATCACACCAATAATTTGAATTAATTGTCTTTTGTGCTTTTTTTTTTTTTTCAGTGGTTTTTTTTCCATTATTCTGTGTATCCCCTTTATACAAAGTTAGCATGAAAATGGAGTGAAATGCATTTGTTTTTGAATTTTGTACCTCGGCTGATTATGATGGAGGATTCAAGAAGATAATTAAGGTATTCTATTAGAAACAAAAAAGCATATTTGTTGTCTTTATTTTCTGTAGCAGATAATAGCTACAAGTGACTGACTTGTATAAAAATAGATGTTTCTGTCAGGAAATTTTAAGTGACAAAGATATTACGAAAAATGACAAACCTCCTTTAGTAACTAAAACAACAGACACTTTATTGAAAGGAACAATAATAAGATAGCTATTAACAGAAAGATTCACAATATCTTCCTATACCAACCAACTATTTTCCAGACATTCAGTAAATAGAATACGTTGATGCATCCTATAATCAATACAAAATATTCAGAATACTCAAATATTCATACATATTGATAACAATGAAAAGCACAGTAAGTTTATTAAACCTGTACAATACAATATTCAACAAACCACTACACAAAATCGCAATTTTACATTATATTCTATAAAATAAATAAGGTACAGTATTGGTGTTAAAACATGCACAACCAATTATAAACCCTGAGAAAAACTGCTTGTTTTTAGCAGACTACATTTCTTCCTGCTTTTATATAATTTATTTCTAGATTTATTTACAAAAAAAAAAAAAAAAAATGACAAAAGAAAGAAATGGCTACTCTAAAATCCTAAGACTGAAGTTTGTAACATCTGAGCTTAGGATATGTTACCACTTTTTAAAGATATCATGCACATCCAAGTCTTAAACAAAAATACCACTTTTTAAAAAAATGGCAAATCACTATTTATAGCACCAGTATCAATTACTGGAGAATTGAAAGAAAACAGTTTTACTCAAATACTTATTAGTACTACTATTGCAGGATTTACTAGCACTTTGTACATGTTTATATTTTATTTTATGGATAATAATTGCTGACTGAAAAGACCTAGTGTCTGTTTTATACACATTTATTTTCTTCAGACAACATTCTTGAACTACCAGAGCTACATAGTTGTCAAATTGGCATATTGTATCTAAAATTTATTTATTTATAGTTTTAAAAAGGGTCTCTTTTCAGCATTAAAAAAATAACAATAAGCAATACATTTATTTGAAGACAAACAATCTGTTATTCTACATAATGGGTTTTCTATTCTTTTTCCCATCTGTTTGAACACTTTTTTTTTTTTTTGGAGCACTGAGGCTAAAGTTTAGAACAGTTGGCACATTTTTATTAGTCTTACAAATAAAAGTTGTATAATATTAAGTCATTTTTACAGCAGTAAAGGGGAATATTAATAATGCATTATATGTACTATAAAAAGGTTTATTCATACCACTATTTAAAATTGGAAGATTCTCATCAATTAATCAACTTCTAATCAAGTATTTACTTCTACTTATGAAGATGTATGGTTGTATATTAACTGTACGGTATTGAATTGCTTTAAGAAATATATTCTTAAGAAATGCAAATTTAAATGATTATTTATATACATCTAGAAATGGACAATTTATATTGTTAACAAGTATAAGGTTGAAGATATCCAGTGAGAATATTTATCACTAAAATAAAAAGTTTAACTCTTAAAAGATATCAAATAAAAAATGGATTAAAAAAATTATTTTTTTTTTCAAAAATATTCTTTGCAACTTAAAATACTATTTTATACTTGTAAAGCTTATATTAATTAAATAACTTCATCAAACAAAACAATTTAAAGTGAACAGGAATATACTTTTCATTTATTTTTATTTTAGTGGATCATAAATGATCATCAATATCTTATGTAGAAATTTTTTTTAGATCGTAACATATGAAATAATAAAGATTGCAAAATATTTTTATCATCTGTAAATCTCTCTCTTTAAAAAAAAAAACTAATAGGAAACCACATGTTTTTAGGAGAGAAGGGACCAAAAGAAAAATTGTAAATTATAAATTTAATAAATTATATTTACTAATAAGTAGTAACATTTTAGAAAGTATGATTAAATTATGTTTAGATACTTCCTAATCTGTATTATAGAAATATCAGAATACAGATAAAATAAAGATTAAAGTAGCTTATTTACCATTTTTGTAACAAAGCAGTTTAAATAACAATTCAATGTTATTCATAAGAGTATAAGCCTTTCAATTTATAATCATCAATCCAACACTGAACTGCAACTTATTAAGCAAACTTATAATTTAATAGTTACTTACAAGTTAAAAAAAAATATGGACATACAAGTGTTCAAAAAGCACGTGACATTTTGTGTACATGACTTATGGTTTGTTTCATAATTTCATCAATCACTGCAGCTGTGTCACAAATGCAACTATTGTGACAATGTGACTTTAATTCCTATTATACTGTGCATAGTTAAAAAAAAAAAAAAAAAAAAAAAAAAAAAAACAAAACAGTGTTAATATCAGAGTAATATTGACTTCTGTTGAAACATGCATCAGAATTCGAGTGAGTATATAAGCAGTTCAGCAGAAAAACTTTCAGAATATCTTTCACTTATGCAAGTACTGATCAATAAGAATTCAGATGAAAAATTACATTTGTGATATAACAGTCCAGTTCCATGATTAGTAATTGCTACGGAACCGGACTGACTCAGATTCACCAAGACTGGACAGGGATTGTTTATTGACAGAAGAGAAACTTGGATAACCGGACGGGATGCAAAAACCTTTTCAAATTCCTATGTAGATTATCAGACAAGCCTCTCTCTTGGAAGCACTGAAGTTGCCATCCGTACAGAAGTAGTTAAGTACACCTAAAGTTCTGCATGTGCAAGAACTGAAATGGCTGGTGAAGTTAAGGAATTTGTACATAGAACGAAGAGAACATTCTTAATGAAACATTCAACTCTATCAAGGAATAGTTTCATTTGTCAATTGCGTGATCAAAGGATCTGCACTTGGACAATGTAAAACCACATGAAATTCATGAAGCACCACTGGATCAAAAAGGAACAGGTGAGATTTGGGGTGCAAGTTACTGGGCATCGAAAATTGGTCCAAATACTTCAAGGATACCATCAGATCAAGAGTACTAATATTCTCTCCATAGGATACTCAATTTGGGCCTATTTTTCAGCATCAAAATAACTTCATAGTGGTGTTGAGGATAAATGAAGCTATGGCAGGAATTTTAAGAGAATGTATAAGTAGTAGACCCTCACTCTTTAATCTCCTCCATTACCACATATAGGAAGCAGCCAGACAATTGCAAAGACAGCTTGGATGAGTTCAACCTAAAATTATTAGATTTTTATTATTTGTAGTGTTTACAATTATTTTTCATTTTTACTTTCTGTTCATTATTAGATATAGAATAGGTGCACAGTAACTTTTGAACACTGTATAAACTGTACAAATTTCAATTATTTCAGCAGTAAGTCTATAATAAGTTTTAAGTAAAGTACAGTGCAGAAGGTAAAAATAGACAAAGAGCAAAATCAATTATTTTATTAATGGAGGGATGGAAGATAAAATTAATATTACAACATCAGCACAAGCTTTAACCAAATAGAAATAATAACCAAATAATAGAAATTACAATTATTTAATATTAATAACCACCAAATTTTTAAGCGTTTTTTTTTTTTTCTTTTCTTTTAATATATTCACATCAACAATTAATAGAGAATTATTCTGGAATGATTTATGATCATGTTAAATTATCAGAATAAGTAATGTTATATAAAATATAACATATTCTAAAAAAACTGCAAAGTTTTTAGCTTATACTCTTCGTAACAAATTAAGATGGCTTGGTTCACTTAATTTCAGTTTTCTGTTGCATAACTTTCTAAGAATTTCTGAACTTATTTTGAAAAACCTGAACAAAAATGTAATTTCAAACTATATATATAATCAATTCATAATTCTTAAAAGAGACAATTTTATGGGTGAACTCAGATCTGCACAGCTTCACTGAATATAGTCCAAATACTCTAGAATTTCTCTGTAACATCGGATCTAGAACAGAATGGCTAATGAATGATAACACAAACTGTTTCTATCTTTTCAAAATATAGTGCAAAGAAAAATAGAAGATAAATCCTTATTTATTTTAACTTACATTACATTAAGTTTTAAATTTTGTGTTATAAATTTAGAATAAGAACTGAAAGATATTAGTTCGATTTTAAAGCAGAATTAAAAATGAAGATAATGAGAGTAGAAATAACAGAAGAGACAGACAACTGAGATGAAGGAAAAGTGTTCATCATGAGTTACATTATCACAAAATTATCACTTTCAAAACACTGTATTTTTTAAAAAAAACAACATTATTTCAAGGTTACTAAACACAACACTTGGTTGTTGAATGACAAATTAAATCATAAATTAAACAAACAGACCACAGCAATTACAACAGACTGTCTTAAATGATGATTGATCTTATAGGATTGAAACTATTTTAATAACTTCAAAACTGTGATCATTTCAGAAAAGCTAATATCTCTAAAAAAAAAATGCATGATGGACAATAATACATCAAAAACAAGTCTATTTTCATTATTTCATTTACTGTTTATTTTCTCCTGTCAACAAAGTAGTGTAAAAGCTTCATGATTTCAGCATTCATAGTTTTGAAATTAATCACAGATCAGTAACAGATAAACTTTCTAATATATTAATTTATTTAAAACTTTACCTTTGTTATTTATTTTTAGAGACTGGTTTTTGATTTCAAAAAGTAGTAAGAATAATTATACATTAGTTATATTTAAGGTAACTGGGTAGTTTCTGTTTATTTTTAAGACTGTTAATTATCAAGTAAGATTTTTTTTAATTGAATGTTTTAAATCATTATTAATTTACCTAATAAACCATCATGAAGAAAAAAAAAAATCATGATTTCTTCAAAAAACAAAAAAACAAAACAAAACAACAACTAGTAGAATAAACTAGTGTTTCTTCAAGATTCTTGAAATTGTAAGTAGAGAAATAACATGTCAGGATTCATTTGACATTCTGCACTTAAGTCAATATTGATTAAATAGATCCGATGTAAGTGAAATTCTTATGACTTTAACAAGACATTGCATATTCTGGAAACTGCTTTGACAATGCTGGAAATGCTGGACAAACAGACTCCACCCATTAGTATGTAGAAATATAATCATTTTACCATTACTACAATTACCTTAGCTTGATTTCCAAAGTATAAAAAAAATTGATAACCTGATAGGGATAAAAAAGATATTCAGGAATTTTTTTCTTTCAATCCTACTCATTAATTTTTGAAATACAAACAACTTTTAAAACCATAAATACGAATTAAGAGATTGTAATATACAGCAGAACACTGATTATTCAAATATCCAATTATCAGGATCAAATTTTTAAAATCGAATCAAAAATCTTTTCTGAAAACAAATATATATTTTACATCATGTCAGTTCTTGTTCTACATTGATATTGAAAATTTAAGTTCAAATATAAGCAAAATCTTTATCTATCTATGGTGTTAACAATACAATTTTGAAATGTGCAATTATTGATTATTTGGGCTATCCTTGATAGCAATTCTCCAACTAACCAATGTTCTGCTGTATTTACAACTGTAATTAACAATTTTTCCTATATATATGGAAATAAAGGGAATTTTTACAAAACTAACACTAGTGGAAGCACTAGCACTCAATTCCTTGAATGTAAATATCCCAATAGAGAAAACTTCTCCCCTTAAATCAATGTAAAATTAACTTAATATGTAAAATTTCTAAAATTACCTATTCCTAAAGCAAAATTAATTCTATAGTTTCTATTACCCTGTCTTATTAAGATTAATAAATAAAAGAAAGAGGAGGAGAAAACCCTCTTTTTGATTTGGCACATCAGAATTTTATAATTACAGTAATTATAAATCAGTATTTTTTTTTCTCTCTTATTTCAAATCTATTATCTGAAGATAGATAATTATATAATAAGATTTTTAAAATCTAAGTAAGTGCATAATAATTCTAATAATAGCAAAAAAAAAAAAAATATATATATATATATCCAATATTCTTAAAGAGATTGAGCTGTCATTTTAAATAACTAACAAGAATAGATGTGGATTTTTTTTGGAATGAAATAATAATTACAATCTTAAGAATTAACAGGATGCTAAAACTCTAATTCTTGTTTGATTATGTTTAATTGGTAATATATTATTAAGAGTAATAAAAACTTTGTCACAGGAAATGATTCAGGGCAATTATTTTAACTTATCACTAAATAATATCAAAGTCACAACATGTAATAGAATCAGTTAATACAGAGAAGCAATTACACAATAGTCAGAAGTTCCATTTTCAGTCAAAAGATCTTCTACAGATTATTAAAATCATTCATAATTGAAATCATCAGCACAAATATAAGTTGAACAAAATCAAATCTATCAACCAATTAATCAAATGTTAAATGGAGTAAATATTAAAAAAATATATTAAAAATGAATAACAAAAATTAAAAAAAAATATTATTCCACAAATGAATCTATTTAACTCTGCATCTGAGATTCAGAGGTATGGGTTTTTCATCATAGGCATCAAGCAGTTATTTATTAATCTTATATGTTGAAAGATGATGGCCAATTATTAGCTCTACATATAGTCTAGATTTTTATGAGAATACCAGAGGAATCTAATTTAATCCTTATATGTTAAAATTAGTAATTTTAAAAAGCAAATTAACATAGTTGTTAGATATATGTTTATAACATTTCTATAGTATATATATATATATTTATTTTTATGTTACTTAATATATAAACCTCATTCAAAATAATAACGCTTAACTATGTAAGAGAGAAATAATGTAAACAATAACCTTCAAATGTAAGAAATTAAACGAATACTGAAGTAATTAGGAGAATATAGCAAATGTCAGCATTAATATTTCATCTGATATGCCAGCCAACACTGGGAGATTGTTTTGTAGAGACTGATATTAAGAAATGATTACATAACAATAATAAAAAAAAATGTAGGCCTACAGCTTACTATACTGAAAAAAGAAAAGTAACCTCATAAGCCTATTTTTTTTTTAATTAAATTGTATTATTAAAATATTATTATAAATTTATTAAAAATTTACATTCTAATGATAAAATATATAACAAAAACTAGTAAAACTATATATATATATATATATGAGAGAGAGAATAGTTCAAAGGACATATTAATTTTGCAATGTACATTGAGCATTGTGTACAAAATATTCATTATAACAATGGCTGCTACTGTTAAAGGAGTAAGACTTAAGAACTGTTACTTAGATTTACCAACAAAAAATAAAATAAGGTAAAACTAAAATACTGAAAGATAGGCAATGGCAATGTATGATATTCTGAACATCCTTCAATTTGGGGATGATGAGATTCTGAGCAGAAAGAAGTACTTAGCCAAAGAACTCTATAAAAGTAGATTAAATATTTTAAATTAGTAAATGAATGTGACATCTGTGAAACTTGAGAATGTCTTGGATTCGAAATTGTATAATTTTATACATAAAAAGTTGAGAGATTTTTTCTGTTCTTTACTTAATTTTTTTTACATCTTTTATTCTGGTTAATGTGATTATTTGACTCCTTTTTACTTTTGATGGTGGTTTATTAATGTAAACATTATTTTTCCTCAACATTTTTAAGATTTTAAAATAAAATGGAACTTTTCATTGTATAATTAGTTCTGTATACTGTTCACTAAATAAATACTTTAAAGTAACTCATACATAATAATAATAATAATAATAATAATAATAATAATAATAATAATAATAATAATAATGCATTATGTTTTGACTTCTGCTTATGAATATTATTATATATTCAGAAAAACTCTGAAATAATAATAAATCAATAAGAATTTTCCTGCAATTAAATATTTCTTGAACAGAAAATATTATATAAAAATGCTGTACTGTAAATTGTGTAAAAATCAATAAATTTTAATAATATTTAACTTGATTTTGAAATTGCAAATGATTAGGAAGTCATATACATTTTCTTTATATTTTGGAGAAGTTAACTGAAATATGTTTTGTTGTTATAACCTGAATACATATATAAATTACATTGTTAAATATCCATTATTCTGAAAGGTAATGTATTTTGTAAGTAAAAATATGGTTTAATTCATGAAGCCTCAAAATCTACTACAATATATATCTATGCATACTGATAAGGTTTTCATTTGGCACAAGTAACTTTATTTAGAAAATAAAGATTTGAATTGGTCCTTTCAATTGACTTATTTGAAAATAAAAGGACTATGCTTTTTGAAAGAAAGAAAGAATGAAACAAAACATTCATGTAATTAGAAAAAGAAGTAATGTTAACTGTTGTGGTTGATTTGGGAAAACAAAATTAAAAAATGTAGTCATTAAAACTTACTGAAAAAGAAAATGAAAAAAAAAAAAAAAGCTCTTAAAGACAATTGTCTTAAAATAATCTTTGAAAAATTATGAAAAGTCTGTGTTTATTATAATAAATAAATGAACATAAAAATGAAAATGCAAATATATTTCCTATTGTAGTAATATGCAAACATGAATCTAACAGTCACTACTGAGATTCCAACAAGTCAGATCTTTTTAAGCAACATCCATACATAAAGATTACCAAAATGCAATTAAAACAAAATAATCTATATTATTGAAAAGACAAGTGGATAGCAAAGGATAAATTTATATAACTAATTTTTTAACCTCAAATAATTAAGATAATAAGGAATTAAACTATGATAAATGTCAGAGAGAGAGAGAGAGATAAGGTATTATCAAAATTATTCCAGAAATATCAATAGTTAAAGTTAATATTTATTTCAATTTATTTAAAGACTGAGAAATGATTATTGTGATGAGAAGTGCTCAGTGGCAAGCAAGTTTGTTATTCCTGCATTTTCAGTTAAGTACTAAATCGAAAACTAAGTACTACCAACATAGGAATGAACATTTTTCCAACAGCAAATGATATTTATAATAAACTGAATAAGATAAATAAAGATATAGGGATCATAAATAGTAGAAAAGAGCTTCTCAGCTGAACCTTTATTAACACTGTATTCTAAATTTAATAATTATCGAAATTAAGTACATTTTTAGTAGCAAAGATATAATCTTTGATCTTTTCATTGCATACCAAGTAATATTGATGCACAAAAAAGAAAAACAACATTTCTAACTTTTGTAAAATGAAGCAACACTATCAGTACATTAATAATTCTGCAGCAAATGGAAATGAGAGAAAAAGATTAAATTTATTTAACAGCAACAGTGGGACACAAGAAAGTAAATTGGAAAAAGGCAATTCAAACAGAATGAAATGCAAAGTTCTTTTTAAAAAAGAAAACAAGACTATACATTTTAATCTTAGTATCCTTTAAAAAAAAAAAAACTTTTCGAAAAATGAAATAAAAAAAAAAAGAAAAGCACATTACTTCAATGTGCTTGGAAGTGATATAATGTTAGCATGTGAACTATTCTGGTATGCAAAACTTAAGGACAAAATGGAAGAAGTAACATAATGCTATATATAGTAGCAGTACTCAAATACAAAATAACTCAGGACCATGTCTGGGACAAGGAGCAACAGCACATACATAATGAAGTATGGCGTGAGCTGTAGAGAACAGTATGCATACAACAACCTGCCTCATCCTTCACATTTTGCACACCGGTATATATGATGAAAACAGCTAGCAAAATAAATAAGGAAATTCCCATAATGTAAAAAAAACAGTAAAAACATTTCTTCTAACAACAACTGACTGTCTACTATAGGTTCAGTCATTATATTAATAAATGATTATTTACAAAATGCAACTTCTGAACTTACAACCAGCATAAGCTTAATCTACAGATAAAAAGTAAACAACAAAGCAAAGGTCAGAGTTATTCAATTTCAAAGCAAGACAAGAAAGGAAATTGATAAAAGAACTACTTGAAAATATGAGCCTCTTGGAATCTCTTGGAAATTTAGAATTTCAGAAAAAGAATAAAAAACACAATATCTATGTCTGAAATATTACAAATGGCAAAATCTGAAGCCTCCAATATAACTTGAAATATTGAAGAAACTTGAAATCAGAAGAAACAAGAAATATCTCAGTGTGTGGAGATCTCAAAATAAAAAAGGATGAGGCTTTGCCAATGTGATCATTGTTTCTCCTGTTGCATTTTTACAATTATTTTGAGGATTTAAGAGATATTTTTCTGAGGAGATAATGTTGGTTAAGTAAAGCAAAATGAATATTAGAGAATAATATTATAGTAAATATTCTTTAGTATACCAAAAATAAAAAAATTGAAGTTTTTGTTTAAGAATGTTAAAATTTTCAAAAATTAAAATAATGAAAAATAAGATCTTACCCAAATATATTGAATAGATTGAGATCTTGTTATCCCAAAATGTATAAATATGTTTTCCTATAATTAGGAATAAAGACCCCCCGCCCCCATTTCTCCATCAAAGGAAAGTATTTAGTAATATTCCCTTGAAAAAAATAAGAAAAAACGGAATGGACAATAACCCTAAACTATTTTTCTTGCTAATAAACACAGCAAATGATATGCATACTTCTCATATTGAAAACAGGAAATAAAATATCCATAGGATATATATATTCATATACAAACTTCTAATTAAATAGACAATGACAGTTCAATAAAGTAATCTGAAAGTGATAATCATAACAAATATTTAACATCATAGTTACAATTAAGACTATTTCTATAAACCATGGTTTAGGATTCAAAGTAATACTCTTACATCCAAGGAAATACAAGTAAGTTGTAAATCATTGCATTAAACATCTAAGAATTCTGCTACATTTTCCAACCAATAGTGTTATAGGTATTTTTGTAACAACCTACAACTTATTCCTAATTTATACTTTGTATTTTTAACAAGCATAGCCATTTAACAAAACAGTAATTGATAAAAAGAAAATGTAATAATGATCAGATAGTTTTTTTTTTATGTTAAACATAATAATTTATTAACAAATTTTATGTGATCAACCACTTATTGAAACATATCAAGAGTAAATATCTTTTACTCCTGACAATGTAATCACTACTGTAACTTTAAAGGAATATAGCTGTACACATTTTTATTTAACAGCAAGAACTTAACATATTTGCAAATACGCAGAAATAAAATTCTTGAATTTAATTAATTAAAGAAAAAAAAATACTTTTTATTTAGCTAAACCAAACAAAAATTTGATTTTAAATAAAATTCAAGATAACTGAAATATATCCGCTATAATTTTCAATTAATATATTATAATTATAATAATAAAATTATAATTTATTTAAAATAAAATGGGGTCTGAAAATAAATATTGTAGCAAAACTTGAAACATTACTTAGCATTCTAAATTTAAAAAAAAAAAAAAAAAAAAATCAAAGATCTTTGAAAATTTTATAGTGGTTGGCAATTAATATATTATCATTTTATAATAGCTGATCAATAACTGGATACAAAAGAGACATGTGCTCTGCTCCTTTAATTGGTAGCTTATTAAGGGTATAATGCTGGATCATTTCTGGAATGCTGGGGAATGGCTTGCTAAACTGACCCAATATAAATTTGCCTTCAGTGTTAACTATTTTCATATGCATGAATCCTCTTGCACTCCTACGGAAAAAATAAAATAAAACAGATTCTTAATAACTGATTTTTATTTGGGGATATAGTTAAATATAAAAAGTAAAAGTAAAGTACTGATAAAGTAAATTAATTTGCTTCCTCTTCTATTGAATGTATGCTTAAATCCATTTTTATTTTTTTATTTTTTTTTAAATAGCAGCATAAAAAAAAAAAGTCACTCCTGTATGATTTATTTATTATTATTATTCCTTTGTTTTGGAAATATGAAGAGAAAAACTTAAATAAATAATTTCAGAATCAGAATGGAATTTTGTGTAGTTTCAAGGTTCAATTTAAGTATCCTTAAGATTCTCATTCACAAGCTTGCTGGAGTAAATAAAATCTATTTCTTAAACAGAAAATTATACTAAAAAAAACTTTGTAATGGATTACTACTTCAACCATTCTGTAAGTATGAACAGATTTGGCTGAGATGCTGTGCTGATCCTGATGTTTTGTAAGATTGACTTGTGAATTAAGGACTTGAATTAGAATGAAATCCAACTTGTAAATACTTTGGAAAAAGAATAATTAGATAAAGACTACATTTCAAACCAAGTCAAGAGCAATCAATGAATTAATCACTCCCAGTAATGCTGGATTTGATCTAATATTCCAAAATATCTACTTTGAACGACAAGAATCTGAAAGCACAATGTAAAGAGTGGAAAACAGACACATACAATCCAGAAGATTTCTGTGGAATTCACTTTAAATACAAACAATTAAGCTTAACAAGAAAACCAAAACTTTGTTTAATAAGAAAACTTTTGAGAAAGTAATACAAAGTAGGAATGTAATGGACTTTTAACTGTATTTTACATGCTTGTACTTGTGAACAATCATGGAATCATGAGCAACAGTTAGAATATAAAGTTACCTCTACTTTCTGAAGGATAAAGAAAATCCTTGAATTTCTTCACAGAAATGAAGCATTTCTTTAATCCTTGCTTCCTCTGTCTAATGCTTCACAGTATTTAATCTACCAAGAATATTAAATAAACTGAAGTAACACAGTGCTTTTATGCATTTGGCAAGGCAATGCTGACCCACACAAAATTTTCAATTTAAGTAATTAATTTATTCCTTTATTTTCCTTGGCACTGAGAACCAACTATAGATGCATATATTCTTTTACAAAAGTTATAAGTAATCATCAGTAAAAGCATGTTTTACAAAAATCCCAAAGAGTAATATTTGCTTTCTTTTTTTAAGTTCTGAGTGATACCATCATTGACTTCATTATTCTAAATGTCTAGAGTTTTCAAGTAGAATACTGCATTAAGACTGATCTGGATGACAATGGTTCAGTATAAGATAAGAAGAGGTCTTATTGCTTTAATCCAGTGTACCTCTTCCTTTCAAATATTCATGATAGAACAATGTAAACATTGTTATTCTCAGTATCAATTTTAATACAACAATATTTCAATCCTGATGTTCCTTATCTTGTAGAACTTTTTAATAGAATTTACAGTAGAAACAGCAAATTTAAGTTTTAAGCTGCTCTCAAAAATCTCAGCTATTCAAAAGTTAACAGAAGTTCACACTTTAGAAATTAACACTTTAATAGATTTGAACTTTCTAAAAAAAAAAAAAAAAAAAAAATGAAAAGAAAAATAAGCTAAGACCTCTAAGCATTACAATCATCATTCTTATCTTTAGACAGTTAAGATTTTAACCTCAGTAGCTTTGAGATAGCTCAAATATTTTATTTCAACAGAAGATCTTTTCATTGGACAGAAAGTGCAGAGTAATGGGGAGAGGTGAATACTGAAATGGTTATAAATGAAACTGATCAAATGTGCTTGACGGTATTTGAAACCAATAGATAAACGCACTCAAAATAATTTCAACTGAGGCAAACGGATTAGAGAAGATCCTGGATATGAATTTTTTAAATAAGATGATATTCTAAGAAAACAATCTAAAAGGTCATATTGATGGTTTATGCAGCAAATTAGCCAAAATTGGCACAAACATAGATCCCAATGTGAAAAACATTTAGACAAAGAGATGTGAAAGCTTCATATTCTTTTGAATAAAACTGAAAATATATTTTCCCTCTCAAAAAATGATGATCCACCACAGCAAGATAAGCATTTATAATTTTTGTATTTTAAAGTCAGAACAAAAAAAATTAGACTTTCCAAAATACTGTTTCATGCCAAACATAAATTCTGTTTGATAAAAATCCAACATTGAACATTTAGGAGGAGGACTTAAGAAAACTTGAAAATCCTATTCTTTGAAGTATCGGGATAAATTTACACTAGAAAAGTGGTTTTCAGACTCTTTGCATGGGGCCACATGCTGGAAAAAAAAAAAAAAAGGGATCAGTATTACCTAATTTTAAATATTTACGAACAAAGTATTTATCCTAACAATCTTTTCTTAGTCAATTTTATCATCATAATTGTTAAAGTATAGAATCAGGGGGATATGAATGAAAAGTTTATATAAACAAGCTTAATTTGCTGATTTTTGACTGGTTTCTGCTATAAGGACTAAACACAATACAGGCATTGTGGTAACAACGAACAACTGTTTCCATTTCATTGGCAATAAGCATAATAGTGCCCTTCTATAATTTCAGACAATTTATAAACTACAGTGGAACCTCGCTATTCTTACACAATCCGTTCCAGGAGGCAGTTCGAATGGCGATTTGTACGAATGGCGAATCATTTTTTCACATAAGATGTAATGTAAATTGGATTAATCCGTTCCAGACCCACAGATGATTGCTTATTTAAACCTTTGTAATAATATTTTAAGCATAAAATACATAAAAACTATGCAAACAATAAATATACAGTAGACTACAACACTGTGAATGCCACTTCGCTTCTTAAATCGATCAATGCCACCCCCTACTTGCTTTAAATTCATCGCTTTGCGCACTGGTTCCAGGGCTGTCTCGCTTAAGGTCATCATGCAACTGCTTTGCTTTTTCACAAATTATTGTTTCAGAAATGCTGTCACCAGCAACTTGTTTTTCGTTAATCCAAACTAACAGATGTTTTTCCACTTGTTCAATTATAGGTGACTTGTTCACAGCAAGAACGGTCACTCCTTTTGCCACATCAGCCTCTCTTATTATGTCTTTCTTTTTCAGTATAGACGATATGGTTGATTTCGCCATGCAATACTGAGTTGCCAGGTCAGAGACACGAACTTCGTAACGAGTTCTTTTTTTCAATTCAACTCTCACTGCTTTCCTTTTAGGCTTGATTGAATCAGTAACCTTTTTTGGACCCATGGCTGCACTATTTTTAATAAAAATAACAAAAAATAACAATAAAATAGCACAAAGTTTCACGAAGCTTGCGTGGATGATGCGTAGCGTACGGAAGCTAGCACGAGACTGAGCTGAAGTGACCGCGTGGCACAGCCAGGAACAAGGTCACGCTGTCCTAATCGCGGGGCAAGCGCACGAATGACGAGTTGTATGAGTAGCGAGGCTGACGAATGGCGGGGTTCCATTGTACAATAATTAGTAAAGACAATGTATTCTTTTCTATACACATGGTATCACATTATTTTATTATCTTTGTCATCAGTTGCCAAAAAAAAAGAAAATCCAATTTTGAAGCTAATATTAACAATTTCTATATTTTATAAAATAAATAAATAAATAAATAATCTATTATTCACTCTTAAACAATGGAATTTGTATTCCATCAATTGTAATTCATTTTGACCTTTGAAACAAGTACTGGAGATGCTAGAAAAAAACTGACTTAACCATACTTTTTATTGCCATCTGGCATGGTTTGCCAAATTACAATAAGCCCATTCAAAATATCGAGCATGATGATTTAAGAAGAAATATCCTACACTCTTTCAGGAAAAAGAAAAGTTATCCTTTCCTGTATTTAAAAAAATAAATAAATTAAATTATGGCAGTCTTTGCAATCAAATGCAAAAACTAATTCAAATACTTCATTCTATGTACATATGAAAAGGAACCCAGTGTCTAATATTCTGCATTTACTGACTGATTAATAATTGGCATATTAAATTGTATAGTAGGGAGCATCTGGCCGAGAAATACAAAGGCAATAACTTTAAAATTCAACTAACAAAAGATGATAATATATTTGTAAGTGCAAAATAATGTTGTGCCATGAAATAAAGAAAATAACTAACTTTATTAATAAGATAGTTTACAAAGTAGTATTGAATTTGTGAAGATACTATTGTACTTGTAAGGTATAATCTATTTTCATAGTACTCACACGTCATTTTTAATTGTCCTTCATTAAAATTATGGCAGATACCAATCAATATATAATATCCAGATACTTAGGTAAATTTTTAATTCACAATCCTAATCCAGCATCAATTTTTTTCTTAGCTTATGGCATTTTTTTAAATGGCCAGGAGATTGATGTGATAGTTTGCCTGCCAAAGTTGTTAGTTCTTAAGTGTTACCCAGAGTGTACCACGGGAGACGAGCTAGCTTACACTCCTGGAAACGGACGAAACACAGGAGGAGAAAGTTATATCTATGCCAACGCTGGAATTCAAACCCAGATTCTGACACATCTAATTCATGGAAGGCCGCCACATTGACCACAAGGCCAGAAGGGCTTTGTACTAAATGATTTCAGTGATGAAAATGAGTAAAGTTATTTATCAGTAAAATAAGGATTTTGTTTGTAATTAAATGCCAGATCGGATTTGCATTTTTTTTTGGTATACAGCTTTATTTTAAAGTTTCGAGAACCACTCGATTCAAAGCTAAATTGCCTCTGATCTTCCACTGAAAATTTGAATTTCTCCAGTGCCTTATTACAAAAACCAAAGTTTGAAGGTTTAGTTTGAAGATGATCATTCGTGTGAAATCATGAGACAAGAGTAGATTGGATATATGCAATGCAGTAATATGGAAATGCCTATTTGAATGTATGGAATACTTAAAATCAACATCCAGTTCTGTTTTATAGTACATTTATTTTGAAATAAGAAACCATTTCGTACTATTAATAAGAAAGCTTAAGAATTATAGCAAAGTAAAATCAGAATCAAACAGTAACCGTAATAAGGTAATTTAAGAAGACACT
>JAFIDM010009631.1:168898598-168971798 GCA_023159025.1 Thereuonema tuberculata | reverse complement strand
AGTATTTTAAACAAAGTGAATATTTTCTTAACTGTCTTCTTATGGACTATTATTACTTGTGAAACTAACTTTTAAAAACCTCTGCATATGAATAAAGCAACATATACTGTTGCTATGCAGACCTACTGGGGTTTTCAGTAATTGTTCTTCAAGGACAGGACCATGTTTCAAATTTTTTTTCTTTTAAAAAACAAAAAAATCTCTAATAGGCTTTATAGTTTTTTAGCTGATGCAAGATATTCAAATTTTTTGCAATTATTGATTAAAAAATTATCTGGTTGCTCAAATTAAATTAACAGAGGAAATTGTAACTGGATTGACAATTTCAATTCTGTGATGTAAGATATCGAACCAAAGCAATGCTCTAGATGCAGTAAAACTCATCAGTTGTTACTGATGCTCATTTTACTGATATAAAACTTCCTTCATGGAAAGAAAAATACAAACAAACAATATCTTCAGATTCTGTTTATGCTAAGCCAAATCTGGACAACATCTATTTTACTTTTAGCAAGAAGACCAATTGGCTTTAGCCAAGAGATTCAAGCACTTTGGATACAGCCATCCCTAGACAAGAGTAAGAATTAAATGCCCCCCCCCCCCAACCCCTCCCAACAATTAATGATATTATACTCTAGATTTTTCTAAAGATCCTCGGAAGTTGGTTGTGCTCATTAATGTGCACTACAAAAAATTAAAGATTTTGGCACATGTACATTTCAGTTTGTATGCACAATAAGAACAACAATTTGAATAACAACTTCAGCTCCAAATTATACTTCCATTAGATATTTTTTCCCTAAAAGACTAAACTTATGGAAATCCAATAAGCCTAAAAGACTAGTCATTCAACGGTAATTAAAATTTGACTTAAATTTGTTGATTTCCAAAAAATTAATAACATTAGATTGAAAGATGCTAATAGATTTTTTTGTCAGCAAATCGTTTTACTACATCCAATTTCATGGTCCTCACAAATCTAAGCCATCTTTTTTTAAATTACAATTATCAATTTTTCAAACTGTATAAAAAATTAAAAAATTATTGTTTGATGTAGGCTAGATTGTGAAAAGAAAAGATATTTTATGCATATCAAATAATAGTAATAATAATAATTATATTTACAAATTTGTGATGTACTGGATACTGAAATGTAACTGGTACTGGTTTACATATCCAGCCAATTTGATTCAACCTATGGGCATTTATACCAATGATAATAATTTGAATGTTGATGTCAAAGATGCAGTGCAAAACAATAGATTTCAAGTTATTCAAGAGTTAAAATGAAGTTACGGAATTTATTATAGGCAGCAATTAGGGGAGGCAAAATTAGCAAATAATGAAATAGTTGTAATATTTTCTTTAACAAATATTTCATTAACATTTAATTAGAAATTTAGGGACATTTAAATTCAGCATTGTAGCAACAATAATAGTTTATTTAAAAATATTTTTATTCTGTCAATCAGATGTTGTTTTCTGAAAATAATAATTTCAATATGGGCTACATACATAAATTACAAAATTGAAAGTAATACAAAATTCCACTGGAGGAATAATAATACTTCCCATGGGCTTTGAGTTGGAGACCAATGATATAAATCTTCATATTGACTTTTCCAAATACTGTAAGTTTTATGCTCTCAGCTATGCAGTATTAAAAGACACTGCGTAGCTACATCTGCTAAACTGTTCAAAGACATCTATATAATGGAAGTTGAGCATTTGAAGTGAAAAGATTAAATTCCACAATGCAGGACACTGTGCTGAAGTCAGATGGACTTGGCATATGTGCATACATATTTATATGTACAATAATCTCTTTTAATTAAAAAAAATATATTATACTTGAATTTTATCATGAAGTTTAAAAAAGTAACAGACTGATTCCAAGTTCCATTATGTTTATTTTATTGTTACTTCTTTTTGCATAGCAAATACCAATACTATAACTGGATATCCAGTTCCTAGTACTGGGTCTAGGTAATTTTTGAAAAAATTTGGCTAAAAAGGCCAGATACCAAACTATCACTATTAAACTTACAACTAACTACTACAGTAAAACCTCGTTAAGTCGTCACTCAAGGGACCAAACTTTTTTGACAACTTAAGTGGAGTGACGACTTAGGCGGAGTGGGAATTTTTGAAAAAAAATAAAAACCCCAAAAAACACTGAAATATAGTATTTTCATGAATTGCTGTAGGATTCAGTGAAAAAAACAAGATTATCAGAAATCAATACATGCAAATGAATAATAATAATAATAATAATAATAATAATAAAAAAAAACATTTTTTATAGTTAACATATTTTAACCGTTTTAAAAGAAAGGCAATGTCTGTCTTTGAAATGTTCCAGCCAACCATTGCTGCCGCCGAAATCTTCAACGTTCAACTCCTTAGTAATTTCCATGGCTTTTTCTTTGAGAATCACGGCAGAAATCGGCACATTTTGCGATCTGGCATGTTTTAGCCATCGAACTAAAACCCCCTTTATCTCGTCAAACTTCGATTTCCCCATTCTCTTTCTTTTGTCTTTGCAGTCAGCTTCTTCAACTACTTGTTTTGATGAAAGAATATCGTTTAATGTAGTCCTGGGAATATGATGTTCTTTGGCAAAAGCTGTTTTCGAAACATTTGATTTTTCAAAAAGTGCAATTAAGTCTTTTTTTTTTTCTTTAAAAGATAACGAGGTAAGTTTTCATTTCCCTAGCATGTTAAAAACATAATCGAACCACGAAATTGCAAGGGAAAAAATAGCCCTTATAGAAGGGCTTACTCGCTTAGAACTGAAGTCAAACGCAAGAGCGGTCAAGAAAAATGTCTACACTCAACAGAGTCACAGCGAGAAGTGTGTTTTGAATGATTAGCAGCGAGATTCCAAGAACCCAAATCCTCCGAAGGGGTAGGAAAGGAATGAAGTGACAGGGTGGTCGAAAATTCCCCATAAAGGCCTAGCTTTCTTAAAGTGAAGGGGCGGGGCTGAAAAGACAACACGATGTCATGCAAAATGGAGAAGAAAGATGCTTTTAGCCATTTTTGAGGGTGACGAGTTATCTGGAGTAGAATTAAATTTGGTGACGGGTAAAGGAGGGTTATTTAAATTATTGTGTATGAGATCTTGTCGGGACCAAAGGAAAACGACGACTTAAACGGAGTGAGGACTTATCCGGGTGACGACTTAACGAGGTTTTACTGTATTAGCAAATACAAATTTTTTACCAACAGGTGCTAATCAGTTGACAAAAGTAAAAATAAAATACAAGTAATACGTACTTTCTTTTTTAAATGCATATTCAACTATGGCCATGAAAATGAATTACTACAGTTTTTTTTTTAATATATAAATAAATACAAGTAAATAAAAGAAAGAATAGTCTAAATCTGACCAAATGACCATATTTTCAAACCTTTTTTTTTTAATGTTAGAGGTTCTATCATTTAGAATTTGATTTTAACACCAACAATTTTATTAAAGTTTTCAATAAGTAATTCTCACTTCTTTTACTGTAGCTATTTTAAGTATTTTTGGATAAGTCAACTGTTACTTTTTTAAAGTATTTAATGTGTGTAAGTTGAATTATTGAGGAATTTTAGGCACCACACATCACAATTAAAAATAAAATTTATGTACAATTAAAATATGAGTACTTTCAAAATGGTCTACGTTTCTTTGACTTGACAATGAAATGTAGACCATTTCAAAAGTACTCATATTTTAATTGTACATAAATTTTAATTGTGATGTGTGGTGGTCTAAAATTCTTCAATTGTTACTTTTTCCTAAATTGTAATTAGCTTATTTTTTAATAATAATAAAGGAAACAAATTCTCAGGTAACTTGTATCAGTTTTATAAATAAAAAAGGTAAAAACAAATTTACACATCATTATATCAAATACTCTATTTTATAATGTACAAGGTATGTCCAGAAAATAAATACAAGTAAAACTGTTTCGAGTGAAAAGAAATAAAAAATCTAAAAACATACCTTTAGCTGAACAAAAGATTTAACGTGTCACAAAGTAAAATAAAAGAATAAAGAAATGATACAGAAAATGAAAAATATCTAAGCTTTCATTGATGAGAATCTGGGACAGCTGTTTTTTTTTAAATGTTTTCTTTTGGAGGGAAGCCACAACCGGGAGCGGAAGTGGTTTTCCTTATCACTTTTGCACTATCTGAGCATTTCATCTGGTGATTGGGTCTGGCTGACGAGTCCATAAAAAGGACAAAACGGCCATCCCAGACTCTCACTGATGAAAGCTTAGATATTTTTCATTTTCTGTGTCATTTCTTTATTCTTATATACCTTTAACTGCTTTTCAACATAATTACCACCACATTGTCAGGGCGTTTGTTAATCCTAGGTATAAGTTTCTGTATTCTGATGTCACACAACTTAGATGCCTATACAATCAACCATGTAGTGATTTTTTCATCGTTTTGAAACCTCTTTTCAGCCAGATGTTTCTTTAATTTGCAGAAACAAATGAAAATTACTGGGACTGAGATCTGGGGTATGAGTAGGATAGTCTAAAACATCCAAGCTGAAACTCTGCAACAACTGTAGCATTGCTCTTGTAGTGTACATCATTGTGTTGCTATGCAGTAACTCACACAAATAGATTGCTAAGAATGAGTACAATGATAGCAGCTGAGTGATTGGAGCACAACAGTGCTGCCATTATAATATGCTGTGAAAAACTAAGCCACTACATAGTACAAGCAAAGGCAGCAGAGTTCTGTGATACTGGAATACAGAAACTCATACCAGACTAAATGAATCACTTGACAATCGTGGTAATTATGTTGAAAAATAGTTAAAGATATGTGTTACGAGTCTCTTGAATCAATTTTGTTAATAAATATTTTTCAACCATTTCACTGTATTTGAAATTTTTTACTTCCAGGATGTCCTTCAAAGTAATATGTTTAAGTAGATAAATTAATTTTATAAAACTTACGTAATTAAAAAACGCAAACAGGTTTTTTTTTATTTGATGAAAGGAAAGATTTCTCAAACATCACAACCAAAAAAAAAGCATAACTAGGTTAAAACAACATTTTTCAAAAACAATGTTTTCACAATATTAACTATTTAAAATTAAAAAAAAAAACAACAACAACTTAGGTATGACTTATTTTATGATGAAATGCAATGAAACTATGTACATACATGAATGTTGGAAACAGTGCTTATGTAGAAAATGCGAACTCTCAGACCCAACATAGTACACTGAAAAAAAATCATTAATATACATATGCTCTGCAGATGCATTTTGGATAGTCAAGAAGAATATCACAATATGACAGAAAGGAGAACTATCATCTCCAACAGGTAAACTTTTTCCTTACAAACTAGTTCAGAAGGATTTGAGACAAGAAACCCCCATTCTTCCCTAAGAGCTAACTTCAACTCATGAAATAATTGAGGAGCTGGATAAGATTTTGATGACACCATCCTAAGAAAATTACATGCATAATCATTGGGATTTAGATTTGATAATCTTGCTGGACATTGATTAAATTGAATATTTTCTAAATATTTCTGTCAGATTGCACTGGAAGGATTGGCAAAGTTGTTCAGAAGAAGGAAATTATCAACCTACTTAAAAAACTTGAGAATTCAAGGATCTGGCCTAATTATATATTACATCAATAAATATTACGTATAGAATATTATAAATCACCCATCAAATATACAAACAGAAGTATGACCACTGATGATTATACCACCTCCACCTTATTTTAGACACCAGCAAGATGGTATTTGCCTTCTTTTTATATTTTACCACCTTAGATTTGTTTATTAGAATAAACAGATCTAAAGCTAGATACAGGCTAATTAAGATTCATTATTAAATATTGTTCAAACAGCAAGAAATGTGCTGGAGGAACTCATTTTGATAACCCTCTTGCTGATTAAGTAAGGCATAAACCACTTACATCCTTTCACGTAGTCTCCTGACACTGGTTTGTAGGAATTCTTTTACCTGTGGTTCAAGTGATAGAGAAGCCAAAAAAAAAAAAAAAAAAAAATATTTGTTTCTTGATTTGCAACAGCCAAAATGCAACAACCCATGGATATTGACCAAATCTTCTGGTAATGCTTCTTGTATCTAGAACTGTTTTCAGCTTTTCACAATGTCAATTTTATCCTATTTGATAAAGCACTCTTTTCTAGCTACCTCCTGTTCATTGTGAAATCTTTGTGTAGCTTTAATTCTTATTATGGTATCATAAATAATACTAGCTTTAATAAAACTATTAAGATTCTATCAACAGAACAATGAAACCAGAAGATCAATTTTAATTGGTTACTTGGAAATTGTATAGGTTTTGGAACATTTCAAGTGCTCAAATATCCATTATTCATTAATCTGCAGCCCATTCTTAGCATAGGCCTATTATTTCTCCATATGATGCTTTGCAAAGACTACAAAACAAGCTAATACATCATTTGAATCTTCCTATTTACTAAAACCCAATGAAGCTAAATAACAATGTGAACTCATTCCAAAGTAGATTTGATAATAACTTCCTTGTTAATAATGATGGAAAGAAGAGGTCAAATGTTTAATTTTATGTTGATAAGAAATGGCCATTAATCATTATTACAAAATCATCATATAATACCTTTATGAGTATATTACTAATGTAACATACTAATCTGAATGTTGAATGCCAGCTAATCTGTCATAATGATGACTGTAAAAATGATCCAAAGTGCATACTGAATAAGAGTGCATAATTCCCAATACAGAAGTTGGGCTTCAGCAAAATGACATATTAAGAAAAAAAAAAACTGCTGACCTAAAATCAGTGTTAAAGTCAAACAATGGAAGACAGTGATGTTGAATCTACAGCAGTGATCTCCTCACTATATTAACATCTGTGAATTAGGAATGTAAACAAAAGGATGTTAAATAGAACAGACAACATATTTCATAAAGCTAAAAAAAAAATAATTTCTCATTAGATTCTTTACTGAAAGGATACTATATCTAAAGATGTAATGTCAAAGTAATAAATAACTTTATAAACAGAGTGCAGATCGTCAATTCTTCTTTCCAATCTATGATCTCAGTTATAACCGATTGTTGTGGTGCATCATGCTTTGAAATGTATTGTGACTTATCAAACCTTAAATAAATGTTTATAAATTGGCAATGAAGAAGAGTGAGCAAGAATAATAAAGTGATGATTTGTGTAGATGATTTTGTGCACAATACTACTTTCAACTGATGCAGTGGAGAAGGTAAAGATCTGTGCACAGTAAATTTATTAAAGTTCTTACCTTTAATTCCTTGAATAAATGTTAAGAAATAATAACAACAATATAATAAAATTACTGAAAAATTCTTATATACAGAGCGAGGTAAGACAAATATTTGTCCAAAATAATTCAAGAACCATTTGAAGTAAGAAGTTTCTGCTTGTGTAAGTTGGAAAGATCATTACGAGATCAAACTATAGTAGCACAAAATCTTTATTCAGTAATAGAAAGCAGTGGATCACGAACGGAGTACTATCATTCTTAAAAGAAATCCATATAGTTGCAATTTCCATCACAGTTACTTGACAGAAATAACTGCTACTTAATCTGACATGAAATTCAATTATTAACTCCTATGTACTTCCATAATTGTCCTGTTTAATGTAACAAGTGTTCCTCATTAATGAGCTCTCAATTCTGAGAATAGTTGGTTAGTTTGGCTGTAACTTCCTTGGCAGGTCTAAATAGTGGTTTGTAGCCTGTGGGCAACTTTGTTGGCATGAAAGTATTGGCATCACACTGAATCAAATCTCTACAAAGATAAAATAAATACCATGACAAGGAACAAACTATAACATGTGCCTCTTAAATCAGTGGATATGTATATATGATGCCTATAGCTTATTGATTCCAGCACAAGAAAGGGCAAATCCTTAACTTTTGCGTTCCGAAGGAAGACCGATATATAATCTTAATGAATAAAGTATGTTAAAATAAATAGTTCCTTGGCAATACAGAAATCAGAAAATTTTATTATTTGCTATATCATAATCTGTACATGTTTTAGACAATAGGTTTCTTTTGACCCAAAAAGACAAATATCAGACAGATCTGTAAGTACTGGTCAATACCATTTTTTTTTTTATATATATTTAACACAATAACCCAAATTACATGTGCAACATTTTGGAAGCATTGTGAAACCAAATGATGAGAAATTTCGTTTACCTCTAGGCAAACTCTAAAAATACACATATTTCAAAAATAGAAGGCACATCTACCAAATAAATGATGACAGAAACTACTCACACTGTGGTTTCTCTCAAGAATGTTAATGATTCCACAATCTATTTAAAAAGTACTTTATCATTTTATATTGCCCATACACACTATGAGTGGCCTACTATATGGTCACAAATTCCATATTCTTGTTCACAACTTTATGAGGAAAATACTATCTTGAAATTGTTCTTGAATTATTTGAGAAGACTAGCAGTTTCCCTGTAAATATAGGTAAGGGGCCATGATAATTCAGTTTAATTGCATAATTGGGGTAATTTTTAACTGAAACTGTTCTGCAACAAACCATTCTACTTGTGTATTTGTCTTTAAAAAAAAATGAAAAAGGTTGGTAATATAACTTAAGCAGACAAATTTTAAGCTCTGCAATGAAGCATGTCTATATTTAGGGTCTATAATGATATCAGACAAGTTGTTATAGAGAATAAATTATATTGAAATATTACCTAAAAATATACAATCTTCACGAAATAAAAAGTATGCAAATACAAAAAATATTTTTTTGTCATCAGGAAAAAATAACTAAGAAGAAATCTTAATTTATTATCAATATAAACATAATTTAATAAAAGATAATTACATTCTTCCTAATTCACTATACTAAGTATTTGATCCATGCTAGATAATGGGATAGTTGTTCTAAGCTAATTATAACTTTTTACTTTCTCCATATGATAATAATGTTGTACAGTAACCATACAAGCAATCAGCTAATACAAAATATTGTTAATTTTTCTTTTGCTTTACCATTTTCATTCTTTCTGTTAAAAGTGTCTTAGTTCTGATTTCTTCAAATTTCTTTCTTTCTATGTTTACTGTGCACAATGTCTTGTGATCTACACACTGGTCAAAAAATTATGAAACTTTATTAATATCTGTTTATCTTAAAGGTTTGTAATTTTTTGATCAATTAGTGAAAAAAATATAGACTCTGAGGATTTTCCAGGAAATGTTGATTTTTTTTTTAAAATTATGTTAAGAGGAATCCCTTATTTTTTTCATAAAAGAACTAACCCTTCAAAATATGAGTTATCGATAATGGCAGTCTGGGACAAGTTTCATTCTTATTAAGACTCATTAACCAGATTTATCCAATTGAGAACAACTTAATACACATTGGTCACAAATTCCTACTAATTTGTGATGTGTTTCTGAAAGCATGCATTTTTTTCCATTTTATTCATTTTTCAATAAAGCAGATTAAACCTCTTTATTATATACTTTTCTTAAATTTACAATTAATTATTATAAGCCCAACATTGGTTCCATGTAATCAATTGGAAAATTTACCAATTCACTTCACTTTAATATTTTATTTATACAGTAGAGTCTCGATAATCCGAGGTAATTGGGGCTGATGGTACCTCGGATTACAAAAAACTCGGATTACACGGAAAAAAGAAAAAAAATCTGGAATTTTCAACTAAAACGAGTCAAATTTAACTTATAATAGATATTAAAGTTACAGATACATTCACAATGTTATCTGGTTACATGAAAAGACTCTTTATAAGCATTTACAACTTTAAAAAACTGTACAAGGTCTTCTACTTCGCAGTAGAGCAACGCTTTTTAGCAGCTATGTCACGCCATCGTCTAAGTAGTAAAATGGAAAACTATCAAACTGACCCCTCAAATGACTTCTTGGAATCGTCGCCCTGCGTGACCTTGGATTAGCCTAATCTCGGATTACACGGAAGCTCAGATTACTGGGACTCTACTGTATAGAATTTTAATTTTCCGATTGAAATGCAAGAGAACCAATATCTAGATTTCAATCTATGTAAGAGCCCCTAGTAACCTCAGCTGACAACAATAACCCAGAAACAGCTGTTCCATGATTCCAATGATGAGAAAGTAACCTAGAATTGGAAAATTTAATACTAAATTCACCTAATTATTTGTTGTATTAATTCTGTACAGGAATACCTCATTTTATTGCGCTTCACAATTCTTCAGTAAAAGTCACATTATGCAGAGAAGTGATGCATTTCTCAATTGCTTCCTTTTTATAGCAGCTTCTTTCTAATCCCATTTTATTGCATTGTGATTGTGAGCATTGGTAATTTGCATTATTCACTACGGTACTGGAGCATATTGTGTCGCTCTAGAGGCAGTTTTTGGAACTGATGTCTATTTTTGCGCCAAACAAAATTCCATCACCACAGACGTCCCCATGTCAAATATGAAGTCGTTCTGCAGATTAGTCTCCCAGTTACACACTTTCCAAATGTAAAATTTAATTATGAACATCCTGTGTATGTATATAACAAAATTGCTACCTGTAATAATTTTGAAAATTACTTACAGTTAGTCATTATGGGAGAAAAGATGATTCAATCCTTTTCCTAGAACTGAGGAGTAATATGAAGCTCTGATTTGTTGTTCTCTGTTCTCCTATCCATTTTTCTTTGGTATAAATAGTTGTACAATTTGCTGAATAAATAAAATTAGAGATTGTCTAACTATGCTTTATGTCCTATAAACAATGCATTGTAGCTCCACAGCTAAAAATAAAAAAGTTGATAAACTTGTGGTAGAGGAATTAATCACCACTCCTGCCATTGTTTAAAGCATTTTGTATACTTTATGTGCAATGAAATTAGAGTTCTCTGTGACACTTGGAACAATTAAACACTACATGTCTTCTAACACTGATATACATCAAAGAAAGTAGATAGCTTCAGCAACATTCTTCTCAGGATCCAGACAAGCTTTTAAAGAGTGATAATTCCCTTTTTCACTTTTGCATTTTACTTTTATTATAATAATGGATGTTAGTTTTATAAATGAATATTTTATTAAAATCTTTTTTTTTTTTTTGAAGATGGATAATCTGAACTGAAAAATTTCATCATTCAGGAATTTTCAAGAGACAATTAAGTAATGAAACTTATCTATAAATGATGAAAATGAAACTACTCATTATTAGTCTATTTTGAAATAATCTGGCTAACATATCTAGAGATAAGATTTATGGGGTGTAACATTCTCTGGATGAAACCAATGCTTAAAGTCAAAGTACACCATGTTCAATGACAAAGAAACTTGTTAATGAAGCTTACAACTTTACACTGGATTGGCTCGTAGTCGTGGAGGAAATGTTTATGGCTTGTTGACTTCTCTTGGATAGAGCAGTGAATTATAATTAACCACAGTGTTTATCATCTGAAACTTGAATGTATTACCTACAAGAAATAAGGCTTTTCTTAAAAAGTAGCGGCTCGAAGTTATGGTGCTACTTGATAAGTGCAGATAAGGGAAAAAAAAAAATCTGAGTGATTTCCATTCCTATAGTTTGGACTGACTTGACGTGGCAAAAGGCAAAGAAAAATCAACTAAGCCATCTTAAGCAGTCAACTGTTTTGGAATAAAGAATGATCTAAAGCAGCGGTTCCCAACCTTTTTCAGCTGGCGACCCACCTTTCCTTATCAGAATACCTCCACATATATAGGAATAGAAGAATATAGAATAAGACCATATTTGTTTCGTATCCCTTCCTTATTTATGATCGATTTTCGATTTTTCTGATGGTTTATTCGATGGTTTCTGATAGTTTTAGGATCAAGTCGCGACCCACCTGTAACCCTTCCGCGACCCACTAGTGGGTCGCGACCCACCGGTTGGGAAACGCTGATCTAAAGGATTGAGGCAAACTTTCTCAATTCCTCCCTTAATGAATTCCAATCTAAGCTACATATTTTTACAACTAGTGTTGAAGTTAAAGAAACCCTTGGTATATGGTTATTCAAAAAAAAAAAAAAATCCATGTTAATAGAGATCATGTAAGTAGATTTTACTCATTCAAATATATTGAGGTTTGTGAACCTTCTGCATGACATTTTTTTAAAGCAGCATTTTAAATTAAATTAAATAAATAAATGCTTTTCTTTTATTTCATTAAGGCATCTTAATGTAGTGAATGTTTAATTATTATTTTGAAGTCAATTTCCAAATCTATGAAAACACTTTTCAAACAAACTTTCAAAACTCCGATGACAATAAAGATCACTTTCATTTCAAGTAAACAGTGCTTCTATAAAGAACCCACTAACCAGTGAAGTCACCAATCTTTTAATTAATTAATACTACTACTACCACTACTACTAATAAAAAAGGTTCCAATATCTTTACTGTTGGATATTTTCATTTTAAAATTGATATTTGATCATATTATTTTTAACGAATACTTAATTTTCATCAAGATATACATGTGTGTGTGTGTGTGTGTGTGTGTGTGTGTTTGTTGAGTGAAACCTTTTGATCAATACAGTAGAATGGATCTTCATTTTTGAATATGATTTATTCTAATAATTTAATCTCATTTGTTCAGAAAACAGTTCAATGGAACTGAAGATAAATTTCATGCTAATAATTTTTTATGTGCATAGCTTCAAAAAAAGAACATACTGTCCATTCTCAACAATGTAAGAAAGACAAGTTTAAGAATAATTTTATAGTCAATCTGAACAAGGTAAACTTGAATAAGATAAAAAAAAAATCATATTAGATTAAAATCTTATGAAAATAAACTGAGTCAAATCAAGATTTTTTTTTTTTAATAAAGCTTCCTCCTTTACAGCTTCTGATTAAATAAAGTTCACAATAATTTCCATTTCCATCAGACCAAAAAGGAAGATTAGAATCAGCATGTTTCCATAAGAGTTAAAGTTTTCAACTTCCAAAACTAATTAACAGTCTTGTGATTGCGTAAAGACACACATTACAAAAAAAAAAAACAAAAAAAAAAAACAAAAAAAAAACGATCAATTTAAGTTAATCAAAAAAAACCAAAAAAACAATGGAATCTATTGTTACTTAATATGCCATAATACCATTTGACTGCTGATAAAGCACAATGAAAGCTTTAAGGGGAAGGATTATCATTCATTAATTATCAATTTACTGGAAAAATTTATATGAAATTATGAATTTATTTCTTTTCTATCTATTTGCTAAATTATTAACTTGTGATGGGTTTGGTTTTGAACATCACCATCTTTTATCACTGTACCTTTTACCTCCATTTTTTATTGTAAGATTGATCAGGACTAGGCATAAAATATTTTGCAAAGATTCTATGATTTTTGAAAAAAAGAAAAGGAAAAATTATGTCAGTAAATGTATTTTAAGCCCTCATTTGAACTATGGTCCTTGTGATTATTGATATGCATAGAGAATTCTGTAATAGACACAAACTTTGCATGGGGTGGTGATGGAAGCTTCATTCATTTCTACAGGGTAATACGAAATTTACAAATTTTCTCTTTTCAAATTGCTTTAGCATAACAATTACTTGCACTTTGGTCAAGTTTCTTGTGAAAGCAAAAGTAGTAATTATTCACGAGACAAAGAAAAAGAATTATAGTATTATGCCAAGATTGAAATTATATGCAAATTGGAATAAAATTTAAAATATATTGTCCAATCATTAATTTCAATTTTATTTCCACTGTACAGTATTTAACTTCTTTAAAATAAACTAAGAAGAATAATAAACCACATAAGAAGAATTATAGCTTAAAAAAATACTGGACCATTATAATGGAGAACTTGGTTATATAAAAATAGTTCAGTAATAAGTTTTTGGTTAAAAATTTGCTCTAAATGGTTAAAATGTAATATCTAAATGACAGAAACTGATCAACCATGGAAATATTACTGGAAGTTCATAATCATTCCTTTAATCATATGTTCTACAGAGGAAAAAATAACAGAAAACAAAAAACAAAAAAGTAATCAACACGCTACTTCAAAGTAGTAAAAATTGGCCTCAGTAATGATAAAGATGGTATGGAATATTTGATGTGTCAGAGCTATCCCAAATTTCAAATCATCTATCATGAAATTAACTTAAAGACATGCTCCACATAATGTTGCCTACATCAAGTTCATTTAAGAAGAAGTTACTAATGCATTGTAACCGATATCACAGAACTTGCATTAACATTTTCAGCCAATTACAGAAATGAATTTATATGTTAAAATCTTACATCTACCACATTAACTGACCATAAGCATTGGTGTTTATTGCTAGTATTTAATATTTATAACTAACTATATAATTCCACATCTCTTACAGAAATCTCTAAGAAATTTCTAATCTTTTATGCATCTAATTTTGATCTCTAAGGAACATGAAATGTTATTTCTATTGAATTTATTACTTTCTGCAACACTGTTCTGCTTAAAAGCTACTTTGCATAAACTAAAACATTTATAGGCTAGGTATGGCTGTCTCTTTTATAAAAAGTGACAAAAATTTAAAAAGCATCAACTTCTCTCTAATAGTAGAACAATTTCATCAACATGCCAGATTAAATAGATTTTTGGTTAAGAAGATAGATAGTTTAACAATATTAAATGGCTAACTACAAGGAAAAAAAGTAAATATGATATCTTACTTGAGAGATAATGAGTAGTCTTGCTTATTGCTTTCACAGTTTCTAATGAGATAGCTTCCTTCTTTGAGTACTCGAAGGAGGTTTTCAGCATCTGTGCGACTAATAGAACCATGATACCATCTAAAAAAAAATTATAAAAGGAAATTTATTCAAATGCAATAATTAGTTCAAATTTCTGACAATGCTAAATGTAAAAATTTAAGCAAAGGGATTTTTTTTTTTATTAATTCTCTTCTTTCCCTTTATAACTAACTGTAAAAATCTTTCCTTTTGAAAAGCATTATTGTTTCAAATATAAAATCAACAATTAAGAAATAAGCAATATATTTGACTACAAAAACTTAATTGAAAAATTTAAAATCACTATCTAATTACAGCACTTTCTGTTGCTTAATTATTTTGCTTAAGATGGAAATGCTATATGAACAGAAATACATCTCCCAATTTTTAAGATAGAAAAACTGAAGACCATCTATATTTCTTTAGTTCTTTGCATTAATGCTGAAAGCTTCAATTTAATACAGCATTAGTTAAGTGAAAAACAAAAACCAAAGAAGAGGCAAAGAATTGTGGAGAGATAAATTTTAAGACAATCTTAAAAAAACAATAGAGTGGTAAAAAACTGATATCCTGGGGTATCACTTTTGATCCTTGTCAAAATGACAGAACTGTCACATTTTTGAAGATATTTCAAAAAGCCTCCATACATTTTCTCACTCATTTTGCTGCACAATGGTAGAGCAGTATTTACTTACCACCTTACATTTTTTCCTATAAATTCAATTTATACTCCAAAACAAAAGATGTTAAAGTATTTTTTAACATAATAAGCAATATGTTTAAATGAAACTGAATTAAAAACAATAAAAAAGAATACAGAAAAATTAATGCATACCCTTGCCTTTCCAGAGGTATAGTAACATCAACTTTTTCACCAACAACACTTAAAGCAGCACATCCAAAATTGAGTTGCAGTTTGCGTTTTCTTTTTGGTGACTGACTGTTGAAGTTCAGTGTCAAGCCCAGTTTGTTAGGGGCACCAGAATCTAAATAAACAATTTACAAATATCAAAGTTTAATTTCTAAAAATAAACATCTTAAACAATAAATTTCAAATACAGGCATATCATAAAACAATATTCATTTCTTACAACTGTATGCTATAATTAGCAAAGCAACATAGACAGCAACTCTGTAATTAACATAAACTGTAACATTTGCTCAACTTGTAATATTTTTCTCATTGTAGTTAACACTTGTAGTCATTTGCATCATTTTAAAATTTAGAGAATGAATTCAAAATAATCAATTCAAGTTTGATTAATCAAAATTATATCCCCATATGCAAGACAATTTTAATTTTTGAAGTAAGTCTAATTATGTTTTAACTGAATAATTCTGAATGGAATGATATGCTGAGAGACAAAGTATATAAATTTTGTGCATATAAATAACCTATAATATTTGTAAGAATAAAAGATTTTAATTCATCAGAAATATAAAATTCTAATAATTTTTCAAAATAGACAAAAAAAAAAAAAAAAATTTCTCTAACCTGTTAAAAAAAAAAAAAAAAAAAAAAAAAAAAGAAGAAAACAAAAGAATATTTCTAATTAGAAACACAAGTAATTTTTTTTTGTAAATCTGCTTATACACACATTTGAATTTGCACCAAGCAATATGTAAAATTCAGAAATTTAATTTGTGGAGACTATAAAGCTTAACCTCGTGTGAATCATGGTAAAGGAAAATTTCCTAAAACAGAGAAATGCATACAATTGCAAGTCCTTTACATTTGCAAAGAAGAGAGAGATTACTTTGAAGACACATTCTTGAAGAGATACTAATCTCATAAATTAACATAGTTCTTTTCATGAGTAGATTTATTCCATCTACATGTGGTTATCCAAACAACAATTAGGGATAATATCAAAAAGAAAATGATTAAAAATAATGAATAAGGCTGTAAAAAAAAAAAAGGGGGGGGGGGTTCTTAAGTGGATGCTAAAACTAGTTTTAACTGAAAAGCACAGATTTTCATTTTTATTGCTAAAACCTAAAGTTTCTTGCTTATTTATATTATTTTGTTTGTTTTAGATAAAAAAAATAAATATTTTTTAAGGTTCAATATGTCTAGTTTATAGTAATAAGTTTTAAAAATATATTAGAAAAAAAGAGTTTTTAAAAAATTGTTTCTAAAGACAGTTTATGTCAGAAGTTGGCAAATTTTTATGTTTGTTTGTTTTTTTGTTTGTTTTTTTTATAATAAATTGTTTATTTTTAAAAGATAAAATATCTTTGTTTTATTTGGATCTGTCCTTATTACAAAAACGTTGAAACACTATTTTAAAGTTCATTTTTATTCAAATGATACATTTGTAGATGGATAATGTTAAGGGTAAAATTAACCCATTCCATGCCACCCATGTTTCAGGGTGTGACTTATTCACCTGGTTCACAGAGGGTTAATAAATACTACATTTGGCCTGGAAAAGAAATGCTACCCTGCAGGCCCGGATTTCCGCCTAGGCCTAGAAGCGCCGGGCCTAGGGGCCCCAGCCAGCCGAGGGACCCCGCCGTATTGGATTGGTTTTTTTTTTTTGTCCAAATGATACTGAAAGTCTTCCCAAATGCGACATAGCATTGATCCATCTATTGTTGTAATTGCTGTGGAAATGCACATTTTAACGTCGTTGAGATCTCGTGTTAAGGGCAGTACAAGCACCTTGTCTTTAATTTATCCCCATAAGAAATAATCACAGGGAGTAAGATCTGGAGAACGGGGAGGCCACGTCAACAGATGTTGATCATTTGCACCTGCACGGCCGATCCACCGTTGTGGCAACCGTTCGTTCAGATGATCGCGTATGGTTGAGTGAAAATGGGGTGGTGCCCCATCTGCAGAATGAAGTCATCAGTGTTCCAACTGTGACAACCATTCCGTTAAATGTCAAGATAGTTGGAGCCTGTCACAGTGTTCTGTGCGAAGAAGAATGGGCTGTACACTGTGTTCACCAACGTGGCACAGAAAACATTCACTTTCGGGGAATCTCGCACTTGCTCCATGTAAGCGTGGGAGTTTTCCATTCCCCAAATTCGGACATTGTGCCGATTCACTCTTCCGCTGACATGAAAGGTGGCCTCGTCACTGAAAATGATGGTGGTCGCAAAGTTCTCAACTTCACTTCGCTGTAACATCGCCTGACAGAATGCCTCGCGAAGACGGTGGTCGTTCGGTTTCAAATGCAGGCAATATGGATGCATGTGTAGGCGTTTCCGCAGCATGTCAGTCAGCAGTGGGATGCCCAGTTCTGCACTTCCTCTGCGTGTTGATTTGTTAGGGCTATGACAGTACGTGTCCCAAAAGCGACGTACGTTCTCCCCAGAGACTGTTGGTCGGCCACTCGACTTGCCCTTACAAATGCACCTGCTTGCTTAAATTGATCGTACGTGTTACAAATGGAATTCTTAGCAGGTGGGTCATTCTGAAATTTGGTGCGAAAACCATGCCGCACCACAGTCACCGACCTGGTTGCATGATATTCGAGCACACAGTACACCTTTTCCACACATGTGAACACCATTTTGTCAACAACACCATCTGGCAAGCAGTAGTGGCAATCGTTTACAGCACAACAGCCAATGAGCCACTGCTATCACGTTATCCAGGACTGCTTAATTCGGGTTTCCAGTGGCCATGTGACTAATGTAGGTCATATTTCACAGTTCTGAGATATACAAAAGAAACTTGAACATGTGCTCTATCCAACTGTACCATTCGTCGCATCGTAACTGTAATAGCGATTGTCAGGAAAATTTTGAAATCGTTCAAAACATTTGTAATCACCCTGTAGGTGCTCCAAAAAAATTTCTTCAAAGATTATTAAAAATCACAAATGAAGAAGTGCCTAATAGTAGCCAATAATCTTTCAGTGAGATAACCATTAATTCTGTCAATTTTATACAGTTACAGAAATGGAGGCCATAAATGAGTAAAGGTAAAATTCTATAATGGCTGGTAGCTAAAATATTGACAGAAGATGCAAATTTTCTTAAGGATACTCCTGAAACAAAGAAACTGAAGGATAGGGAAAGCTTTGAAGCAGAGGAAGGAATCATTGGGTAATAGAAATGGTTTTGTGCTTTGTATTTCATCAGGAGGAAAGTGATAAAACGGGATGTCTCAGTTGTGAAATGTCAATGATGATCAAGAGGCTGAGTTAGAAGGAAGTAATATCACTAAGCTCTGGATAGTAGAGATGGAAAGACATAAGAATGAACAACTTTGGCAGGAGAAAAATCAACAGATACACTAACAACACAACTGACTTTGATTACTGATTCACTAAGAATAGATTAATCATTAAAACTTTATGAATAAGCTGACAATACATCATAAAGTTTAGACTGGAGAGGAAATGCTATATATGCAACTATGGAGGAAGGGTCTTACATGAAATGAACAAGCAACTTAGCAGCAGCGTCAGAAGTTATACAAATAGATTACGTTGAATAGAAACAGATGCGATAAGATTAGATAGGAGCAACAGTCAAAGTTACTTTATATTCTTGATGATCTGCTATGAATTTCACTGGATGAAATAACCATATTATTTAACTAAAATCATGATGTCAAAACAAGTATGTGATCGTGTATAAAGTTAATGACTAGAAGCAGTAATAGAGTATACTTACAAGAATGTAAAAGAAAACTTACAATTCAGTGATAGGACAAATGACAAAATTACATTAATAAAAATGGGATTTCACAAAACATTTGCCATGAGGTTGTACAGAAGAACAGAATCTGATTTATTTGTTGCGCTATCAAAGCTTTGTGTAGAAGAAAAGTGAAATCTGAAGAGATTAAACTTTTAACATACTGCATTTTCAAAGTAAATGTGTTTACAAACAATAAAAAGAAATATAAATAACATTTTTAAATATAAAATACTTTTCTATTACTTCTATTCTATAACAAAAATAACCTTATTGTTCGTTTTTTATTTTTTCTGCAACATGTATAGAATAAAATATTAATATAGATATTGTTAATCATAGTTGGTGATCCTAAATTGAAAATGATAGATATGCCAGCATGCAGTGCATTAACATTATAATCTTCTCCAATTTTTCTTAAATATATTACACCCTTCCTGTAATATAGGAAAATTGGAATTTTTTTTATTAGTCACAATGGAGGCTATAAAACTTCAAACTGGCAAGATCATCTTCAGCTAATACAAATAGTCTTGCAGTACTGAAATTTATTTTAATTCTCTCAACCATCTTGTTTATTCTAATTCTCTTTATTATAAACATTTTCTTATGTTAAAGAAAAGATAATTTGCTTAAGAAAATGCATGACAAATATTATGCTAAGATTAAAATTGAATTTTTAGATTTTTGAATTAAAGAGGATGAAGAAAAAAATTGTCTTGGAGTGGTAAAGCTTAATAATATAATTTGTTTCAGGTTCAAAAATGATATTGCTGTTACTACTCATGATTTATTTGGTTATGGAAGAAATCTAGCGAAGATAGATCACAACCACTCTAGAACCAATTATGGTTTGCAGAAGTGCCCTGCAGCACTAATTTTTTTTTAATACTAGAGTGCAATCCATAGTATACAATAGACAATAAATACTTTGCATTCAACAATGATTCAACAATTATTAAACTTCTATACATTTACAAATCAAATTTTTCTTTGATTTGCAATGAATTTTTTGAAAGATATGTTTTATCTTTTTTACCAATTTGATGTATAATGAACAGAGGGAAAAAAATAAATAACAGAAATACATTAACAAAGTATAAACCAGACATATGGTACTGAAATTAATGTCAACAAGTCAATCCCAAACCTATTTTACATAATGAAATAAATCTGTTTTGATACATTGCCTCTCATGTAACATCATTAAGCAAACTGAAAACTGATTTACATCAGTCACTAAATTAAGGTTTAAATATTGAGAATTTTCTGATAACCGAGTATTCAATAAACTTCCTGAAATTATGGTTTTGTTCACGAAAGCACTGAGTTTTTTATCAATACAGTGACCAGTCAATTCTTAAGAGACTTTCATTCATGTACATAGATAGTGGTATGCTTCATGAGTCACACTATTAATGGCATATTGCTTTTTTTTTTTTCTTTTTTAAAGAATAAGAACTGACCCTATCCCAATTCTGCATTGACTCCATTACAGTTCCGCAATTTGTTAATTTTATTTTTGCTTTCTCTGTTTTGAAGAGAATTCATTGTAAATTTACTATATATTTTAATTTCTATTTCATAATTTTTAACAAAGTTTCTGATATAATTTTGCTTCTTTAAAATTACTTATAAATATAGATAGTAGTTAGAGTAGTAGTTAGAGTTTATAGTACTGACAAAATAATCTCTTTACTCAGAAAAGTGAGAGAGAATTTTGAATCTTTTTATTAAATCTTCAACCTAAGATATGGTCGTTTTTATAATGACATGTCACAAAACAAATTTATAGAAATGGCATTTTAGAAAGCCTGCTTGAGTTTATAGTACTGACAAAATAATCTCTTTACTCAGAAAAGTGAGAGAGAATTTTGAATCTTTTTATTAAATCTTCAACCTAAGATATGCAAAAGAAAAATATATGTTACAACTTTTTTTTTATTATTTAATTAATCACATGAAAAAGCTACAAGTTGTAATATTTCATTGCTAGCTAGTGCGCTAAGATCAAGATATTTCTAAAACAAATCTGTTAGCACAATGAAGATGCATAAAAAGTGCATTGCTTTTGACTAACTAATAAATAAATATGCTAAATGTGAGAGGCTGGAAGTTGAAAGGGCATATCCTCAACTCTTTAGACAGCATCCGAGTCCCACATTTTATTTCAATGGATAAATGGAAAAAAATAATGACAATAAGAACCTTATTGTATTAGCAAAAGTAGGTAGAACTCAGACAATCAACAGGCAAATCTCTTAAGTTGCAAATATTTTAAGTTGAACCATAAATAAGAAATGTATGAAATTTTAAGAAATCAGTCCAGTTGTTTTAGCAAGGGATTTCAGGGTTCAATTTTTAGGGATGGGAGTTATGAGATCAAAATAAATATAGCCTACTTATGAAGTAAGTTAGACAATAAATAATATCCAATGGTATCAAAATTCAGCCAGCCATTTTAGCATGATGCACATACAACGGACAAAAAAGAAGAAAAATATTCAAGTAGAACAGTAAGGCTTAGGACGCACTTCCAGCCTACTTGCAGCTGACTTCAGGAATTTGAGGTCGAAAGAGGGAGAGGTCAATTACGGGACCCGGAGGGGTCTTCACTTCACTCCCAAAATAAAAGAGAATCCATTTTCTGTGTGTTGACAAAAAGCCCAGGGCATAACCACACAATAAAAGCCAATCAGTATACTGCCAGCGGCAAGCAGTAAAAGGGCAGATTCCCCTCAAATTCCTGTGGTCAGCTGCAAGTAAGCTGCAAGTGCGTCCTAAGCCTAATACTTTGAATGCTTCACATGTTCAGTCAAGAATTACAATGAAATGTTTTTCCTATAATATCCTGCAACAATATTGCAAACAACTGATGATTAAAAAGAACACGGGGGTGAGGGGGGAAGGAGGAATTTCTGTAATTATGAGAATTTCAATTAATAAACTGATCTACAAAACTTATTGTTAATAGAATACCTAGAATACACTCAGGTATCCACTGAGGAAAGGGAACTAAGGAGCAGAAAAGGGGCTGTCAATTTTGAGGAATGGAAAAAGGGGTGGAGAGCAAAATAATTGTGCTCATATTTTAAGTTGGGTCAGGACACAGCAACATATTAAATTTTAAAGAACTCAGTCAAGTCATTGTAGAAAGAGGTTTTGAGGCATTTTTGAGGGATGTAAACCAAAATAAATGTTCCTTAAGCTGGACAATATACCAAATAAGCAATGTACCAAATTTTTGAAATCAGTTCAGCTTCTGTTAATATGATGTGCAAATAAAACAGACAAACATTAAAAATGTTTAAGTGGATTTCTAAGATTTTGCATGCTCAGTCAATTACTACTTATTAGGGGATCATAACATATAGAACAATTTGTGAGTTATATTTGCTGAAATAATAATCAATAAAAAACTTTGCACATAGGCATTGATAAGCTGAATCTAAAATCTCATCAACAACAAAACTGAACTTTAATGTAGACTTTAGGAAAACACAGTTGTGAATGATGAACAGAAGGCAAGCAAAACAAAAAATGAGGAAATCTGTTGAGTTGTTCTGTGCTATTGTAAAACAATTTTTAAAGTAATCAGAGGCTTGAAGTCAGTGAACTACTGACAGTGTCAGTGTACATTATTTTTTTTTAAATTTCAATAAATATGTTATCAGGATTTCAAAACAAATTTTTAAAAAAATAGCATAAATCAAAATAAAAATTTAATAATAAAATAATATTATAAGAACATAATACATTATTAAATCTTAATATGTCACAATAATGTAATGGAGAATACCAAAATTGAAGTATACTTGTTTTATTGGTTTAGAAAATATTTAAACGACAACTGCATATATACTGGTCAAACAAGTAAAATCTCTACTGTCACAACATGCATATTGTTAATGACCTATATCACAAAGCTTCAGTAGTGATCAGTAATGTGGGGAAAATTCATGTAAACCAGATTTATCTTTATGTACTTTCTAGATGTCTTGAGGCTAAGACTCATAATGGAATCATTCATTTAACTGCAAAACATAGTAACCAATGGTGCCAATATTTCATGTTAATTTTTCTCCCTTTCTGTGTTTTTCACCCTTTTTTCCTATTATAATCATTCCTCTATTTTGATTTCTTCTCTAGATCTCCTTAAAATAAAATATTAATTGACATTTATTTTATGTTACATGATAAACAGATATAACATTTATTTTGTATTATATATTTTTCTCTACAATCAAAAGTAGTTTTGTCTCTGCAAATACTGTATAACTATTAATCCTGGAGAAAAAACTGAAATAAAAATTTACACATTTTAGACAAGAACTGATAAACACTGCCAGTGATGCCATTATCTCGTCATCTACTTTCCAATCACAATTATACCTGAAAGTCAAGTTTGCCTAAGCATAACATCAGCCATTCATTCTTCTACTGTAAAGCAAAACTGCAAAGCAAAAATCTCTTGCATATTTCTACTATTGAGGGGAAGAAGAGGTATTAGTTTTATTTGCTCCGAAATATATTCTGAAACTAGGATTAAGTTGTTCCACATTCTATTAATATCACTAATGTCACCAGCTTTACTTGCTTTATTGTTGAAACTATATAAGAATAAGGAAATGCAAGAGTTTTAAATGAAAAAAATCTTCATTCACAATAATTTAATTTATGTATAATATTTTAAACTGTTATTTTCCATGAAGTTGTTTTTGAAAAATAAAATGTCTACTGTTTTCTTGACACTGCTCATGCCATACTTCCCAATGCAATCAAAGATGTGTCTCTTAGTGCCGTTTCCTCTTTATTTTTATTTAAAATATAAAAAAAATATATTCTATACCTAGCCATTAAAATAATGATTTATTATCTGTAGTATCATGATTTGCCTCTAACTTCAATAATGGCACAACAATTGATCATTAGCCAAGTACAAAATTTAAAACAAGATTTTTATAACTTCAACACAGTATTCTCAAGGTTATTATATGTCAGAAAGTCAGAATGTTCAAATCATTTGAGAAAAGGAGCTGTGGGCATTTAAAAGAAACTGAATAAAAATAAGGACACTAAAAACATACACAATGAATAAAAGCCCTTCAATATGCCAAATTCATATGAAAACAATAAAATGCAAGAAACATCAAGATATTCTGATGCAAACCCTAAACCCCTCAAACAATCATTCTGGAACACACTATATTGGTCCATTCATTTAAAGGATGCCAATACGGATTTGTTAGATATAAAATCTTCTTGAGTAGCAAGTCATATCTGATACACCAGGAACAGCCCCACAAATAAAAGTAATTTCACATTTCTTGCTTTTTATTGTTTTCTTCAGTATTTGCTATATTAAAGTTCTTCATTCAATGTGTATGGTTGTTTTCCATGCACTTCTATAAGCTTCCTTCCACTAATGATTTTGACATGGGGTGCAAACCTTTCTGAGCTTAATTGGATGACGTTGGCAATGACTTGTTCTAACTGCTGGAGACAAACTTCTGAGATAACAATGGATAAATGTAACATGTGGCATCCAAGAGAAAAGACTGGTTTGATGAGTTACACTTAAAGAAGATTTAAGTGACATTATAGTACTCTGAGATGGTCACAGAGTAGGTCAATAAGGGATAGGAATGAACTGCATGATCTTGAAGGAGGCAACAACTTATAAAGGTAACATAAAAACAGAATGGTGAAAAATTTCATATAACAAAAAATACCTACAGGGTCTAGAGACAGCACTGTGATTAGTTATAATGGGAAACTGAGAAAAAAGACTGAGGAAGAAAGGTAGCTGAAAATTTCAAAAAGAGAGGAGTCAAACTGTAAGAAAATCACATTAATAAAGAAGAGTTGCAATGGAGACGAAGCATTACTAAATTAATTACAAACATCTGGAAGATAAAAGCAATGGTTGAGTGAAGATATGACTGTAAATTCATACTATGCCTCTCTAATGATTAATATCAAAAATGTATCAGAATGTTGATATTATACTAAAGCATATATTACTTTACATCTTCTAAACTTACTGATCACTTATTTATACTTCACCATAATCCAAATATTGAAAATTATTTCATATTACTGCACTGAAATTAATATCTTATTTTGCAATTAAACAACAATGTTTATACTATTCAGTGCGAGTACACTTATTTCGAATTGACCTTATAAACTTAACAGGGTAGTTATGTAAACAAACACAATTAAGTGATTAAGAATAATTTAAATTTAATGTTATGCTTAAAAATACTTTCCCAGGAAATTTATTTATTTATTTATTTATAATCAGTAAATTTTAAGGAAAAAGTTTGATTCAAAACAGATTAATGAGAGCACTTCCTTATGTTAAGTTCTCGGGCAATAGGTTTAAAATGTGTGGAGAACTATTACACAGCAAGTTAGAAGATCGGTAATAACTGTATGATTTCCTAGCATATGTTGCCTGTTCAATTGAGCTGGATTCATTCGCATCATGACATACTGTATCTTTTTTGTTATGTGGGTTGCAAGTTTGATGCTGACTAGTCGTCTCTAATGTTATGGAAACGTTAACATGGCTGCAGTGCTCCATTTGCATCTACAAAGAGAACTAAGAAATGATCTACCATATTTACTCGCATAATTTCTCCAAATCTGAACTCAAATTATGATTTTTAATTTTATCTGTGAAATTTCCTCCTCCCCTTTCTGTTCAAAAAGGATATATATTTAAAAGCGAATTTAAACTCTCTTCATCCTTGTTATTTTAGTAACTTCAGCTCTTACAGCAACCCAATTCAATATGGTTCTCATGAAACCATAATAGTTACTATAAATCTTTTAACATGTTATCTGGATAGTTCTCCATTCATTTTAAACCTAATCCCTGAGCTCTTGACATAAGGAATGATGAAACCAATGTTTTTTTGTTTTTGTTTTTTGTGATTAATCTTTGCTAAACAAATAAGGGAAAAAGAACATAAAGGAGTGAAGGTGGCAGAATGGGAGTTTGAATTACAAGGAGACAATACATCCTATACATCATGGAATTTAATACCATTTTGCAAGATGAAAGTCCACATGAAGTACTTCAAAATATATAAAGGTTTAAGGGTTAACACACTACAGATATTGAGACTGTTTTCATTGGATTATTTCTATTAGCTTAAATGTTAGAAACATGTTGGAATTTAATCAGTTGATGCGATAGCTGAATTGGTAATGCAAAGGTATCAGATGCTAAAGTTCAAATTAGCTGCATGTTCCAATTTTTTTCTTCTCTTTCTTCTTTTTTATTTTTTCTTCTTCTCTTTTTCTATCCTTGTTTTGTTTTTCTTCTTCCTTTTGTTAATGTATTTTCTTTTATTATTTTTTGCTTACACAATAATATGAATTGAAATTATAAATAATATCTCTGTTTTTTAATTAAAACATAAAGTATTATTTTGTTATTATTACTCTATTATTTACATAAATGATCAAGTAGATCATCTATATGTATCAAGTCCATATTTCTTCCTATAAAATACCATATCGATACTAATAAATATATTAAAATAAAATACATTTATTAAATATATTTATAAACATCTACAGCAGCGAATTTTTGGAAAGTTAACATCTTCTTTCCTTTATCAAGCCTATTTCAGTAATTCTGATAGTAACAATTCATTGACATGAGGAAGAGATTACATTTACAATATTGTTAGAATTTTAACAATCCTCATTCAACAAATTATAGATATTAACAACCTAATAATTAGAAAAAAACTTTAATTAATCTCATGCTCATGTCAATGAATTGTTACTATCAGAAATACTGAAATAGGCTTGATAAAGGAAAGAAGATGTTATCTTTCCGAAAATTTGCTGCTGTAGATGTTTATAAATATATTTAATAACCGGGTTTTATTTTAATATATTTATTGGTGATCGATTTATTTAACTAAACTCATTTCCTGCCCTTTCTTATATTATGGGTAGTTTACTTGAGTTTATGTTTGTATTAAATTAGGACCTAAATGAAAAAATAGACAACACTTCTGATGATTAGGCATTTCTAATACACAAAAAAATAGATATTGTATATAAATGCATAGAGATTTTCTGAACTTCCATATAAACCAAGATTTTTTTTTTTTTTGGTAAGTGTATCCAATAGTTCAAATAGTAAATAAAAATATAAAATAAATGTTCAAATATTAAATTCAATTGGATACAAATAAACATTTATATCTACACTAACATTGTTAATTTATAAAAATAAAATGTAAGTATTTTTAATTAAAAAATAAAGGGATTTAATTTTTATATATTTCTAATTGTATTTTACTCTCTGACTTACATTAACAACGTAAGTAAAAAAAATAAAATAAATTGCATTACTGCTTAGCCAAACGAAAGAGACATATCACTTGATTTACTGGTTGCTCCGACCTCTTTCTCGGCATGAAAATAGGGGAATTGGGCATGTGCCGACAAGGATAGAAACATACGACGTATAACCGAGAGATGTATGAAGTGAAAATTACTGCACAAAATTCAGTTTAAAATTAATGCGAGAATAAAATACACACACACAGAATAAGAAATACGTGTATAATAAACTTTTAGAATGTTGTTCTCCCCTTTGGGTTTGTTCCATTGTTTTGGCAGTGTGCCAAACCCAGTCTTTATCGCCTGGGCAAGCAGTACATAAGTAAAAAGGAAAACAAAACAAAGAATGTATAAAATAAAAAGAAAAAATAACAAACAATGAAGAAAGAAAACAAAAAATGAGAAAAAAGAAGCAAAAACATGAAAAATGAAAACATGCAGCAGCTTCGATTCCAAGAACTTTAGCATCTTAGACCATCAAATTAAAAATGTAGTTAAATTCACATTTAATGAATTATTTTGCATCCACTGATCTAAAACTGAAGCCTTATCAATTTAACTATTGTCAATAACTATCTTATCACCAACGCATTTCTGAAATTTAAGCTATTAGAAACAATCCAATGAAAACAATGTCAAATATCTCAAAATATGTGGAGTGTTGGTTCCAAAAAACCCATATATATTTTGGAAATACTTCATGTGCACTTTCATCTCACAATGGGGCATAAAATACCTTGATGTACAGGGTGTTAGTAAATAGTGCTATAGTGCAGCAAATGTTTGATCATAGATATCAAAGTGAAAGAACTGTGAAACAACCAAATAGCAATCACAAAGAAAATGTTCCAAATCATCACGGAGGCTTTAAATTTTACTCCACGTAGAAAATTACAACATTTTAGTAGGCTTTCAAATACAATATATAATTATTATAGCAGACTAATTATGATGGGAATGACAAGTTCAAAGTGGTGGCCAAAGCACACAAAGCAAGTCAGGAATAGGAAGCCTGTCACAGTTTCTGCTGATGACCACAATGAATGAGTCTATCTCATGATTCTGCCTACAAAATCATTTTCAAAGCCTCTTAAAACCATTGTGACCATTTTTATGCCACCACCACAACACTAGAGATGACTATCAGAACAAAACTGAAAATCACATGATGAAAAGTTAGAATTCCTCACTATGCAAACACATCCAGCCAAATGGGTTGAAGAAAATAACTTATAAATATATTGCAGATAATTATTTACTAATTATTCTTGTATATTTATACCTGAAAAATGTGACATTATTTCAATTAAAAAAAAAAGAAAATGTATAATAATAATAATAATTAGGTATACACTCAAGTTATCAAGTTAGATATACATTCTGTTTAGTAGGGACTGAGCATGCAGCGCTGAGAGGCAGGGTCAATTTTGAGGATTGGAGGTGGGGTGGAGACCAAAATAATCATGTTCATATTGTAAGTTGCACCCATAAATAAGCATCGTATGAAGTTTTTAAAAAATCAGCCCAGCCACTTCAGCGAGGGGCCTTGGAAGTAATTTTTGAGGGATGAGAGGAGTGGAGATCAAAATAAATATGCCTATGTTTTAAGTCAGACCATAAATAAGTTACATACCAAATTTGATGGAAATCCATTCAGAAGTTTTAATGTGACTAGCATACAAACAGACAAACAAGAAAGAAAATTTTGAAATGGAGTAGTAAGACTTGCATGCTCAGTCAATAATAATAATAAAGAACTTACCAGAATTAATTTGCTTCAAACCTAAGCTAAGCATAGGTCTAGGTGGTTTTGACAACTCAAAATTCAATACAGGTTTATTCTCATTATTGCTTTCATTATTTTCAGTATTATCATTATTCTTTTGCACTTCAGTGGACTCAATGTGTGGTAAAAGACTCAGATTTAGTAATCTCTTATTAGTGAACTCCCAAGGTGGATCATAATCTTCAGGTGGCCGAGGATCAATTTCTTTTATAACATCTGTAGTCCTTTCTTCTATTTCTTCATTCTCCTCTTTAATTTGATTTTCAGTCTCATCAGATTCAAGAATTTTTGATTCAGAGAGAATGGACTGATCACTGCTGGTGGTGTCTAAAGACTGACTGAATTCTGATGAGGTGCTAGGTCTAGACAAAGATGAAGGAATAAAACTATTTGAAGGATTTGTGCTTATTGACAAATCACTGAGTGGCTTTACAGGAACTTGGACAGTGACTTTTGATACTGACGAATAGTGAGTTGGTGTACTTTTAGCACTGGAGGCAATAATATCAATTTGTTTAGTTCTATGACTAAGAAGAGGAGTCGAGTTGGCACTTCTTGGAGGGGTGTGGACTAAAGCTTTCACTTGTTCAGTTCTAATCTTAGGAGAATTTTCCTTCATTCGGGAATGAGACAACAACTCTGAAGGATAACGTTTTCCACCTTCTCTTATTAATGTAACTTTTCTCCTTTCTTTTGGAGTCAGAAAGCCTGGATTTGACACATCTCTCGATGTTATTACTCTAAGGGGAAGTTTTGGTGTTGTTTTAGGGGTAATTAGTGGAGAATCATTCCTAAGGATTGGGTGATTTGCTAGGTCCTCTAACTCTCCTAGTTTTTTGTCATGTTTTACAGAACTATCAAATGCAGTTTCATAAATATGCCGCTGCCTACAAGTAACTGCAGAGTGTACAGTATCTGAAGAAATAGATCGATGAGCACTACTTGATCTTCGAGGCTTTGTATATTGTAAAGTGTTGGCTGGACTGCTGGTTGCTGAGGAAGCTCTAACTGTCTCTGATGAATGCCGTCTTTTAATTTTTCCAGATCTTGGTGTCTGGCTTCCAATGCTGCTGTTTTCACTACCACCATGAGAAGAACTGAGAGAAGTATTCAGATTATCCTTTGGATTTACTATAGAAATTTCATTATCTGATGATCTCAGTTTATCTGAAATAAAACAAAAAAAATAGTATAATAAACAGAAAATATTACATTTCTCAAATTTAATTTAGAATTCTATTTTAAATAGAATCATCTATTATTTTTAGAATAATCAGAAAAGATAATATTACGCCATAAAATTTAAACAAGTTTTGTTTATTTTTTTTTGTAAGGTTTTATTGCTTAATTTTGTGATGCCTTAACATCAGTACATTCTTTGTTTTCTCAAAATATCAACACTTTACATAAAAAAAAAAAAAAAAAAAATACCTTGATATTGACATTCACTAAGAAAGTATGAACATTACTGATGTATATGATATATATTACAATAAGTGCATGCTAATTATCTGTAAATTGGCAGAAATCTATTTAAAATATATAGAAAACATATGCTAGGACAATATGCAAAGTAAAGTATTAAATTAACACTAAATTGAGCTTTAAAAGTGACCATAAAAACACATTTTTTTTAACTTTGAAGATGATTCATCACTATAAACTCAGGCACACATAATTGATCATCAAAGCAGTATCCCAACATCCCCAATATTCTTTTTCCATTGCTGGAATATTCTTTCATGCCATCCCAATTTTATCTAAATAAATGAATATGTGAATGAAAAAGTACAATTTCATTGATATTCTACAGCTACTGGAATGGAAAACTGCCAATTTCCATTGTGCAGCAGAACAGTCGTAAGGCTTTTAATTGAGCTATCTCTAAAAAAAAAAAAGGTACCATTCCTCTAATTATCCTGATGGTCATGTGGCTCAAACATTGTATTGTGGGCTGGAGGAGCAGGGTTCAACCCCCAGTGGAGATAGGAACTTTTCCTAGGTTATTTCCCTTCAGTCAGGCCCAGTAAAATGGGAACCAGGTTTCTTTCCCAGGGGTAAAGGCAGGTGAGCACTGGGCTGACCACACAATCTCAACTAGTCATGATGGAGGTTATACCTTTAAAGGCTTATATCTTTGGCTCCCCATGAGTCAACAGAGGTTCTTATAGAAAATACCAACATTTGGTTATGAGGCTGGCCTCCAGCTCCAAATTGAACAAAAGATTTTAGAAGAACAACATAAGTCTTTGTCCATTCTTGTAGAATCATACAAAATCCTTACACCTGCTCTTATATTTCAATGTTTCACATGAAGGATGAGTAAGTTCTATTCTTTAAGTCAAGATGCAAGAAGTTCAGCTTTGGATTTCAGAAGCTGCAAGTTTCAGATATAACCAACCAATTCTTGTTGATTAGGAAAATATGGTTCCAGGTTTATATTTTCATCAGAATAACTATCTCTACTATCGTATCAATGCAACTTTTAAAAGATTTCTCCATATTTATATAATTTCAAGTAGTTTCAGAACAAAATGTTTACATTATTCCAGTAAGTCTAGGCCCTAAATAAAGACCCTTACAATTAACATACAAATCCCCAAATCTGGTTATAATTTAACTGTAATATTAAAAATTAAATTTAATTTATATCACTAAATTTTTGATTAACCTAAAAAGACACAAATGTTTGAGCCTTAAAATGGATGCAGAAGTATGAAAATCGAATCAGATATAGATATTGTGAACACATTCTTAAAAACAATGTTTCATGGTGATCAATGCATTATTCTTTTAATTACTTATGGGCATAATAGTTTGGCCCATATTTAAAAATTACCAGAAAATTGCATTTATAAATAGCAAAATCAAATCAGATATATACAATTATAAAACTCTCAAATGTGAAATCTGATATAAATTATTGATTATTCTTTGAATTAATTTGGGGTCCATATAAGGGAGCTACAAAATCTAAACTCTCAATCTCCGACATTGACATACAAAGACATCACTGGAAAAGCAGTCTAATTATTGCTAAAGAACAGATAACATATTTTTTTATATAAAAATCAGAACATACAAATTTGTGTGATTATTATGCTAACATATACAGCAGTTTTGAAAATTCAAAATGATTAATAATAATAATATTTTGAATTTGCATGCCATCGGCATGACTACTACACTTTTCCAATATTATTGCATGGGTAAAGGAAAAATGTAATTTCAGCTTATGTGATGTTAACACATTCAGGTCGCTGCCCATGGTTTCTACGGGCGGCTATAGATTCCCCAAATTTACGTTGCTCGGCAAATTGCCGAGCGCGTATTTTTCATTGTTTTGCTTCACTTTGGCCGGCATTTCTTCGAGTGGTGACCACTCGGGATTGTTTGTATTTTATTGCAGTTCAAAAATACACCAATAGGTGGAGTTTATTGACGATAATTTTTCGCCGGAAGTCACACAAGTGTACCGATGTCGGCACTTGTTTTGGAAGTCTGTGTATAGTGTTTTCAAAGCATTTTCAAATGACTACGTTTTTATATTGTTTATAATATAATTATAACAATATAAAATATAATTTCATATTGTTTAATATTATTTTTCTCTGATTTGTCATACTTTAGAATTTTTATGTATTAAATATATCGTGTAAAACTTTTTTTTTGTCTCAATTTTTATTCTTTTTTGTATCTAAATATGTTTTTTACCATAATAGTTACAATAAAATGTAACATACTATTTTGAAGACAAACATTTGTTCTTTATCACAGATCCTAAGTACATTTCCAATTATACATGCATTGATAATACACACAGTTTGAAAACATGCCAAAATAGCACGACCTGTAGGGGAGGACAGAGGGATGAAGGGTACGACCTGAAAGTGTTAACTGATGGATGAATGAAAACTCAGAAGCTAGATTAAATTATGGTTCTAAACATAAACCTCCAGCATATTTTGTTTTTTGAATAATAAGATTTTATGATTAACTGAAAACAATCTGCTTTTTTAAGCTGCCCATGTGCCATTTATTTATTATAATTTTAAATAGATTCCTCCTTGTTAACAATATTGGCTTCAGTAAGCATTACACAAGAATGCTTACTTTTATACTTACTAGAATTTTCAGCAGTGTATGGCTCTATGTAATCGTCATCTTGTACAAGTTTTTTATTTAGAGTTTGCTTTTCTGGCTTTTGACTTTTAACATCTACAGGATCACTGTAATCTTGTAATATGACAACCTGGAATTAAAACAAAATATTAAATGATAATAAAAAAAAAAATCACTTTAGAATAATTTCTATTACACACACCTGACACAGAGCAATAACTTTGATGTTTTTTCAAGTGTAACAATGTTATTAAAATTTCACACACTGAACACATCTGTTGCTATGAGTTCATCTTTTTGTTTGTGTTCTACTCAGGCATATGATCAAACGAAAATTTAAACATCTTATAAGAGAACTGTTCCTGTTGAGACAGATTTTGATGAAAAAAGAAAAAAAAAAAAAAGTTAAATTACCAAAAATAACAAATTTGAAAAAAAAAAAAAAAAAATAATCTGTTCAGTATAGACACTCAAAAGTTGTTTGGAAATTAATCTGCTCTGTTTTTGTTTTTTTTGTGGTTCAGGTTTCAATTGGTTTGACACTAGTGTGAATTTACAAGATCAGCCTCTGAAGAAAATGATTAACTAGACTTTTTATTAAAATAATTTTCATAGAATTGACCTATAGACAAAGGATCACTGAAGCCAAATATGATGAAAGCCTGATTAAATATTCACAGACTACTTTGTAGAAAGAATCAAATGAATTGAAAATTGCTGCCAGATGGTCAATTTATTTTATTTTATTTTTAACAGATGAAGTGACAATCCTTACTAATCAGCTGGAAAGATGAAGAGAATTGAAATAATGGATCTTCAGAATCAAAGGCAACAGTATACATATGAAACAAAATGGAAACTGGAAAGTTAATGAACAAAATAGTGAAAACTGAATTCAATTAAATAACATTTTTATTTTGAAGACAATAATTATTTACTTAAATAAATAAAATAAAAAAATAAAATTGTGAATGTTCAAAACCAAGGATATTTTGAAACAATGAGTTTACTGTATAACTGCATTTCAGTAAATTTTTCCTTACAACATTCAGGTAATTGCAAATCACAGCAAATCCCTCATAGTAGATTTTTACTCAGCATACATGAAAATATATTGAAAAACTGCAGCTGAAAGTTATCTGTATATTTGAATATGCATTCAAATATTAAAAATTCAATCAGAAGTTAATTCCCATCAATCAGGGCCGCGCCAAGGTATGTTGGCGCCGGGGTGCCAGGCAAAGTTGCCGCCCCTAATAAAGTAAATTATTTGCTACCTGCCGCCCGGGTGCCGTGCAACTTCAAAGATGATAAAGTTGAACTATTTGACCATTCTCTTTGAATTTCTTAAATTGATTATCATAATCACTGTTAAAACAATGATTTTACCTTCTTTTACATATTTTATCAAAATAGAAATATCTCCTGGTGTGGCTTTTTCACAGCTTTAGAAAATGATTTCATCATTCAACAATCATTGTAAATTGTATTAAACTGTCAGTCTACTTTACTAATAATCACTCTACTTTAAAAACTAATTCTAAATATTCCTTTGGGAGCAGTGGTGGGTAATCTATATCTGGTATTGTCTTCAGTTTAAGGATTATATTTAGCTGGCTTCTCAAATCACCATCTTTAAAACAGCAATCATGATTAAAATTAAAACAATCTTCAAATTCAAAATTGACTTCAATTTTTAATTTTTGCTTCACTGTTCAAAATAAAATTTCTGCTATAGCATCATTTTCTAAGTTAAAGTGTCCCACTACAGGCTTATGTGAACCTTGGGGTCACAGGAGGTAAGGCTCTTCAGAGTTTTGTGACTAACGGGATTAAGTTGAGTTCGAGTCAGCCCAACACCTGCCCGCCTTTAATCCCCAGGAAAGAAACCCGGTACCCATTCAACAGAGGGCTGAGTGGACTTTAGCACCAGTTTGGAGGAGGATGTAGCATGGAAAAATCCCTGCCCCTCTGCCAAGGACCAAACCCACCACCTCCAACCTGCAGCCAAGCGTCCTTACCCACTCGGCTATAGGGCCCACTAGCTTCATTTTCTACATCATGAAATTCTTTTCACCAAATCTATTTTTATTTTTTTAAATAAGCTTTCAGCAACTACTTATATTAAAAGCACAGTTTATTAAAAAAAAAAAAAAAATATTTAAAAATAAAATAAATACCAGAAAACAAAAGTCAATGTGAAGATAGATAATCTAAGTTAGTTTTGATTTTGAACTGTATGTGCTCTGTCTACAAATTCTATAGAATGTGCCATGACAGGATCATTAATAAAAGTTCTACTGGAAATCAAATATTTGAAACGCTCTCTCCCCAAGCCCTGATTTTCTTGAAATCAGGTGATTGTAACAGGTTCATAATCAGGAGTTACTTTTTATTACTTTACAACAATTAAAGTGAATTTTACCTTTTTGCAGATTAAGTTAAAAAAAGAAGCAGCCTGCACAAAGCAGTATGCATCAAAATTTTGCATTAAATGCACCTCTAGTGAACAAACATAAATTATGCATTTCACAAATTCAGATTTTTTAAATTTTAACTTAATTTATCATTATCCCTTCCCTTGTTAGATGGCAAGAGACAAGACATGGGAAACTTCCAAGATAACATTTGCTGTATCTAGAAAATTAAGGTATTAAGAAAACAAGACAGGAGAATAACTTGGAGAATAGATGTTGATGTTCAATGATTCAATCATTCAAGTATATCTCATACATATCGGTGAAGATTAGGTATAACTATTCTCATTTTGCTGCGAATGAAAAGTTTTCTAAAGAACTTCTGATAAAGAGAAGTCTTCTGTAAAAATGGTCAGGCAATGTGAATAAAATTATATGTTAAAGAGTTCCTGGCTAAGACTTATGAACTTATGGTTTACTGGAGAGAATTTGTCTTAGGTAATGTGGAGAAAGAGACATAAGGGATTTTCATACTGCAATAGTTTAAAAATTCCAATAGTGTACTTAATGGATTGAGACATCAATAATATAACCATGTAAAATGTAAAAATTTGTATTTTTATTTTTTTAATCTACACTCATTACCAAAAAAAAAAGACGCACCTAGAAGGAAATTGTAATGAAATTTCGTATGCAAAGACATTGGGACTGCCCATGCAAATGATTAAACTTTGGTGTCCAATGAATGAATAGCAAGAGCTACAGCACATCGGAACTGCGCACTCAGCAGGTGTATATAAGAAGCGATTCTCAATCTGATGGTCAAAATTTCTGTTGCATTGCGAGTTAGGATGCCTTTCAACGACTGAAAAAATGCCTCGCCGCAGGATTCGAGCTCATTACGTGCAACTGTCAGAGTTTGAAAGAGGCAGGTTGGGCAAATCGGAGAATCGCTCGTCATATGGGTCGAAGTGATGCGGTGATTAGAAGATGCTGGCAGGGATGGGTGGACAATGGCAGATTTCAGCATCATGAAGGTAGCGGTCGCCCTAGGGCCACAGCAGAGCGGGAGGATAGAGTGATTGTCAGATCAGCTGTCACAGCACCTGCATCATCGTTATCAACCATCAGACGGGCGACCCTCACACGAGTGTCCACCATGACCATTCACAGACGGCTGAGAAAGCGACATCTACGCTCGTACCGACCGCTACGCCACCTGCCACTCACGTCTCCACACTGTCAGGCCAGATTACAGTGGTGCTTGGCACGATCCGGTTGGAATGATGCTGACTGGGGACGTATAGTGTTTAGCGATGAATCCCGCTTCCAACTGTGTCCTGATGATCGTCGTAGGCGTGTCTGGAGAAGCCCAGGGCAGCGTGCTGATCCTGCTTTCACTATTGCACGCCACACAGGCCCTCAACCAGGACTTATGGTCTGAGGTGCCATTTCCCTTGATAGCCGGACCCCTTTGGTCGTCATTAGCGGCACACTTACAGCACAGCGGTATGTCAATGACATTCTGAGACCTGTTTTGCTACCCTTCCTTTTGCAGTACCCTGTCCTTATTTTTCAGCAAGATAATGCCAGACCACATACGGCACGTGTTGCTATGACCTGTCTTGCAGCTTGTGAAACACTTCCTTGGCCAGCCAGATCCCCAGATCTCTCTCCAATCGAGCATGACTGGGATATGATGGGAAAGCGACTGCATACACCAGGGAATGTGGATGACCTAGCCCGACAATTGGAGCAAATTTGGCAAGAAATACCGCAGGAGACCATCAGGGAGCTTTATCACTCTATGCCACGTCGTGTGGCAGCTTGCATTCAGGGTAGAGGTGGGTCAACACCTTATTGAGCTCGTTACTTTGTAACTCTGTAACACTGAAATAAATCATTCAATTTGTCTGAAAGTTTAATCATTTTCTATTCTGTACATAATCTTCCTCTCCACCAATTTTTGTCTCCATCGGACAACTCCTTCTAGGTGCGTCGTTTTTTTTGTTAATGAGTATATTTGCTAGATCATAATAGTAACATCACATATTTCTACAATATAGTTTTGTTTTAGAAAATACTTTTTTTTTTTTTTTTTTTTGCTAGGATGAATTTTGATAGTATTAAAAGAATTTGTTCACTACTGATGGCAAGAATTAAATTTCAATTAAGAACGGGAATGTTTTGCAGATTATTATTATTATTGATAGGCAATATACAGCATGATAAGCAATAAGTGGCTTGCAATAGCTACTTAGTATAGAAAGTCAGTGTTGAAAATTCTTTGTAATATAACATTGTTTCATTTGAAATGAGAAAATAGGAGTCTCAAACTTCAACAGATTAGAATGTTAGGCAAACTCAATGCAATCAAAATAAGATTAGTAACTACACAATGTTGTCAAGATCAGGAAGCTACAGATGCCTTTTTTAACCCTGGGGAGGTGTGGTGAGATTTTAGAACATAGTTAGTGCGGGTGGTCTCCGAGACCAAAGTACTTTATGCTTAGTTTGAACATTTGTTAAACTTCAGTAATTACATTTAGAAACTACCTATTTTTACCATTAAAACATATATTTTTAATACCTGTAATTTTTTCATAGATTTCACATAAAAATAAAGAACATTTTCTTTTTTTTTAAAAATTACAATAAATGTTTTAATAGATCAGTAAAACAATGAGCGCATATAATTCATGTCGGTCAAATCAGTAGTTAAGTGGCAAAATGTAGAATATTAAGTAAACATTTAAATTAATGAACAAAATTTAGCAGAATAAATACAAACAATGCACAAAGAGATTAGTGTGGTCGGTGTCAGAGACCGAAGTTTTGCATATTTCCTAAACAATGGATGCTCTAAAACTGAATCACCTACTGACAAATAGTTGAAACTATTTCAGGAAGCTATCGTAAAAAAGAAAAGTTCCAGTCATCTATTGTTTAAAGATATAATTAAAACAACTGTATGTGATGGTCTGTGAGACCACGCCACACTAACGCAGGGTTAAAGAAATGCACGAACAGGAGGACCTCAAGAACTTTTTGAAGATTTGCTCCTCAATGTCTGATTGTAGAAATGATTGTTTGCTAGGTTATATTTAAATGCTTTAAAAGATGTAGTCGATTGGTGCCAAATCCAATGAGTATGGAAGATGCTCAAGAACTTAATATTCATGTTGATACTCTTTGACATCTCCTTATTCTCCTTTGTCAAAAGCAGATAAGCAATGTAGCAGTTAGTAGAGTAGCCCATGTTTTGCCAATATCTGATGTTCTTTCATTGATTTTTTTCATCGATCAATTATCTTTTCTGATAATTATACCAACTAAACTTCCTTATTTAGTCAAAACATTTAATATTCTTTTAAAAAAATGATTGTCTATCTCGGATGATAAATTATTCAGTACATCACTAATAAAAGAATTCTTGAAACTTGTATACTTCCCAGCTCAGTACTTGATCATTCAACTGAATCTGCATTTTGAAAATGTCATCAGTGAAGAACTTCTCTGCAAACAGCATCAGTGATTGGGATATACAGCAAAATGACAATCTCTCCCCAGATTCTCTCTCTTAAAAAATGGATCCTGTCTTTCTTAGACTTAAAAATTGTAAAAGACAAACTTCACAGACTAAGAATTCTCCAAACCTTACATTTCTTAAACAAGTGAATATAATTTTGTGCTTTTTAAGGGTGATCCATAATAATATAAAAAACTTAAAAATAATAATAAAAAAAGGAAGTACATTAACATAAGGAAAAATAAAAAAAATAAAAAAAACTTAGGAAAAAAAAAATAAAAAAACATTAGAAAAATATGAAAAAAACCACGTAGACATTGAGAAAAAAATATTAAGAGAAAAAAAAAGTAAATATATGGATATGAATCGACGACTTTTAGTATATAAGCCGGAGACCTTAAGCATCAAGCTATTGCTCACAACTGAAATGAGATGGTTGTATTTCTGACATTTAAGCTAATAGAGGAAATCCAATGAAAACAATGCCAAATATCTCGAACATGGAGGGTGCAGAGCCTGAAAATACCCTAATCCTATGTTGTTTGGGTCTCCGAACACGATGGTGAAATCCGTTTGTTAATCCGACCTTTTGTTCAGGAGTTTTTAGTGGGGTACAATGACAACAATGCCAAATATCTCGAACATGGGGGGGGGGGGCATTGGCCCCTGAAAATATCCTATTCCTATGGTGTTAAGGCCTCTGAATATGATGGTGAAATCCATTTGTCGATCCGACCTTCCGTTCGGGAGTTGTTAGGAGTGGACAGACACGGATGGACAGACAAACAGGACAAACGCAATAGCTACTAATTTTGATGCCGCTATCACAATAGCTCCCAAAAGGGTCGCTAATAAAATCTTAGTCAATTGTTTGATTACAATTCTGCCAATTCCCATTATCCAATGGTACAAATTGACAAGATAGCTGCTCCTACAGAAAACAAGAATAAATCAGATGGTGATCAACATTTATAAAAATGTTTATAAAGATAGGCTATTAATTTACAGTGTTGTATACAACCAAATGGCAAGAAATCATATGTCTTTAGATCTAACAGTCAAAAGCCTTAATTAGCATTCTCAAACAAATAAAAATTATTTAATTTTGGATTCTGGCAGCTGAAGACATTCCACAAATTGAGTAGAACTCTTTCAGTTAAATTTTCAGAGCCACCGTTCCATTTCATCACTGTGCCACCATCTTTCATATATATAGGTGTCATTAAGTTCAAACAATAATCAAGATTCAAAAAATTACCAGAACATTTGCTTCTGTTTATGTTATACAATGATGGGCTTAAAAGCAAAGGGATGTTAGTGGAATTTAAAAAATGTATATATATGAAGAGAGAATCACTGAAAACGGAAACAAATTATTGGCAGCATTGAGAATTGATTCAGAGTATACTGTCAGGACTATCTCATGTTTATGTGCATGGAGAACCATAGCTTTGACTAATAAATGATGCGCAAACAAAGAATCAGCTCTTAGCTGACAGAAAAAATTCAAAATGGGATTTTTTATCAAAATTGTTCCATTTACAAGCAACCGAAACAAAAGTTTTGTTGAATGAATCAGTAGATAATAAAATAAATAAATGCATTTTATATTATAACATAAGAATATAATGTTATTGCTCCTTCCACTTCCAGAGGTGTTGTTTATTCTGTTTGTTGCCAAGGCAACACCTGCCATTACATGAGACCCACCAAAAATTGTCCCAGCATTTAGCCCAACACAATACAGCCATAAAAAATAGTGATTTTAATTACTTGACTGCAATGCATGCCCAAACTCATAACCATAAGATTAAGTTTTCCTCCCCTAAAATAACCATTTTCTACAAAAATGTAAGGAGTCAGTTTTTATTTTGACTGACCCGTTGTGTTACAATGATTGCATTTCAATCCAGAATACTGCACAATATGGTTTTCATCACAACAAACAAAAATAAGAGCAAATAATCTATGCAGCATTTTACATTTATTTCCCTGTCATATTTTTTTTTTAAGGATTGTTCTCTCATATCCTAAGTGAGACTGTTCTTGCATTCCTCATCCACCAACTGGCTATTGGCTATTCCACATCCTCCATCATTCCTGTTTCTGCTTCCTGCATGATGACATTAGCTGCTGATGACACCAAGATGTGACGTTCAGATGACAACATAGTGCGATTGAATCTGCAATCCCATCGCTCTCACATCCTCCAAAGTTTCCAGGGTTGGTTCCTGACCAACCTCATTTTAATTTTCACTTGTCATTGGTCCGCTATCTGTATATAGTGCATCATCATCATCCTACCCAGGGTCCAGCCTCCAGGCCGGGTCTGGTCGGAACAGAAGCTCTGTCCCGAGAATTTCAAGGAAGATACTGAGGTGCGTTCCAGCGCTATCCCTCAGGACGCCATTACCGAATGACATCAGACCAAAGAGAAAGTGAAGAAGAGGCTGACAACACATGAAAGGAAATTTGAAACATCCATGCTCTCGACCAAGATTTGAGCCCGGCTATCGGCACACCTGCCACACGGCAGACCGCCACCTGAGACCGCACGACCACGCCAGCACGGCTATATAGTGCATATATTTTTTTAAATTTCATTTACTTGTTAATTATTCGTTAAAGAATCGAAACTGGCCGTTGTATTTTTAATGTGTCCATAAATCATTTTAACCATTCATTTGTGTGTCGGCGTCTCTTATGTTATTGGGATACTTTTGCACATGTTAAATTTCACTTGTGCATTTTATATTGGAGGATATGAATTAACTCACTTATATATGAATTTGGAATTTTGATTGCTTTGACTGCTCATAACTGTGACGGGTATCCAGAAATGATTTGGAGTCGTTTCATTTACAGCAGATTTGATATTAGAAAGATCATACTTAACTTCCTCAACATAGTCCCCTCTCAGATCTAGACATTACTGCCTTCTCTTTAGCAATCTTTAAATGGTTGGCACCATTCTGTAAGATGGGAATTTCTGGTCTTTCATAAACATGGCACAGTAATATGTTGAGTTTAGTGAATAGCAATATAGCAAAGAAAAAGCAATACAGTGAAGCTGAGTGATTTTAATCTTATAGTATTTTTTTTTCTTGTTGTTCCAATGTGCATTGCCATATCTCATGACCACTTATCTTTGTATTACTGCTGGATTCTGCAACTAAGACTTGCTAGTGCTTTACAATTGGTGTACATGTTGACTGATATCCCTTGCATAAGCCCATCCATTTTCATTATTCCCTGAAATTATCTTCCCGAAAATAGAGGTCTTGTCCACTGAAGATGTTTGAAATTTCTTAAGTGGTGGGCTATCTGGCTATTTCCACTGACTGACTGTTCATTCTCTTCAGGCATATAATAAATGAAACAAATCATCATCATGTGTAACCAATCTTGCACAAAATGTTTTAGGATCTTTGTGCTTTACCAAAAATTGATAATATTTCCCAAGTCTGGTTGAGTCAGATGTCATAGGACTAAACATGCATACTTTCTTTAGCTTGAAGTTCTTATCAATAAAGTCATAAAGAGTTGCTAAACAGGCCATAAAGAGTTACCTTTTTGTATTGTAAATTGGTATACGAATTGCCAGATGATCTGTGCAGCTCTTTTTCTGCTTTTGAATTGCTACAAAAACTACTGTCTGTAACATCTGCCTTTCATTCAGTTTCAATTGCACACATTAACTAATCACTGATTAGATTAACTAATGACACACTTCAGATCACAATACCAGTTGGTGAACTTAATAACCCAAAGGATATCGGCAGACATCATGCCAGTCTCACAATTTATAAGTATATGGAAGGAAAAAAAAAAAAACCTTCATCCAAATCATTTCTAAATATAGCCTCTTATACATATACAGGGTGATTCAAAATTCCCTGTATAAACTTTAAAGGCAGGTCAGGAATACAAAAACAAACTGTATTTATAGTGGAATGTATGCCTGCAAACACCACCCAAATGTGATAGAGGGCGCTGTTTGGCAGCACATTAGTTAGGCACTGTGAGTTGCCCTGCATTGATTTCTTCCTCAGGGGTTACCTCAAAGACATCGTCTACGAGGCCACTCCATTACCTCTGATGCTGACCTTGTCACTGTGCAGCTAGATGTGTCAGCGAAAGGCCTTGCATTTTTGCACATGTTCGGCAATCCATGCATCGACATTGCGAGGCGTATATTACTGATAGTGAAAGGAACTTTGAGCACCTACAGGTTCTGGAAGTTTACATCTTACTGCCGTATTGTAAACATACGGCTAATAAGCATGTTATTTCCTTATTTGTTGTCCTTTATTTCTGAACCTTAGTGTACCTTCTAGCATATTCCACTATGAATACGGCTTGTTTTTGTATTCTGACCTACCTTTAAAGTTTGTACAGGGAAATTTGAATTATCCTGTATATATGTGTATTTCAAGACTATGGGTATAAATTAATCCAACATACACAGATGTGACAAGAAATCCCATACCTTCATTCTCTTTAAATATTTATAAAGCTCTAAAGCAGAACCAAAATAAGAATGGCATATGATTGACAAATAGCTCTTTTCTATGCTATAAATTCTTATTTCCTATAAATGCACACATTTATTATTATATTAAACTCATTTGGCTTTTACCTATATAAAACAAAATTAAAAACAATGAGACTCTACTTAACAAAAATCTGCATAACAAAAATAAAGAGGAAAAAACATTTTACATTATATAAAAAATTAACTCTAAAACCAATGACCATCAATGATATTGGTCTTACAAATATTTAGACTTTAAAAATGTTGAATATTCTCTTATATAATACCTAAAAATGAAAAAACAGCAACCTCTTTTATTTTCTTGAAATAGATAATCATGAAGTTTTAAGATAAAAAAAACAACAACAAAAAAAAAAACACACTCTCTCTCTCTCTCTCTATATATATATATATATATAGATGTTACAGCATGACTTAACTAAAACTTTTTTTTTTTTTCCAACTTCAAAGAATTTAAGTTTTTGTTTTGGTCAATACTAAAAAAGTTTGGACCAACTCACAGTTTTACAATTACTGCAACTACATCAATAAATATGAAGCTTATCATTAACTAAATCAAATCTATACACATCAGATGACTTAAAGAAAGAATAGTATCTTGAAACTATTATAATAATTATCAACTCATTTTTAATGAATAGTTAAGCACAAGAGTATGTCAATTTACAGCTGAATATACTCATCAATATCTTCAAATTCCTCAAATAGCATCAATAAAACTTAACTCTGATATCCATTTCATTCATTATCTTACTTATTTCCTTTTTTAGTCATATTCTACTTGTATATAACACATAATGAACTGACAAAACAGTCCTAACGAACAAATGATATGAAAACAACAGTGAATTTTATCCTATTTAAAAAAAGCATTTAGGCTGTTCCTATCCAAAAATATTACTAGTTCCTTACTAATCTGTTTCTTCATCCTTCTTAATAGCATTGAAGGACTTCTTCCTTACATTTTCGCTTATACAAGTCACATACTAACAACCCATTTATTACCTCCTTCCATCAGCTTTACGTATGTAGCTCATGACTAAATTCTGAAAACCAATCACATATTTATTTCATTTAATCTTGTAAGGGACACCTATTGTTTCTAATATCAGTTACAATATCAACTGAAACAGTATAAAGTATATAGTACTGAAACAGTATAAAGTAACTTGCAAATCAAATTATCCTCTTATAACCCAATTCAAATTTGTATATTTAAAAATATTGTCATTTTTCTTGATTCAAGAGCAACAGTAACCTAAGCTTCTCATAGTTAGATGAAGAGAAGTTTGCATTGATTAAACTAACAATTTATCTTAATCATAATTGGACCACGTTGGATCATAATTAAACTTTGATATATTTTAAAAGTTTCTAAGCTATTTCTATTTCCATTCCTTCACTATTATTATGTCTACGGGTGCATTTATAAATGACAACTGCGGTTATGGTTGTCATGTGACTGGTTGCATTTACGTAGGGGCCTGGTTATTCCTCAACCCTTCCTTTTGTAGACAGCATGGTTACAAGAGGGCTGGCATTGTTAAGAGAATCTGTTGTTAGAAATTGAATCAAGTTCATCAGCCATCTTGAACTACAACAAAGAAGTAAAAATAAATGACTAACTTTTAAGCAACTTTGGCAAAATAAAAAAATTAGTTTCAATGGCAGTTCATTAATGACAAAGAAGTAAAAATAAAATAACTATACTTTCATGAAACATAGCCAAGTAAAAAAAAAAAAAAAAAAAAAAAAAAATTAAAATTAATGGCAGTCATTTTTTTTTTATAGCTTGCTTCATGTATGTATATGAAACAAAGAAGTAAAATATTTTTTTTTTAATTTAATCGTCGAGTAATCAGCAACTCTGTAATGTACAATAGAAATGTAACACAAAATGCATCCATTGTGTCATCTGCTTGGAATGCTGTTAGTTGCTACGAATGAGTTAACTCACCTCTGATTACAACCAGAGCATCTGGTTAGTTTGTAGACATGGTTGCTAGTTGGCTGGAGTGACCGGTTGACATTACAGATGGCACGGCTGCAAGCAGGGTAGTAACCTCAACCATGGTTGTGGTTTATAGACGCACCCTTGGTTTAGAGCATTTCTAATAAATACTGCTTAAGAAACAATTTTTCTTAATTATTTATCCTTTTTAATAGTTAAAATTTGTACCCGTCTTAAATGCCAATGTAAGAATTTCAATCATTTCTGTTTTGTAGAGTGAAACAGGAAATACTGTTTAGAAATGATAGGTATTGAATGTTTCTCATAGACAATTGCAGTTACTAAAATACATTACTGTTTATAAAAAACACAACACCTGAAAGGAGTCAGCTACAACTTTGATTTTTATAGGACGTGCTGCATAGGCAATACAGAACAAATCATTGGCATTTAGATTCATGAGTACTGCGTCTAGGCAAATCAGATCATACAATGTCACAGACAGTAAACAGGCCTTCAATCTGTTATAAGAAGGGCATGGCTTGGTCAGCAGTGCGTAAGGATTTCTCATCGTTGTATAAGATAGCTGTACAGTCACATCAGTGAGTACAATAGTGGTTGCAGGAATGGCACAGCAGATGGCAAGGCTTCCCTCCAGAAGACTGTCAGTCATATGGGATGCAGTGTGTCCATCGTAGAAAGTGTGTGCAGGGAATGGTACGAAGAAGGGCATAGTACACAAAGAGAAGGTTCTGGATGTCCTACACGGACAATACAGAGGGACAATCATCATCTTACGAGAATGTCTTTGCGTGACTATTTGCATCATGAATGGAGTTTGGCAAGCAGTGGCAAACTGACATATTCTCTCATATAGGATGTAACATTACACCACTGGTTATTATATTTCGAATTGCAGGCTCATCAGCCCCTCCTCAGGCTACTTTTGACACCTTGGCAACAGATCGCCAGGCTGTAATGCTGCATCGAACAAAGAGAGTGGCATGACAAATGACACAAATATTGTATTTTTATGAGAATCACGCTTCTATTTACACCAATCTTTGTCCGTAGACGACAGTGGGAGAGGTATTGGGTAGAGTGTATTCACCACACACTTATGAGGCATTATGGCCTGGGGCGTTATTGGGAACAAAATCAGATCACCTCTCATGATAATCTGCACCAACAGTGCCTGTTATGTCAATGACATTCTATGGCTGGTAGCCCTTCTGTACATAAAGGACATCTCCAGGACAACATTTCAGCAGGACAATGCCACATCACACGTTGCAGAGATAACATCTGCCTTTTTCAGGGATAACAATGTTCCACTTCTGCCATGGCGGGATAGATTGCTGGATTTATAACCCATAGAAAATGGCTGGGACATTCTCAAGCAACAGGTGCAACAGTACGATCGTCAGTCAGCAACTCTTGATGAACTCTGGATGTGGGTCAATACAGTCTGGATGGCTATTCCACAGGACACCATTCAAACATTATTTGATCCGATGCCTTGACAAGTTTAGCAGGTGGTGGCCACACTTACATTTAGCTACATCGATGCACTTAGTACATATGACACAAAGCTACTAATCATTTATTCTATGATGCCTAATGAACATATCCTTAAAAAAATCAAAGTCATAGTTCGACTCCTTTCAGATGTTCTCTTTTTTACGAACAGGAGAGGAGATGCAAACAGATCAAAATGATAATACCTATAGTAGTCAAGATACCATATATGCAAAAAAAAAAAAAAAGAAAAAAAAAAGGGGGTGGATGAGGGTGGGGCAGGGTAACACAAGAAATAAATATTTTTGCCAAGAGATCTATTACTAATAATTAATACAAAACTAAATATTTCATTTCCTGTATGTGTATTTTTTAAACTGCCACTAAAAACTGAACAAAATTTTATTGCAACTTTTTTTCATGCAGCATAAATATTGAAGTGAATTATAATATAATCTACATACAAATAAAAGCAAAAAAAGGGGCCGCATTCTACACAAAGGAGAGAATTCATGTAGATGGTGGAAGTTTCAACATACACTGACCAAAACCTAGAATCCTTTATTCATACTCGTTTTGTCTTAAAAGGTTCACAATTTTTTGGCTAGTGTATATGAATTCTCTCCTCTCCAACACTAGCTTGAGATGATTGGATTTACCTTTCCCATTTTTCTTTTCATTATATGCATTATGAAACATGCATATAATAATTATCTAATTATTAATTTTATTTCTGGACCTGGATAGATATGGTAAAAATTTATTGGCCGTAATTAAATACAAAATTATGTAGAACTGCTTAGTAAACAATACAAATATTAAAAGACGAAATTCCACAGAAAGGTCAACCATTACAAATTACTTTCATTCTATTACAAACTGATGTTTGGATATTACTGGAAAGTTAATACATTGTTTTGCATGAAACTGCAACTTGTACTGCCCTCATCTGTACAACTAAATCAAAATGTTACAATAAATAAAGAGGACCTTTGACAGGAATTTTAAATTTTTCAGTGTTTACTTCCTTTATTAGCTGTTAACTATTTTTTAGGGTACAATAACCTGGTTATCTGTTGGATTTCTTTAAAAGGCCTTTTGTTCATCTAACATAATAACATCACAGCAATTTATTACCAAAATTAATAATAATAAATATTCAAATATGATCTAAAAAAAATCTAACCAAACAATGACTCAATTTGAAACTATCTGTAAAAATGCAAAGTATACTCTTATTTGCCAAACTTTGCTCTAAAACTCAAAAACGTCAAATTATGCATTTATATGCAAAATAAAAGTCACACTATTTTCAAAGAAACTCAAGAAAAACACACTCACACACACACATTTAAAATCTAACCCCAGTGATGATATTTTAATGGAAATGAAATGCAAAGCAGGAATACCTTGAGGTTTGAAACCAATATATTAATAATATTAAATTTATATCACATCTTTACAGAATTTCCAACAAGTTAATTAAGAAGAATTTGAAGGGAGTAATTTGGAATAAATAATAATAATAATAAAAAAGATTCTTGACCTGCACACAATATCAGCTCTGATAAATATGATCATCTAGTAATATCATTTGAATATATTTAGAAACACTACTGAACAGAATCAAACTAAATAAATAAATAAATAAATAAATAAATAAATAAAATAAATAAATAAATAAATAAATAAATAAATAAATAAATAAATAAATAAATAAATAAATAAATAAATAAACTGATTCATTGATAAAAAAAAGATAAAAGAACTTAGGAAATAAGTTGTTTGTTGGCTAAATAGAAACCGAGAAGAAAGAAAAAGTAACAGTTCAAAATTCACCTGAGAATGGAGAAGAACATATTTCAGGGAAATGAATTGTAATGTTTTTTTTTTTCCTTGCAAATATTGTGATACCAGCAATGAATGTCAAATTTTTAGTGGATTTTGTCATAGCTTCTTAATGATAAGGATTTCTCAATAGGATTTTCTTTATAAAATGTTTCACTAAATTTAAGCTTTGTACAACAAACAGTTTTAGGTTATCACTATCTCACACAAATAGACTGCAGATGCCCATAACTTCTTACCTATTAGCCTGAAATTTACTGAAATTAATAGGAATCATTTTCTTTATAAGAACCCTAATCTGCTTATAAAATTTCAACAGAACAAACAGCTTTCAGGTTATCTTGATCACCGATGGATGGACAGAAAATTAACCAAATCTATAATACCTGAGATAGCCAACTATCGTGTGGATATAATATGAGTTAGCACTTACACATATTATATGACATATTTATAATATAAAACATACAGAAGGAGCCAAAAAAATGTATACACACTTTCAATGATTACAGTTTCAGCATTTATTAAGATAAATTTTAAGATATATAATTCAAATTACAGCAGAGAAATGTAGAATTTTTTTGAGTTATCAGAAGTATTGGAACTGATGGTCATTCTGGTCCGGCACTGCTGACAACGCAAATTAATGGAATTTGATTCAGGAATCATTTCAGTTGGTATTTGAGCGCAATCTGCTTCAATAATTTATTGCTTGTAATTCATTAATTGTTGTCGGTTTTCAACCATAAACTTTATCTTTGACGTGCCTCCATACAAAAAAAAAAAAGTCAGTGGAGAACTAGTGAACTCAGGGGATATTCACTGCTACCTTTCCACCTAATTCATCTATTTGGCAGATTTTCTCTCTTTCAGTAGCATTTTAGGACAAATTTCCTTAGTCTCATTTTAGCCATTATTTCAAATCAGTTACAACTGAAAAAGAAAGAAAATTAGTGAGTTATGGGCTCTATAAGTGTGTATACCTTTTTTTGGCTTCCTCTCTATTTCTTAGAATATTGTTCAAAATTTCACAAACAAGACATCCTGTTCTAAATTCTTATGGATTACCTTACATGACATAACTAGATATTAAATGGTATTATAAGGTCCCATTACTTTTGAAACAAATAATAATTTAGTAATTTTACTAAAGTACTAACTTGGAGACATATCATGCTTAAGAATGACGAGCAAACATGGAGACCAGTATCTACATAGCAGATTTTTGGTCTCCCAAAACTCATGCTGTCAAAAACAGATTAACATAAAATATACAGTGGAACCTCGCTATTCATACACAATCCGTTCCAGGAGGCAGTTCGAATGGCAATTTGTACGAATGGAGAATCATTTTTTCACGTAAGATATCATGTAAATTGGACTAATCCATTCCAGACCCAGAGATGATTGCTTATTTAAACCTTTGTCTAATATTTTAAGCATAAAATACATAAAAACTATGAAAACAATAAATATATAGGCCTCTCTTATTATGTCTTTCTTTTTCAGTATAGACGATATGGTTGATTTCGCCATGCCATACTGAGTTGCCAGGTCAGAGACAGGAGTTCCACTTTCAAACTTCGCAACGATTTCTTTTTTTCAATTCAATTGTCGTTCTCACTGCTTTCCTTTTAGGCTTAGTTGAATCAGTAATCTTTTTTAGACCCATGGCTGCACTATTTTTAATAAAAATAACAAAAAATAACAATAAAATATCACAAAATTTCACGAAGCTTGCGTGGATGATGCATAGCGTACGGAAGCTAGCACGATACTGAACTGAAGCGATCGCGTGGCGCGGCCAGGAACAAGATCACGCTGTCCGAATCGCGAGCAAGCGTACGAATGGCGAGTTCAATTTTACTTGAAAAAGTTGTACGAGTAACGAGTTGTACGAATAGAGAGGCGCTCGAATGGCGGGGTTCCACTGTATATCAAAATGTTCAGCTAAAAAAAAAAAAAAAAATAATGTCACCAAAAGTTTTACCAGTTGACCTCTAGGTCAAAAGTTATAAGCTTTGAAAAATCTCCGAAAACAGGAAGTGAACATTACAATACGAGTGCGCGTAGTGGGGAAATGTGAAAAGACTTTCAGTTTCAGTTTAAAAATGGTCAATTTAAGCTATTATTTTAAAGATATAATTTAATAGTTTAATAATTTAACATTTTAATACATTTATTAAACATTCTTGTAACATTTTCAAATAAGTACACTTTTTTGAGTAATACTTCATTAGATAACATTCAAAACATAGAGCAATTTCGCACCAACCTCATTTGATTACAGACAATTTTTTGCAAATTGGAAATTTGTGTTTTCATTCTATTACCAATGTGCAATTTTGCATATGTTTAATGAAATCTTTGATTTGTCTGTAGAAATATACATTGCATGCTTGAAAATCTGAACAATTTGATATGTGACCTTTGAGTCAAAAGTTATGAGCCAAAAAAATGAAAAAGAGGGGGATCTGGTAGAGGGAATCAAAATAACACACAAGTTCTTTATTATTATTATTAATTTTTTCCAGACTTACTATGTATTTACAAAGCTGTATGTAGGTGCTGCATTTATTTTAAATTTTAAATTAATAATACTAGTCTAAACATGATATAAATTTAATTATACATGAGATTTAATTTACATAATAATTTCAGTCCCCATGGTTTCTTCTGCAACATTGCTACATGTGGAATAAAGCTGGTCCCCGAAATAATTTGGATCTGCCTTTAGCTGTAAATACAACTGAATTTTGTATTCATTGTGAGAGTAATATTTCTTGCAATTAATGTGCATATCGTGCTATGATAAGATGCGGATGGTGCAAAACTTATTATTGTTTTGATCATCAATGGAGTTTTCATTATTGTAATAATAATGTTGAATAATTTCTCAATTGTCAAGAATAATTTAATTTGATGTGAATTCTGAAAAAAAAAAAAAAGATTTTTTTCTTGCATTTTCCTAATTTTTAAAATAAAAATCATGAGAAGGGAAAATAAAATACTATTGTAATACAGTAGAACCCCTCTCGTCCGCCCTCGGCTGGTCCGCCAGTCCCGTTGAGAGGTTCTACTGTAATTAGGTTGAATAATTTCTTACTTGTCAATAATAATTTAATAAAGTTCAAACACGATATAAATTTAATTAAACATAAGTGTTTTAATACCAATTTAATATTTTTGAAAAGTAGTAATACAAATCAACTTATATAACTGGCTAAGTTCGTCTCTGTCTGTCTGTCTGTAACTCGATATAATTAAGCTATTCAGATAGATCCGAGGTTCTCAGTGGGACCATTGAATCAAGGGTACTCAAATTGGATGAAATATTAGTTCATTTTGTCATTCTATGTTGCTTCCATGAAATTTTATCCTTGGGAATTGACCTAGACAACTGAAATTCTAAGAAAACATACGTTCAAAACCAAATAATTTTGTTACCACTGCACCCATTTTAATGAAATTTGGCTTAATTATTCAGTTTTTTATGCTGATTTTGAAACTCAAAACCATTTTTTGCGGTAGAAGCTTCATTAATAAGTTAGCTCAGTATTTAGATTACAAAGGTGAGTTTTAAATGCCTTTCGGGCATTTATGAGTCAAAAATAATAATTATTCTATTCTTATTTTTAGTAAAATTTATTTACAAGGACAAACTTTAGATATTGTTGGTATTTATTTCAAATCAAATCATCAATCAAATCAAATATCAACCTACATAATTGGCTAAGTTCGTCTGTCTGTCTGTAACTCGATAACTTTAGATATGGTTGGTATTTATTTACTAGAGCCTGTTTTTAGTCAGGACAGTTAAATGTTGCTATTTCTCGAGCACATCATGCTTGCAACATCAAAATCAAAATTTTTGACCGAATAGATCAAGGACATCTGATAGAAGGATCTGATGCTGTTTTTACAAAAAATGTAGTTTATAAGGAGATATTTACTTTATAGTTGATAATAAAATGATTTTTCAGATTTTTTTATGCCTGTCGTCCGACAGGCTTTGCTGCTAGTTTATTTATATTTATACAGATTACTATATAGTAGAGCCCCGATTATCCGCGGAATTGGGTGGCAAGGGTACCGCGGATAGTAAAAATCGTGGATAATCCGAAAAAAGACTAAAAATGAGGTGTAAACACAAAAAAAAAAAAATATATATTTCAGCATAAAAACTACATTTTATTATACAAAAAACATTATATGCAAAACTTTTAAAATATGTATAGTACAGCAGAAATCTTTCTGCAGAGCAAGAGCCTGCCACTCATCCACAAATTCCGAGAAGGCCTATAGGATTACGATGCACAATAAACCTGTCAGTAATTTTCGACCTTTGCACGGTATGGCTTATTGTACTTTCCCGTTGTTGGCTTGGATTAAAATTGGTCTTTTTGATTTTTTTAATTAATTCGTAATTAAAAGTTTTTCGCGGCACTCGCAGATAATCGGGACTCTACAGCAGGGGTCGGCAACCCGCGGCCATTTTAATAATAATTGATAATAATAATAACAATAATAAAGAACTTGTGGGTTATTTTGATTCCCTCTACCAGATCCCCCTCTTTTCCTTTTTTTTTTTGGCTCATCAGTTTTGACCAATAGGTCACATATTAAATTGTTCAGATTTTCAAGAAAAGAAAAACAATGATACTCAAAATTTAACATGGTGACCTCTGGGTGAAAATTTATGAGCGAAAAACGAATAAACTCACAACTCATCCCTGTAATAGTATTTAATTTTCCTTCTCATGATTTTTATTTTGAACATTAGGAAAATGCAAGAAAAATCTACTAAAATAAATAAGAAAAATAAAGATGTAAAAAAAAAAAAAAAATAATAAACTTTCAAACTGATTCCATCACTTTGTACCTATATGTCAACCATGCAATGTATATTTCTACAGACAACTCAAAGATTTAATTAAACATCTGCAAAATTGCACATTGGTAATAGAATGAAAACGCGAATTTCCATTTCGCAAAATTTGTCTGTAATCAAATGAGGTTGGTGTGAAATTGCTCAATGTTGTGAATGTTATCTGATGAAGTATTATTCAAAAAAGTTTACTTATTTAAAAGTGTTACATGAATGTTTAATAAATGTATTAAAATGTTAAATGTATCTTTAAAATAATACAAACTTAAATTGACAATTTTTAAACTGAAACTGAAAGTATTTTCACATTTCACCACTATGTGCACTCGTATTGTAATGGTCACTTCCCGTTTTCAGAGATTTTTAAAAGCTTATAACTTTTGACCTAGAGGTCAACTGGTAAAATTTTTGGTGTCATTATTTTTATTTTTTTAGCTGAACATTTTGATACATAATTTATGTTAATCTGTTTTTGATAGCATAACGTGTCTCCAAGTAAATACTAAGAACTACTTAGGAAATTTTGGAACTCTTTATAAAAGAAATTTAAACAATTTTCATAATTTTATAAATGAAATTTATTCTTCTGGATATATTTTCTTGATATAGTTTTCAAATTTTGAAAACTATAACAAGGAAATATCCAAAAAATTTATCACAATTACAATTAAAGTTAAGATATTTTATCAAATTTGATTAATTTGATTTGTCTAAATTCTTATGTGAATAGTACAAAAATTTATAGACAAGACAAAGAATCTCCAAAGGGATTCCCAACATCAGGGTCTTATGTAATATCTTTATGAATGATTTGGAAACATTCCAAAAGCAAATTATAGATTTGATTATTATCATTATGCAGATGATGTAAATACTGATAATTTGGTATAAAACTAAATGTCAATTTTATCCCTTCTATAATAAAATCATAATTGATGTGAAGTTGTTATGGATACAAATTTAAATAACACGAAGAAAATGATAATGTATTGGCTTTTTTTAGATGTAATATATGTATCTATATGAAAAAATGGAATTATAAATAATTACCTAATGAGGACAAATGTGACAACAAGTGATCCCATTATATTCAAGAAGAAATACAAAATATCAATGCACTGTTTGTAAAAAATGACTATCTTTTAAAATGTTTTGAAAAGAAAATAAATTACTGCAAATAATATTCAAATTTCTTCTTATCATATATTAAAAATGGATACAATAAACTTACAACTTCTTTACTTCCCATTCTATATTTTATTCAAGAAACAGAAAAGTAAAAAAAAATTTAATATTTAAATGAAAATTAATTATCACATCAACATGTCTGTTAAAGTTATTTTGTAATTGTTTGGTTTAATTTGTAATTGTTTTATGGTATTAATACTAAACAATTATTGAAAAGAATTGGTTATATGATGGGTTTGTTTAAACGATTTGTAAAATGATAGGTTTGTTTATATAATTGATGATATGATATAATTGTTACAGTTTACTTTATTATATTTTCTGTTAAATAAGAAGAGGAAAGTTTTCTCTGTCTTATTTTCTTCTTTATTTTATAATTTGTAACATTTTGAGATTCCTGAGGAAGTCCTATCGTAAGGACGAAATATAGAATGGGAAGTAAAGAAGTTGTAAGTTTTATTGTGTCCATTTTTAAATTACTGCAAATTTTAAATCAAAGAAATTATGAATAGTATCAATAAAAAAATATTAGTTTTACCCAATTGTAATAATAAAATCTTAATGCTTAAGTCAATCTGTGATAAATATTATTATAAAGTTGTATTAGCAAAATTCAGTAAAATTGCAAGCTAATGTCAGTAATAAGCAAGAAATTTAGCACTTCCAAATCAAATAATACAATGAAAGTCACATTTTAGGAGAAATTGGGCATATTATAAAAAAAAAAAAAAAAAAAAAAAAACGACTAAAAGAACAAATACAATATTTTAAAATTTGCACAATTTGTAAAGAATCAGAAAAGGATGAACATAGCTGGAAATTCCCACAATGGCCTCTAAGACAAGGAAAACTTTTAATTATTGAAAAGATCACACAATTAAGAAAAATAATTGAAGTAATATTTATTAAGAATATTCTAAACCAAAACATAAATAAAGGCATGAAACTGAAATTACTTGTATCAAAAATCCAACAAAATTGACACAATAAAATAAATGTTTAAATAATTATAATAAATTTAAATATTGTCAAAAATCAATACATGTATGGGTAACCTATAATTTATCATACATTATATCATTATTCATAATCATTAATTTTAAAAAAAAACCTGCTGTAATGTATTAATAATTAATTTGTTATTGTGAAAAACAAATGACAACATTAACTATACTCAATCACTCCAACACTGTTCATTTTTATAATTTTATCTAAATGATTACCTATGTTAATTTAAAACAAATTGAGAAAAGATTATAAATAAAGTAATAAACATAATTATTCTGAAAATTTATTAAATAAGATATTAGAAAGATTAGGAGCAGAAGGTTTATTCATTTTATATATTACTAAGGGTGCAAGGTTTACTGAGATGGTCAAATATACTTTAAATACTTATTTTGTAACCACTGCCCCAAAGTAAATACTTTTTTTAGAAATGTTTAATCTGCTTCTTCATCTTACTCCTGCCCATGAACCAATTAATTCTAACCTCTTTACTTAACAAGAAAGAGATAATTAAACTAAGTTCTGTGAATTGATATAAATTATATTCTATCAAAATAACTTAATTGTTCAATTAATTGATATTTCCAATCAGAAACCCAGCATTCTAATAAATTTACACTTTCAATTTCAGACAGATTTACATAACATAATCTCAAAATCCCTGTAAAGATAATCTCCAAACTCTTCCTGTAAAGGCCCAACATTAAATTAAACATAGGAAATTCCAATAAACTATTAACATCCTTTAACCCATAACTACTACTAAACTTTTAATCCCCTCTTACAATATATCCTACTGCTGAAATGAGTATCTAATGGTTATAAACCTGCAGCCTTTTATAAACCAGAAACATAAATAAATTAAACTTACGAGACCACACACTCTGTACAACATGAAAATCAATGAAAGTACACCATCGAGTACTCAAAAATATATATCAATTGAGGGGCCAACACTCAACAGGTTTCGAGATATTTGCCATTGTTTCCATTGATTTTCAGGGCATTACCTTATTAACTTCCTGGTTGGTGTAGCATAATGAGCAAAAAATTGGACTGAAGATCTAAGGAGCCATGATTCAATTCTGCTGGGGAGGGGATGAGCTTTTTTTTTAAAATTTCATTACTTTATTTTTCTTTTTTTTTCTCCGGTTACATTATAATTACTGTAGATGGAAAGTAATATACCAGTACAATTAGAATTAAATAAATAATATTCTTAACTTATTTATTAGTATTATTTTTCTGGAACAAATTTTTTTTTTTGGAACAAACCCATCATAAATGAACCATGTTGTCTTTTTTTTTGAATTTGTGATGTGGGAGGGGAGGAGGTGGGTCAACTTCCCAACATGTATTCCCGTAAACACATCAACACTTTTATATAAATGTAATTATACTAATTGTTCAACTGTGCAACAAAAATCCTTACATTGTAATTTTGTTAGTTAAGTATTATGTACCATGTGTCCAAGAAATAACGTGAAGTGTTTGAAGCACCATAAGTTGATAAATATTAAGTCCATAGATCTCAAACTTTGGACTGTAGGCTTATGGGTTATGGGGAGTGCAATCATGAGAAAAAAGTTCCTAGTTCAATAATCACCACCAGGGGGCATGTGGAAATGCAAATGGAGCTCTCTTTGAAAAGGCTAAGACACGATGACTCATGAACTAGTCTTCAACAAGAGCACAGCAATGCCGTTAACACTTGTTGATTGCGCTTTACTCAAGAAGCTTTATTATCAGTTATATTCGAATGTCACTAGGGCATTTTGTGAATACAGGCATATGAGAGGCATCAGAAGGGGTTGAGGACCACTATTGATAACAAATTTACGATGTATGGTTCGCAAATTTGAGACAACAGGAAAGTTGACAGCAGAGGCCGAAGATGAATATCAGAAGAAACTGCTGATAAAGTTGGGGTAGCCCTAATGGATCAAGCTGCTATGATCCAATTTGGATGCAGCAGTGGTAGAGACGTTTCATGACAGTTACATTAGTGTCAATAGTACATGCAGTTAATTGCAAGGTCCTTCATCTTTATCTCTACAAGATCCGCAGCACACAGCAACTCATACCTGCAGACTATTTGCACTGGAATTTCTTGCACATTGTCACCTCGACGATCAGTGGCCTTGGAATATTCTGTCGTCCGATGAAGCACATTTCACTCTTAACACATTGCGGACAGATCACGAGTTTACTCGTGTTTGCGCGCCATCTGTTACAGACGGGTTACGAGATAACTCGTGTTTTCTATGCGCTGCCTTTAACCCTTTTCCTACCAGCCCATTGTGGGCGGGATGTGAGAAGACTGTCAAGGCTCTTTTCAGGAAGTTTGCAATCGGATCACTAAACAAAACATTTTTCGGATAACCCCACAGCCAGAAGTCACAAGGATTAAGATCAGGGGATCTTGACGGCCAGGCTGCTGTTTATAACAAATGCAATGTGTCGTGCGCATGACATGTCTTGTATTTTGCATGTTATGATGCTTAAAGCGCCATCTATTGCTAATATTTGGAACTATTTTTTTTTTCTTATGCCATTCCATTTCCCCTTTCTTCGAGTATATTCAGTTCAAATTTCAGGTCCCTCTGAGCAGTGGTTCTTTTTTTTACAGCATGTTGAAAGTTGAACTTTAATTATAATCACCCTGTATACAAATTAAGACCATTGGCATTCACACTTGTACTACAAGATTAAAAATAGAAGTAGATGGACAATAATAATAATAACTGCATGAATTACAACTGCAAGCTTTGATATAATGGAAATGAAAACAAAACTAAAATAATACGTCAGCGATTAATAAAATTTTAACCTTTTTAATACTTTTTAGTGTTTCAGAATTATATTTTCCCCAATTAATGGGACTGAATAATTTATATTTTATATAGTTTTCCAATCTTAGACCAAAATTATTATTCAATTTATTGATTTGAAACATTTTTAACCAATTGTTTCTAGCTATTTTTTCATTATTTTGATTTTATTTTATTCCCTACTGACATTCTAAATTGCAAATTAGTATTTCATAATATGACATAAGGGTTTATATTGAAACACTAAAAGTTTAAGATAAATATTATAAAAAGTTAATGAAATGTAAGATCATTTATAATTGACTGCAAAAAAAATAGCCTGCCCTGGAAAATATCCGGCCACTGAGGTAAGTCGAAAAAAAAATATCCTGTCTCTCAGGTGTTAATGGTGGTGCTAATATGCACAACTGCCACATCTGGGGATCAGAATCTATGGTGGAACACCATGAAGAACCATTACATTCACCAAAAGTAACAGTATGGTGTGGTTTCACTGCTATGCACTTTGTTGGTCCATATTTCTTCGAACTGGAACGAGCATAAGGTCTACAAATCTGCACCAATGCAGGGGTTAATTATGCATCGTTATTGTGAAACCTAGTATTTCCATTCCTGCAACAGCATGGTGCCCTAAACACAGTTGTATTTATGCAAGATGGAGCTACACTGCACATCATGTGTTGCTAGGAATGCGAATGCAGAGTGCGTTCCTAATGATCATGTAATAAGCAAGCATCCTTAAGCATGGCCCCCACGATCCCAAACGACATCAATCCTTGTGACTTTTGGTGGTTATCTCAAGGATCTGGTCTACTGAGGTAGGGTGCACATACTACAGGATTTGAAAAACGCCATAAGATGTGAATGTGGATTGCTCTGACATGTTATAGAGCATGGTATGCATTGAATGCAAATGGTCTCTGAGGATGGAGGACACATTGAACATCTTCTGTGACCAACTGTTCTGTTACACAATTACGAACTCAAACGGGCAACAAAAACCAGAAGAAACTGCAACAGTTAACAGTAGTGCCACATGCTCCTGGTGGTGACTATGTGTACTAGAAACGTTTTTCTCATGATTGCACTCCCCATGACCCATAAGCTTAGAATACAAACTTTGAGATCAATGTGCCTAATATTTATCAACTTATGGCGCTTCAAACACCTCACATTATTTCTTGGACACCTGGTATAAAGAACATACTTAAAAATTTTTTTTTTTTTTAAATTAAGTTAGAACTAAATAATTTTAATTAAAAATAAAAAAATAGAAGAGGTATGACCATTAACAATTATTAGGATAAATACATCAATTGCTGGAAATAATTCAAGTATTAATAATATTAACAAAATGTCAAGAGAAAAGTGTATTAGTATAGGAAAGAAAAAAGATTAAAAAAAAATTAGCAAAGTTAGTATTGTATAATAAATATATTATTTATACAGTAATACCTTGAGATATGAGCACAATCTGTTCCATGGCCGAGCTCGTAATTCGAGGTGCTCATATCTCAAATCATTTTTTCCCATAAGAAATAACAGAAAAAAAATTAATCCGTTCCGACCCTCCAAACTTCCTTATTAGGGCTAACAATAATGGGAAAAAAAATATGTTTTTAATTGCTTTAGAGATATACACACACAAAAAAAATTATAGTATATAAGGATTCCTGCGATATAAAATAAAATGTGGTTTTAATTATGGGATCTTACTGACAGACAATAAACTAGCGGCTAATGGCGGCATGTGCGGAGGAAGAAGGGAGGAAAGAGAGTTGGCCCATACGTAAACACTTGATTCTGTAACGTACCTTACACATACACTACGTAATTTCCATCAACTTAGAATTAACTTAGCTTACGCATTAATTTTTTTTTTTTTTTTTTTACTTTTTTTCGATTTGTATTCTTTACTTTTCTTCACTTAACTTTTTTCTCCTGACTATCCTTACTTTTACTTGGCGTAGGCCTTTTAACGAAATACTGATCGAGGGAGATTTGTTTCTGTCTCCTTTTCAAAATGTTACTCATTTCCGTAACATTTTTCCGCAACTCATTTCCATAAGGCATGTGTCGTCGAAAGCATCGAAGCACGATCAGTAGACAATTTATTAGGATGTTCATCCCTAATATGAAGAAAAATGCACAGAATAGAGAGAAAATCAAGTAGATTACGCAAATACAAAACGGAAGATTCGTGGGAGATGCGTACGGAAGTCACATGAAGTGAACACGTGAAGTGAACGAGTGAGGCGGCTTTGGCTGCTCCGAGTGCTCGGCCACCTAGATTCGGCGTCTATAAGCGTGCTCGTATCTGAAAGAAAAAATTTGCTCGAAGGCTTGCTCGTTTCTCGGAATACTCGTATGTTGGGACGCTCGTATCTCAAGGTATTACTGTACAAGAGATTTCAAGAGATAGAAGGTCATAGTATCTTATTTTTCTTTCTACTATTCATAACCCCTCCCAAAAAAACCTACAATATCATTAAGAAAGATGAAGAAAAAAAAGAAAAAGAAAATTTGTGTTTTTCAATAAATGTATTATGTATTTATTACATTTATTTGTGTTGATTATGTTGATGCTTAATAGAAAAAGAAAATAATGGAAAAAAAAAATTGGCCCCCACCCCAACTGCAATGAACCATAGCTCTTCAGTTCTCCAGTCCGATTGCTTACGCATTACATCACAACAATATTTCCTTTGTGATCAAACAACAGAAAGTTAATAAGCTAATACTCAAAAATCGATGAAAACAATGTCAAATATCTCGAAATGGTTGAGTATATATCCCTCAACCTATATATATATATATATATATATATATATATATAAAGTTTGAAGTACTCATGAAAGTACACAGAAAAGGACATTGAATTTCGTAATGTATAGAGTGTGCGGTAACATTGTTAGATGACCTACAGATTTTACAAAATCAATTTCCTTTGAAGAAAAACCAGCCGAAAAAGTATTCCACACAAACCCAAATTAGCAAAATTAAAATTAGAATACAAGTAAGGTTGGTTTAATTTAGATCTGTCATTATCTGAATATTCCATATTTGGTTTTATTCTATAAATAACAATATTCATCTCTTTTAGATACACACAATTCATATAAGAGCCTGTCTGTATGATCATCTAAAGTGCACATGTATATTCCAACTGAATCCTATCAATCAAACTTATTCTACAGAATGCAACAATTTCTTTTCACAACAAAAATCCAAATAGAATATGGTGTCATGGTTAGAAGAGCAGCCAGACAGTGATTATGATACAATAGATTTAATCAGTGAAACAACATAAAAACTAGATTAAAGATAGTATGGAGAGTGATGCTTCTGGAAAGCAGAAATCCTGAAAATACACGATACGAATAGACATAAGGTGAGAAGTATGTGAGATAGTGAAAAGCTATCTGAGATATTTACCAGAAGGAATTTCAGTAATGATCTCAAGATCATAACATATATTTCTACAGCTCACTGGATAAAACCAAGCAAGACAGTAGTTTTTAAGAGCAAATGGATATATTTTTAACTTGATAGAAGATTATAAGAATGAATAGAGCACTTCAGCTGGATTATAGAAACAGAGAAAGACTGGTACATGGATGGCTGAGTTCACAAGAGAGAAGATCATAGTTCTTGAAAGCAAAGTCATGGTTAGATAGTATAGTAAAGGATTAACGACTCTTGGACCTGGAATAGCCAATGATCTAAAACAAGGAGGTGTTGCTAGAAAGAAATATGACTCTTGATAGGAGATTGATATGGATGAACAGACAGCAAAATAAAATACTGTACTTAGCTTGCAACGTTACCTTTCATATGTCACGAGTTGATGATGGCTTCTGCAACTGCTGAGTAAAGCCACTTGATCTTGAGAAGACAGTGGAAACTGGGTATTTTTACTGACAAAAGTCTCAATGATGAACAGGACCCAAAACTTTAAGGTAAACTTTAAAACCATTAGAGCAAAGAAGAAAGAAATGAACTGAATGCTTTGCCAAGAGAAACAAAAAGCATGGCAACTCTGATAAAAATGATAGACAATAACAAGTGAGGAAGGAAAAGCATAAAAAACAATAATGCCAAGTCAGGAAAAAATATGTTGTTAGATCATAACTGGATCTCAGAATGAAACATATAAGAAAAGTGAATTATTAAGATCATTATTATTAATAAGTGAATTATTATTAATTAATTAAGATCAACTCTTCCCCAGGGTTAAGATAAAGGATCACTGAAAAGGCTGCTGGAATTATAAACACTAAAAAGTTATGCTCAGAAATTAGCATTTTGATCTTCATGATCCTAATCAAAACAGTAGATGCGGTGAAAGAAAAATGGGAGAACTTAAAAATTACATTTAAAGAGTGTATATAAAGCAGGTTATGAGTTGAACTAAGATCTGAAGTTAGGAAGCCTGATGATAAAAAAAAAATGACCAGATATAATGGGAAACCAAAACACACAAATAGTTTTGGTTGGATGGAAGAAGTGTTTTTGTGCAGAAAGGCTGATGAGAACTGTTGATGGATGAACAACAGTAAATCTAAGAATGAACTGAGAGTACCTTCTTTTATTTTTTGGTCTAGGAAAAACAAAACAGATAGTTATAGATGAATTTAACAAGCGTAGTAGAATCAATATTTTATGCTTATGTGTAGTGGCCTAAGCATTAAATACTGAAAACAGATAGTTCAAGACAAAAATTAGAAGAATGGTGACAGCACATTCCGAGTGTAGGAAGATAGTCTTTGCCACACATGTAGATCTGGTCACAGAAGTAGCTGATTGCACTATGATTAAGGTTAGCATTAGTTGTTTCAAACTAAATAAGTATCTGTGAAAATAAGAGTGTAGAGTACTGGAAGAAATTCTTAAACACATGAAAATCAGGAAATAGTATTTGAAATAATGCTGCTATCTCTGGAAAAAAGCAAAGGTATAACCAGTTACAAATATTTTAAGCAGTAGATCTTTGAGAAAGATGGAAAACCGTAAGATTTACGTGTAGCCAAGTAAGAGACAAAAAGAAAAGAAATAAAAAGACTGCAATAAGATCTGATTGTAAAGATATTTAATACTAAAAATGAGAACATAAGAATTGGGCAGGGACTTATGAGATGGATGAAATATGAAGATCATGAAGGATGTCTTATTGTAACTTCCCAATTATTGACAGGAATGAATCATTTCATCTCTTAAAGGTGATGGTTCTGTCCTTAAGCACATAAGTCAACAGGAAAAATGGTACAATGTGTAAAGTTTAAAAAATGGAAAGCAAGTTAGTCAAAATGTGTGTCCAGTGCATCAAAAAATCCATATGCAATCCATATGGCAAGAGTAAAGGTGCGGACAGACCAAGTTCCAATGCAATCCAACGCCAACTCAACCGAATGTGTTCGTTAGTGTTAGGATTGGAAACGCTTTGAAATGATTTTGATTTTGATAAAATGTTGTTGTCCACATTGGATTTAGTTTTGAATTGGAAACCGTTGGTTGCGGTTCGGTCATTTTACGCGGCAAGGTATTGAATTGATCGTCTCGTAATGTCGTCAAGTGATGATGATTTATGTGCAAGTGCCGGATTTTTTAGTTGTGAATTCTTTAGTTCAGAACAAAACAAAGAAACGTAAACCGAGACACTGGTGGATGACAACACCATATAAAAATAGAAGTGCCTACAATATAAGTAATTTGCTGGATGATCTTCGGAGTTCGACTGCAATACTCTGCCAAATACCTATCTTCTTTTTGAGAGTTTATAATTTTTATTGGTGGGATCCTATAATATAGGATTGTCCCGGTATATTTCAATTAGTTTCAAACACAAATCATCGTCCCATTCCATATCGACACAAGAAATAAACAATACGTTCAACACCAGAGAATACTTGCCAACGACTAAACGCATTTTAACTCGTCCACACCAAATCACACATCTGTTTGAAGTACCGCTAAATGACCGAACGTAGGCCAATGCCAACAATCGCCTTGGAAACTGTTGGAATGCATTGGGGTGCATTCGCTAACGCCGTACACATCGATTCCAACGCATTTCAATATCTGTCCACATGTGCCTTGGTATGCATTGGAGCTTTGGTCTGTCCGCACCTTAAGAGATGGCAGACAAGGAAGGACACCATGTTTGCAACAGAGAAAACTACAGAAAAAAGCTTTCTAAAGCTGAACGATTATAAAATGAATGATGTGTGCTTCAGAGTGGACAGCAAATTAATTATCATGAAAAAGCACTAATCCCATCGCCAATGTTAGAAGCCTTAGAAGCATGTATTTTGAAGTGAAAAGCAGAGATAGTGACAGATTTTTGTTAAACCTATGACAGGAGTCAAATCAATCACATGAAATTGTAGAGAAGCTGGATCTGCCATGATAAAAAAAGAAAGAAGTTTTTCGCCAGTTTGCTGATGTGTATGAAGGATAATAAGCAGAATCTTGAATTAGATAAAGAGAAATCCTGAGGAGAATTCAATGGAAGGTTCCCATGGAATGCAAATGAATAAAACATTTTGAGATTATGAGCAGCAAACAGAACAATAGCAAAAGGTATTTACTGGTAGAAATAACATTTACTTTGTTCTGGAGTAAAAGGATGGCAAGGAAGACATGGAATTCTAAATGAAATTATATTTGTTGGCTTCCTAATTGAAAAATTGTGCGCTCAAAATGAACAAATTTGCTTGAAAATAGGAATACAGAAAAATATGCATTGCTTGATGAAGCAGAAAGATCTTTGAGATACCCTGACTGTTAAAGGTCATTTATATTAATGTAACTATTAAATTCATAATAATGCTATATTAGGACTGTAATTGTTAGTATTAATTACAAATATTGAAAATTTATAAGACTCTTTTATAAATACAATGCAGAAAACATATTTAGATACATAACTTTATGATAATTTAATAATGATCGTTAAAAATAATTCTACCTGATAATTTAAATTTAATTTAGATAATTAAATTATCAGAATCAAAAAATCAACTTGTTTTTGATGAAAATATGACAGACTTAGTTTTTATTTATATTTGATCAATGTAGGTTTCTTTTGCAATCTCATAAAATTTTATGACACTAAATTGGAAATTATCATGAGAAATGATCAGTTGAACAATTTATTTCAAACCTTAAAAAGTAAACTGCTTTTGAATTAATAAATATTACTTAAAATTAAAAAAAAAAAAAAAAATCATTATTCAATAATTAATAGTCTGGATAAGCTATGATTTATTTGTTTTGAATTTATCAACAGATGCTAATTTATAATTGAAATTAGGTTGCCTTTTGAGTCAAGCTGAGACCTTGGGACGGTCGTTTCAAGCTTGTTGAGCTCTCCCCAGCCAGTGCAAAACTCAAAATGCGCACGAGGGGAAGAATAAGTCATTCAAGATGTAAACAGTGACCCCCTCAAAGACTAAAAGCAAGAAAATGAAAACCACAAACAAATTGACAAAATGACTCAAAAGGCATTCTAATTTCAATTACGAATTGTTTGTTTTTCTTTTTACCCTTTAAAGGGTTTGTTATTTAATTTTATTTTTATTTTCTTTATGATTTCTTTTTTGTGGTCAAATACCTTTTGAAGCAGCCGTAATGCTGCCCAAGGTTTTGCATTCCATAATTTGTTCTTGTTTTTAGTCTTTGAGGGGTCACTGTTTACATCTTGATTAACTAATTTACTAAGCTTAATACAGCTTCATCAGTAAATACATTCATTTCTCACAGAAATGAAATATAATAATAATAATAATAGATATGACTTCACTGTCTAACTATAGCAAAACAAAATGTTCAAAAGGCTTACAAGAGATCCATATATATTATTTACACTGACTAAAACATTGTGATGATCTAGACTGGTAATTCAGTATAATAAGAAAAAAAAGAAAATCATGCCAGAGCAAATAATATCGTCCCATGATTGAATTTTAGAGTTAATCTGAAGGATTAACTGCAGATATTAAGTCTTCTGGGTGGTTAAATACTTCTAAGTTCTGTCGCTTTAACTAACAAAGGCTTAACACCTATTATTAAGAATTCAAAATCTCAAGAAAGCTAAAATGAGTAAGAGGGAAGATGAAAACAAAACGAAAGAGTAAGAGAGTAGTAGTAGTAATAATAATAATAAAAATTCAACAACTGACAAATGATAAGTTTAGATCAGTAAGAGACCAAAACCATGAGAACTTGAATTTGACAGCTAGTAACAATTATGTATTTTCTAATAAGTATACAGATGACAAGGTATAACCAAATATGGATTTATAAATAAGTCTCAGGATTCTGCATTCTTTTATTAATTTAAATTAAATGATTCATTATTAGACAGAAACAATTCATGAACTAATTCATGAACAATAGTTTTCAACCTGTGAAATTATTAGTAAATGACAACAAATACTAATTATAATAAGATGGCTTGTTCAATAAACCATTTTAATATTTTCATGAAACAAAAATAAATAAAACTCCACAAACGGTTAAATCCAAAATGTCCATCCATAACCACAATCATTTGCAATTAGTTTCAACATATCACATACAAAAATGATAGTGATGTAAAAAATTTTCCCGGAAAACCTCTAAAGTTTTCTGTTTATATATTTCCGTTAAAAGCAAAGTTACAGCCTAAGTAACAAAATAAATATACATTACTTAGGCGTTAACTTCCGTTAACTTGTAATGGCAATCCTATATATAATGACCTCAAGTTATGCACAGAATCAAAAACGTTTAAAAAACCTTTATGAAAAAGATGATGTTAAAATCTATTTACAACCAAAGAATGAAAACAATAACAAATGCTGCAAAAGCGCACACTTTCAGATAAGATACAACAGAATGTTTGCTTTATTCATTTACTATTATTAGCAAAATCCGGAACTCAAATTATTTTGATGAATCATTTTTTTTTTCCTTTCAAGTCGTTTAAAAAGGGTGAAAATAATAATAAAAGAAAACAATAATTAAAATGAAAGCTCAAACTTGTAAACTGCAAGTTTCAGAATAAAGGAATAATTCATGATAATTTCGAACTGAAATTAAATTAAATAAAAAAACTGGAAAAGTTTAATTGTGAAGTAAATGAAATGTGCAACGAAGCGCATTACTGATGAAGCGGAAAACTTGTCCTATACTTCATCTACATATACATGTCGACTAATAATAATAACATTTAGAACAATCTATATATTTACTCACGGAGTTATCATTATTTTCAACCTCGGTCTGTATTTTTGAAACTGATTCATGGGATTTACGTTTCGACAAATTTTTGGAGTCGTCACGCCTCCCCCAACATCGAGTCGTTGACTCGCTACGAGATAAACGCTTTTCCGAATCGTCTTTATCACAAGAGGAGATTTTGGCTGTGGATGGCAGTCCAAGGAGAAAAAGTCTGGATTTTGGTTTGACAGGCTCATCAACGCTAAATAAATTTGGTTGTTCATTACCAAGTTTATCAGGTTGAATAGTGTTATCAGCAACGGCATTACAAGTCGCTGTAGTATGAGATCGTTTGAAACTAGTTTTAATTAGACCACCTTTATCACGGTTTTGAGTTTGACTGGATACTAAGTCGTCGTTTGTTCCATTACTCTTTTTTCCATGATCCTGATTACTGTAAATTGCATTAGAGTTCACTGAAGATTTCTTATATCCAAACCCAAGCTGCTTTAAAAGCTTCGCCATCTTGTTGGCAGCTTCGAGCTTCCGATCAATTCGGCAGTTCTAAGAAAGTACTTTTTTACTGGTGAGATATAATATGTATATTTATATTTCCATTAAGCCATCTATAAATTTTTTCCACAATTTTAAAATGGAATTTTAGTTTTAAAATACTACAAATATTATTAGAAATTTCAAAAAAAAAAATATTATTTATATACATACACATTATAGTGCTAGTTGTTGCAAAGTACATGTATCTGTAGATTTTTGAGTGCGTGCTGCAATCATGTAGGTATCAATGAATAATTTTCACAAACTGAATTTATATGAGTACATTTAATGTGTATTATCAAATACATTATGACCAGAAGCAAATAAACGAAATTATGGAAGGGCTTTAATTTATAAATTCTTAAAACAAAAATAACAGTTGCAATGTTTATTTTGTAAATTTGAAGGTGAAGCTTATGCCCAAACTTAGGATCATTTCTTTGGTTTTACTTTTCCCGATTTCTGCTTTTATTAAGGTATTTTATTAATTAACAATTTTGGTAGATAAGTAATAAACAATAATATCATACGAATGACAAATTATTACTTAACAAATTGCAAAAGGCTACATGAGGTTATTCATTCATGTACATCATGATTTATGATGCAAAATACAATTTCAAGAAATGAAGCAGATAAATTTTTTAGAAAAACATGTCATCATAAATATTATGATAACTTTTATGAAATTATGTAATAAAACAGTGTGAGTGATGATTTAAAACCGTAAATTACAGGAAGCGGTGGAGAACATTAAAAATTCCCTAAAGGATTTCTCAAATTTTAATGTTACTTTCACATGTAGGTGTTAATTTATCTACTAGATATTGGAGCTTTATTTGTGTTACAAATGTGCAGAGAGAGGTTAAAATAGTGGAAGTTCTTTTAAACTTAATAACTGGAATAATTTCTTTTTATTACGCTTAATTTCCAAACTGAAGTTATGTTTGCATTTTTTTTCCTTTGGTTGACTGATAGAAGCTGATTATTCTAATACTCAAATAGTAAGCATAACTACTGAAGGTACTATAGGGTTGGTCTAATGTTTGTGATACTCATTTAATTTGCATCAGAAGACGGTGAAAATAAATTTCAATTTAAGGTCTAAATATGCCTGTCTGTCCATCTGTCCTTATTTGATCAAGATAATTCAAAAACTAGTGCTTATAGGATGCTGAAACTTTATTGGTAAGTTTAGGTTACCGTATGGAAGGAATCCCTATTGATTTTGATACAAATCTGATCTGTAGGTATAGAGCTAAAGAACAAAAAAAATTGCAAAATACATTGCAAAAATTTGCAAAGGTAAGCCTCCATTGACAATTTGATGAAAACATCAATAGGTTAAACTTGAGAATACGGTACCGCACACAAGGATACATTACTGACTGCCTTGTTACTGCTTCACCGCAAGGGGAAAAAATAGTTAACTTAGTATGAGCTTCAAGCTGTTTGTTGCGAAGCACCAATAGCGCCCGAGCGAAGCAGTGTATGCCGATTAGCAGTGATTTAGGTAAATTTAGGTTACACTCACTCCAGGATGTTTATATTCAAAAAAATTAATGAAAGTATAATGTCTCGAAAATTCAATGTATCATGGTTCCTTAACCGCCATCTTGGAAATAGTTCAACATGAGTTGGTATTGTGTTCTCAAGTGTAACCTATCATTATTGTTGTTTAAAATATTTTAGTATTCTTCTCTTTCTTTAAATCTTCTTACATATGCTGGTAGTGCAACAGAGCTTATTCACATCTTGACAAATTTGTATTTTTCAATTGATGTTATAGTAAGCATCTATAATTGTTTGCTTCATGCAGACTTGAAGTATTGGCATGTGAAACCTTTGTTGGTAATATCGACTGGCTTATTGTTTTTTGTGCATGATTTGAAGAGTTTGGAAAAAAACAACCTCGCATTATTTGAATTTTTGCACACCCTATTGTGATCTATTATCATTTTGTTATTCACACTAAATCAAATTTTGCATTAATCTCGATCTTCCTATATATAAATAGTTAAGGACAGTTAATATTATCCTTTTGGTTGTGGGTTTTTTCCACTTGGATTTCTCTTCCACATTACCCTAGGGTTCTTTGAAGTCACTGTCAAATAGAAGCAGATAGTTTTTCCTGAGGTTAAAGAGCAGTTTATGGTATGTCTTGAAAATAGTTTTAGGAAAAACAAATGTTGGCAGTTCTAACCTATAGTCTTATTTGCATTTATACTCTACCACAATTGGTAGAGGACTCTAATACGCTTTGTGGTATATACTTGTAGTACGGGACCGTGTTCTTAATAAGTGAGTGTTTGTGTGCTAGCTGTTGATGAACAATCGACGCTACATGATTGTATCGGTGGAAGTAATCTGTTTGGGAGAGAGGGGGACAGCCTGATATTATGTGGGCGATTGTCTGATGCATAGTGTGGCATTTCCTACATGTGTCGTCATGCTTGTTTACGTCGTGTAGGATGTGTTTCTTGTAGTTGCGTGTGGGGATGACTTGGTCCTGTATCGCGATCATGAACCCTTCGGTCTCCCCAAACAGCTCGCCACTCGTCAGCCATCTGTTTGATGCTTCCATGTCAACATGAGGCTGACTGAGTTTGAGCGATGTCTGCCATGGAGTTCCTTATGAGACCATGATTCACACAGCTGCTGAGTGTGGGTGTTAGGGGTAGTGAGTGTTGGAGAAGGGTTTTCGAGGTCCAGGGGTGTGGGGTGTCAGCCTTGACAATGGTTGAGTGTAGTAAGGAGTGTGGTGCTCTTTGGTGGAAGTGTTCCCTAAGTGTGTGTACTTGTTTTGCATGTAGGGTGATGAGGTTGATGAGTCCTCGGCCTCCCTCCTTGTGGTGAAGAGTCATTCTTTCCGTAGCTTATTATTATTATTATTATTATTATTTCATGACAAATTATGTTCAGCTTGCCTGGGGAAGATTTAAATCTCTATCTACATTAGAAGTCATTGTAATAAGCAGTTGATAAATATTCCTCAATAAAAAATATATTTTGAAGGCATGAGAATTTTTCAGAGAATAAAAAAAAAAAAAAATACTGTTCATTCAGTATATCAGCGAGTTCTAATTAAAGTTGCTTGATTACCAACTTGAATGGAAATTGCAATTGATAACACATGAAATGGTATTGTAAAGTATGAGGAGAGGAACACCCAATTATAATCATTTTTGAAATAAACTAGTCGGTTACCTGTCGCTTCGCTCCGGAAGCCTCGCTTATGTAACAGAAAACTTTTTATTTATTAAAAAAAAAAAAAAAAACCCACACACACACACACACAAATTACATCAAGTAAACTAAAACTAAAATTTTTTAAAAGTTTTTTTTTTTTTTTTTAATTTAATTTTTGATGTCTATATTCTCTCAATCCATGACTGCTTTTAGAACCAGCATGTGAATCATATATCTATGATATATTTTTATTTTTTATAGAGATTAGAATGTAGTCCTCTTGGTCTAATGGTTAAGACGTCTGACTTCGAAGCAGAAGGTTGCATGTTCGATTCCTGTAGCGAACTTGTAGAAATTATTTCTGTTTTCACAAATTACAACAATTGCACCAGACAGACAGAGAAATAATAGATTTTAGTAATATAGATATACTTTTCAGTGGTTTTTGAGTTACAAATGGTATTGATTATTAAGTTACAAATAGTGATTTTTCAGTGTTCTACCTAATAGAAATAGTGCCACTTTCTTTCTTGACTCTCTTTTTTTATTTCAATTGCTACTTTACAGTGGTTTTTGAGTTATAAATAGTGATGGTTTTTGAGTTACAAATAGTGACTTTTCAGTATTCGACCTAATAGAAATAGTGCTTCCGTCTTTCTTGAAACTCTTTTTTTTAATTACAATTGATAGCTTTCAGTGTTTTTTGAGTTACAAACAGTGATGGTTTTTGAGTTACAAATAGTGATTTTTTCAGTATTCTATCTAAAAGAAATAGTGCTTCTTTCTTTCTTGACTCTTTTTTTTTTTTTTTTTTT
>JAFIDM010009631.1:168837290-168885211 GCA_023159025.1 Thereuonema tuberculata | reverse complement strand
ACTTTCATAAGTTAGTGCGTTTTATTTATTTCCATTTTATTCTATTTATAAATGTAATAAATATGTATAAAAATATATTTTCTAACAAATATATCTAGTGTACAGTTGTACATTCAGTAAATTATTTATAGTAAATAAATAAATAACCTGTCTTGTTGCATAAGTAATTATTTCATTACAACATTAAATACAGAACTTCATAAAAAATAGGGTTAATAAAAATATTTAATTATACATACTTGAAAATGCAGCTCGTTACTGCGAAGCATGTTGTATGTATAATTAAATATTTTTATTAATCCAATTTTTTATGAAGTTCTGTATCTGATATTAATGGGTTTCTTTGCAGTATTACAACATTAATGTAATGAAACAAAATTTAGATTTCAGCGTAAATAAAAACGAAATCATTTTTTTTTTTTTTTGCTTGAAATAAAAAATGTAACAAATCATTTTTTATTTCACTTACCAGCTTTGTTTTGTATGATACCGAGACATTTTTCTAAGTAATAATCATTGTATATTCTGAGTAGAAATAGCAAAAGTTTTCTCCTACGTATAAAAGATACAATGCATTGATAATAAAGAACTAAATTTATTCAAAAAAAAAAAAAAATGAAACAAGAAATAAGTAAACATTTATAATGTCCTAGTACTTATTATTACTGAAATGTTATGTTTTCTTAATGTTCAAAGTCTTTATTTGAAAAATGGGATCGTCGTAAATTATAATGTCAATCTTCTTGACATTATAATCCTGTGTCCTGTGGTTATATGTGAATGAAACACACACAGGACCTACAGGTCATCAAAGTCTCTAATTTTTCCATAGTATTTGTTATGATATTTTGAAACAATGTGATGTATCATTACAGAATAATTGTATGCAAGAATTTATACAGATCTTTCTACAGCTTCTGGAAATCTGTGGAACAAGCTTAAAAAAATAAAAAAATGCTTTATTCATTTTTCATCTTTATTTATCATTAAATTTGCTGTTGTTTTTTTTTACTTATCATGATTGTAATGCTTTAACAGCAGTGAATTTTGACAGTTTTCAGTATATAGCTCTTTACCTAGTGGTTCCAGTAGTGGTCTGTTTTCCTTTTAGTGAACTAAATCTGCTATTACAATTTCAGTGTTATAGAATGAGTAGTTTTTAAGTTATCTTGATCACAGATGAATGGATGGAAATACACTATGTTGCAAAAACAAAACAAAAAACAGTGCACCCATAAAAAAATAAGAGTGAGAATGACAAAAGTCTGTGCCTTTTGGCTAGATATTCATATGATTAAAATTTCATCATAAATTAACGCACTGGGTGTTTCCAGAGGGCATAAAAAGGACACATTAAGTGGCCAATATAACATTATAGTAGCATTCACACGGATGGAGAAATTTGACTGATTTTGCTGTTTCATTACATTAAGTAGTCTGTGAAAATGTCTATGATGCAACCATCAACAATACCAGCAACTGAGCAAGTTTTAGAGATGTTGCATCATAGGCTTATCGAAAATTTTGTAATACTGACTTTTGTACTTAAAATCAAACAAGTATCTGTATAATTGAAGCGTTGAAATTTGCAAAGAAAAGTTATTTGAATTAATATGTCATGAAAATTTAAATAGAAGAATTTCTACTTGAAATTGGTATGAATTGCAAGCTACCATGGAATTATGCTTATAGAGAAGGCTTTTTTAAAGCTAATAAGGAAATTTATAAGATTTAGATTTTGTATGTTTTTTTCCTTTATTTTTTTAATAATTAGGAAAAAAAGTGAATATAAATTTAAGAATAATTCAAGCTTTTCAATTGAGATCTTTAAAGTAATTGTTTTGAGCTATTATTTTTTCATAACATTTTTTATTCATCGACTTTGATGATCCACAAAAACAAACACTGAAAGCTGGAAAAAAAAAAAAAAAAAAAAATGTTTAATAATATTAATGCATGAAAGTTCTCTAGTTGGCCTATTTACATTTATAAGATATGGATTCTGTGGTTAAAATACTAAAATGCAAATTTTATGGATATCTTGTATTTTTTTTTGTACTGTCTGTCTCAAAAATTATAACCATAATCTCAATAAAGAGACAGTTTCTTTTCCAAAAATTGCTGTCACTTCTAATTCCATAGGTGGCTATTCCCATTGATAAAACAATTCAGCATCCCTAATCCAGAATTCTGAAATCCGTAACTTTTCAAGATGATGTCTTGCCAATGTGATGAATGCATATGTGCGGATTCATTTTCCTTGTGAGAGATACATTGTCCACCTAAAAAACATTAGAAAAATAAACTGATGCTAATTGCTTGGAATTGTAAAGCCAAAGAATTTCTCTGGGTCTTCTGTCAACGGGGAATCCAGGGTATTCCTTTTTGTCCTTGATCAAATCTTAAATGTTTTGTATTCCAACAAAGATCATTAATCGCTGATCTATTATTGTGTGATTGCATTTCTCAAATTGATTTTTTGCAATATAGCTAGAATAGGGTAGGTAATAAACAGAGGAAATAAACTACAGAATCCTCTGCTCTGCCTGGATAAAGACTACTATGATCATTCCTATCAAGAACAGATCCAGGGAGATGTTAACTCATGAAGGACCAAGCATTGAAATAATGATAATTTTTGAACAGCAATCATTTATTTATTCTAGTAATATATCAGAAAGAATAGAAAATAATAAAAAAAAATATTGATAAATCACTTGAGCTGCAATAAAATGTTGCGTTTATGCAACTTTGGGATTACAGTGCATCTTATTTATTGTCGGAGTGAAATGCAACAAAACAGTTGTATGAAGGTGGAAATTGCATTTTTTACATTTATAAATCATTGTCCTCTTGCACAGCCTGCATCTTCTTCTTGATTTATTTTTTTTCATTATCACATGACCTAGATGAAAGTATCATTCTTCTAAGGACAAAGAATGCATTGAAGTTCTACCGTAATTCAATGTTTCTTTTTCTTGAATGATTACTTTGTCTTCATTTTCATCTTCATTTTGACTTTCATTACCCTCAAATTTCATCAGGATAGTAGCAAGTGAATTCGAAATTCAAGTTGTGTTATCCTCTTATTATTTGCAATTTTGTATATTTTCCATGAATTGAAAATAACAATGCCAAGTTGATGAAAAGAGCCCATCATTTTTTGCACCTTACTCTGATTCTGTAATTAACAATACTATTGTTGTGTAAATCAACTCTTCCCATAAGTTCATTATATTCAGAATTGACTCAGGACTGTGGCACAGAAACAGTTTTCTTTTCTGTTGTATCTTTTGGCAGTTGCTAATGGTTGTACAGTGCCATTGTTGCTAGCATTTGTCACAAGAGAACTGTCATTCCACTTTACCATCTTGACATCCTCATTTTCATAAGTAAAATCAAATGTGCTCGTTTCTTTTTCTTCATAGTTGAAATGGCTTCCAAAGGGTATTTTGCAGTGCGATTTTCACAAATGGTTCCAATTAAAAAAAATCCTTTGGAGTTTCAATGTACGAAAAAGTTTATATGATAAAAAGAATTTGTCAAAAAATACACGATGTTGGGTTTTGAACAACTGAAAGCAAATCTGCAGCTACTTATTCACTTAAACTAAATTCGGAACTTATGTTTTCTGCCCTTTTGCCACCATAAGGCATAAATCTATACAGGTAACCATTTGAACTACACAATCACCAGTTTCAAATTGCACTGGTTTTCCTTTGATGCACATCTTACAGGAATGTCTTCCAAAATAAGGCACCACTTCCTCATTGATGGAGAGGTTGTGCGAAAAAAAGTCAAATTGATGATTTTTTTTTTTTTGACTGATGACATCAAAAATAGGAATCAATTTTGAGAATTGATCATTTTTATTCAGTTTGCTATTATCAGAAAAAATGCAAATCTTGTTTGATTGATGTGAACTGAATATGGTTCATACATTTTCTAACAACCAGGAACTTGTTGTTAGCTGAAACCAATGTTGAAACTTGGAATTGGCTTATGGCTCATTGAGAAGCTTGGCATACTGTACATGGCCGCTAATCCCAAAATTTGTGACTGTACATGGCCGCAAATGGTAAATTGTATAAAGGAAAGTTACTACATATTTTTTTCTCAAAATGAAACAATATTACAGTTATAGGAACTCTATGGAAGATTTATCATGCATAAATTTTACTATAACGAGTTCAGATAAATTACGAAAAACTATCGAATGGAACTGTGAAAAACTTGTATTTTTTCCAAGCTTTCTAAGATTACCGGCATTGTGATGATGAAGAATTAATAAAGAAATGGTGCAAGAAACCTCTTCCTTGTAATATCTATTAAGTATTGCAGCACTTAAAAAAGAATTGTGAGGAGTCATTTTACAAAAAAATAAAAATAAATAAATAGCTGGAAAAAAAAAAATGTTGCTTTTACGCAACTTTGGGCCTTAATGGCTTAAGCATCAACTCTGTCTAAAAATAGTCTTTTATATTTTTAAAATTTCATTTAATTTATAAGTAAGGCAATTATGTGAATTTATACAGACTCATTTCATTTGCATTTCATTATTTTTATTCAGTTTTTTTTTTTTTTTCATTTTTTTTAAAATGTATTGAAATGGATTACATTAATTTTTGTAATCTATTAATATTCCATTAGGCTAAAAAAAAATAAAACAAAAAAAAACAAAAACCTTTTTAATTACAAATTTTATTAATTTGTATATGGGTCATTCTCACGAAAAGGGACACTTTGTTACTTTCCTACAAATGCTTTTAAAAATTAATTTTCTTTCTTAATTTTATTTTTATATGTATCATATAACGTGTACTGTATGGTCCATCAAAAATGATAAAAATCATATATTTAATCTTTTTCAAACTGAATCCAAACTACCCCAAAAGTCAACTCCATATCATGAACTGAACATGTTTTCTTGTAAAGATGATTATTTATCTTTTAAAACGCAGCTTAATATCTTAATTACTTAAGTTGTACCTAATAACAGGATTACGTAATATTATATTTTTTGTGGTTGTAAATATTTTTTTACAATGTGTCGAAAGTTGTGATATTGGATTCAGAATCAACTCTGTAGGGAAATGTTAATTCTGTAAAATCTAAACAGAGGACAGCTCTTGACTTTAGCTAATGATCACATAATGAAGCAGTGTCCATGTTGTTTACCACTAGTACAGCACTAAATGAATAATGGTGATTTGTGCTGAGTTCTGTGAATTACAGTTCTCATAATTAGGTGAGTACATTTATTACCCATTAACTCCATGTACACATAAAATTAATCTTAAAATAATCCATTTTTGTTTGTATAATAAATATGCAAGGAATTAAACTAATCTAATCAGAGCATACTAAGCATAAATTCATCAACTCCATGGAATTCTGTAGCATTTTTAAACCATGAAGTTGATGCAAGTCCGTTGTGTTGATTTTTTTGCAGTTTTCTTTCTCCTGTAATCTTTAAATAAAACTGATATCAAACGGAGGAATATATCATAAATATTTTAATTTTTGGTGTCTTTACTCAGTGATTCTTCTGAAAGTGTTTTTAAAGAATGAAGAAATCCTGTTGAAATCCTATAAGATATACGAGTTATTATATGCTCTTGGTTTTTAATGACTTTTATTCTTTAAATAAAATATAATTTCACAATTGAGTCTATTTTACTCTAATTATTCACCAATTAAACTTCTTTATATGTTTAAAAGTATATTCTGCTTTTGATTAACTTTTTATAAAATTATAACATTTTATATATATTTACATTTGTATGTAATTATCCCTTCCATGTGAACAAACAGCTTAGCAAGCTAAAACTATGTACTACAATCAAAAGAAAAGATTGTTTTCCTATGGTTGGTCAACTCCATGGAATATTTTTGGAAACTCCATGAATGATTAACTGTAAAGGTGAAAAAAAAAAAAAAATGTAAGGGTTTGAAACAAATATCCTGTAATTATTAGATACTCTTGATAAAGATTTAAAATGAAATTGTGGAAATAGAGAAATGCCCATGTTCTGCCTGTTTTGTCAACTCCATGGAGTTTATGCATTCATCTGTTGCGGTAAACTTTTTTATGTTAAGATTTTTTTCAAAATTAGCTAGCAAACTTTATTACTGGCATCATATTCTATATATAAACCATAAAAGGTTCCAGAAAATCGTGGTAGGATTAAAAAATACAATGGTGAAAAAAAATCTCAGAAGTAAAAATGTCTCTTTTTTTTGATAATGGCCCATGTATGTTTCTCTTTCATTTTCTTTTGCCCTCAGAATTTAAAAAGTTTCAACAATGAAAAGTAATATGAAGATTAAATTAAAACTAAATATTGTTTCTCATTAAGATAGGTAACAAATCAATATAGATGATGTTTATCTAAAAACTAGAATATAACCAAAATAATAAAAATAATAAAATGAAAACTAAAATATGACTAATATTCTATAGCACCTTCCAAAGATAGGAAAAATCTTAGGATTACTGCTAATACAATTTTAACTATGTTCAGAGTGTCTACAGAACCGGGAAATCAGGGAAAACCGGGAATTGTCAGGGAATTTTGTTATTCTGGAAAAAATCAGAGAATTGTTAGGGAATTTTGCAATTATTACTTAAAATCAGGGAAATTTATGATCTTTTGACAAGCGCGAGTGCCTATCTTATGGGAGCATTCAAGAACTGAAAAGACTTAATGACAAAAAATTAAAATCTTAAAAGCAGCACAAAAGGAATCTGAAATGATTGAAAATGAAATTGCTGCGATAAAGCTTTCAAAAATTTAAATAATCAGTATCATGCTGTATTTTACAATGAATCTCAAATTCAATTTTAGTTTAATTTTGTTTATATTGTTGCAATAAATCTTTTTAAGATATTGTAAACTCATTAATTTATAATTTTTTATTTCTCTCTTTTTTTTTAAGTTTTTCATAAGTACTGTTTTATAGAAGTTTTTCTTATTCTTTTAGTATACTTACAGAAAATAGTAAATATTTACCAAGTAGTTAAAATCATGGAATTTTTCTCTTATGATCAGGGAATTTTAAAAGAAATTGTTCGTGAAATCAGGGAAAAATCAAGGAATTTTTTTATTCAGATTTTGTAGACACCCTGATGTTATTATCAAGATCTTTCAAATTTTGTTTTTAAAATTGATCAAATTTTTGTGAAAAGGTTTTAATGAAAGTAAAAAAAAAATATTTAATAATGAGGTATTGTAGATCTTGGATTTCCTTTAAATTGCTAAGCTTTTCAAATTTATCATGGTTTCATTTCTATGGCTTTGAAATGAATTTGAATTTTTGTTTTGTTTTGAGAGAAGCCAGGCAAAGAGAAACAACGTAAAGATACCGTATATTTCCGCAGATAAGATGACCTTCAGATAAGGCGAGGTGTAAATTTTCGTCAAATTTTCATAGTTTAAGCATATATCTGCCCTAAAAGATGACCCCCAAACTATCAACGGCCTATGAATTCAGTTTAAATCAGCGATCATCATTTTGATAATAATACTGTACAGCGTATGCAGAATTATGTCCCAGTCGTAATTTTTCGAATGAACAAATTTTATTTTATTGCATCTGGCACCATTGATTTGTGATTGTTGCAAACCTTCGCACTGATTCGGGCATCCGGGTAATGACCTTGACTATTCTTTCACACAAATATAAAGCGTCCGACAGTGCCATTCCGCCATTTTCACCATCTTTCACCTCCAGGGACAAGAGCAAAATGATGGTTTCGAAAATCCCACGGTAGATGACTCTAGGATTGGCTCTAGCCAATCATCGCAGTGCCCGGCTATTCCTTTTAATTTTAAATACATTGATTTGAAGTGAGTGTTTTGTTTTATTTTATAATGATTTTAATTTATATAAATTTCAATGTTATTTTTTTTTGTATCTGTCCTATAAGACGACCCTGGATTTTGGGGGCCTTTTTTAATGATTCAACTATCATCTTATCTGCCGAAATATACGGTAATTATCATTACCAAATACAGTATTGTATCGCTGACTCTTGAAAATGGACTAATTTAAGTGTAAATTATCAAAAGTGATTCAGTCTGATTGTGATTATTGAATTGGTCTGGTTATATTTGCATCAAGTAAGAAATTATTGTAATACTAAATCAATAATGATGCTAACAGTATTTGAATTCTGTGGAGTCTATATACAGTATCTGTTCAGTTGCAGATTAATTACTCTTAAAAACAAAAACAAAAAACCAAACAGACTGGAGAATGATACATTGTTTTTTGAAAATAAGTTGTTACTAATAAAATAATTTTTCAATGTAGAGGACATAATGTCACACTAATTTGGATATTTTGAATTGTAATTGGGACAGATATTCTCAGAATCTAAGAACTATACAGATCTAGTTTTATTTCGCCTCTTATTTTCTTTAAAAAGTCAAATAAGTCCTGTTCTGATTTTGATGGATACTCATTAATGTTTGAGCGAGTGATTTGTAACTACATGAAAGTTTGTTGTAATGAAATCACTACATTTAATATAAGTAATTTTCTGTACCAGTATTTTATAAATTATCAGATTTGTTATTATTGTTACAGTCAAATATTAGTACTTTAATTTAACTAATATATTATCTGTAATGTGTTGTTTTGCTAAAAATTATATTTATTCCATACTTTAGGTTGAAATTTTAGTTGGTAAAGATAAAGGAAAACAAGGAATTGTAAATACAGTTGTACAGGAAAGAAACTGGGTTGTTGTGGAAGGACTGAACTGTGTAAGTATTTTTAATTTTTGAAATCCCAAATTGTTTCTGTTTGTGAACTTATTTTTTTCTTTGCACTTTCAATTTTTGCCTTAACATTTTATTTTTTTTAGTAAGCATTAATATTTTAATAAACAGTTTAAGAACTATGTTTTCTTGTTATTAAGGTGATACCTTTCTAACTTTTTGATTTTAACTTTGCTAAGCATTTATAGAAGATACAGTTCTTACTTGCAGTGCCTGTTCTAAAGGCTTATGTTGGAAGACTGACCCTCTTTAGCATGTCGAAATGTTCCAAACTGCCTCATTGTGTATAAATAGCTTGTGTCGTATGGTGTTATATGGTTCCTCAGTATTCTTTTGTTCTTGGCCTCTCAGATGAATTTCCATTTATACTTTTGGTTTCTTAACATTTGGTTTTCTTAGCACAACAAATCATCTTCAGCATACATTAATTTACTCCTCTTGTAGCTTTTATCTGCCTCAAAGTTAGAAAGAAAAAAAAGATATAAGATTGCAAATTACATAATGCATAATCTTTACAATAAAATGCTGATTACCCAACAAAGACTAGTTGAGTTATTTTAAATTTACTCAGATTTCACATCCAGTGATTGAACTATTATGTATTTCCCAGCTCATAGCTACATCAGTTAGGTGTTATTACAACGTTTTACTAATTACAAAATTGTATCAAAGTTTATGACTTTGGAAAGGAAAAAAAATAATTACTAATTCAGAGTGTTTTAGAGAATGGCCTCCGCAATTATATTTCATTACATTGAAAGTATTTTGATATAGAAGCAGATGGCTTAATGAAAATTATGTTACAAAACAACATTGGAAAGATGTACTGTAAACAGATTATTTTTGTATAAGTTGTGGGATCTTAAGAATTTTGTAACTTCTGTTATATCAGTTTCTCAAAATTGCTGTTTATTTCCATCATTTGAGATCAACACTTAACAAAAACTTTGCTAAGCATTTAACTTACTGAAGGAAAAAGGAAAAGCATTTTTTTTTTTTTTTTGTATTATGCAGATGAGATACAGTTATTATTGTTAGTGGTTATTTGATTGATATATTTTTCCTGCTTATTTTTGGCCTTGTGCAAAGCAATTTGAAGTTGAATATATATAAGTTACTAGCACAATAGTACTAATTAACATGATCATTAATGAAAATCTAACTTGAAAACTATTTTTAACACTATAAATACAACCTTTGTTACAATCTAGTAATTATAAAAGTTGTATTGTCATTAGTGAAGTTATAATACATAGGGGTCATTCCATGTCAAATCAACCAGTCCATTTTTTATCATATCTCAGAATTTGAGATTGATTTTTTTCCAAGTTCTAGAAACAAATTTATGAGACCCGTATTTTTTTTTTTTTTTTTTTTTTTTTGCATATGTAAAAAATTAAAGAAGTTATAAATTTTCCAAAACATGCTCTTAAGCCTAATTTACGCCCATTTAACATTAGTGTCAATGGGAAAATTGGTGTAAGACAAAGGTGCATAGCTCAAAAGGGATAGGTGGTAGCAGCATGAAATTTTTTATGAAATACTATTATTCTTAGGGTAACATTTAGAAAAAAAAATGAAGTTGCTCCCACTATCCTTTCTTCTGCAAAAAATTATCAAAGTCACTACAGTATTAACCCAAATAAAACATTTCAACGTGCTGTGAATATATCAATAAAATCAAAACAAGAAAAGAAAAGAACAGCAGCACATAGATAAATAAATTACCTTTCTGAATCAATTATCGGAAGGAATTAGGAACGGCTGTTTCGTCCTTTTAGGGACTCATCAGCCCAATCCGCCTTCCCCGATAAAAGACTCAGAAAGGCATAAGCTTATCTGAAGGCCACCGTCACACCTGCCAGTGGCCCCCAGCAAAAGAAGCAAAAAAATAAATTGCTATGTTATTTTACACAACTGAAAGGCCTTAGCCTATAACTAAAAAAGAAATAGGTTTTTAATAATCCAACTAAAGGTTCAAAAAAGGTGAATTAACCCAAATAAAACATTTTAACGTTCTGTGATTATATCAATAAAATCAAAACAAGAAAAGAACAGCAGCACATGGATAAATAAATTACCTTTCTGAATCAATTATCGGAAGGAATTGGGAACGGCCGTTTCGTCCTTCTAGGGACTCATCAGGCCAATCCGTCTTCCCCGATAAAAAACTCAGAAAGGCATGAGCTTATTTGAAGACCACCGTCACATCTGGGAGTGGCCCCCGAAAGCAAAAGAAGCAAGAAAATAAATCTTGTTTTGATTGATATTTGAATATGGCTTGTAAAATTAATAGAATTAACAAATGCAGCACCAATACTCATTCCAGTAGCAACTCGTATTTCTCATTTCAGCAGCAGAAATACTTAAAGGCAGCAACATATATGCCATTATTGATTCTACCTTGAGAATGTATTCTCAAATACACTGCCTGCTCAATTGAAAGTGGACACCTGTGGTATGGAATAGATGCTTTATTTACAGCATGTCCAATAGCGCGTACTGTGCATTTTGCCCTAAGCACAGCATCCACACGCCATGACATGCTCTCCACCAGTTTCTGATAGCAAGCAACCGGTATTTTTGCCCTCTCCTCCTTCAAAGCCTGCACAAGTTGGATGCGTGTTTGCATCAAATGCATATGAATCCGGAGCTCCAATTCATCCCACAGATGTTCAATAGGGTTGAGTTGGGCCAATGAAGTTCCTGAACATTATTCTCCGGAAACCAGGCTCTGACAACACGGGCCTTATGCCATGGCTCATTGTCGTGCTGGAACACAAACGGCCCTTCACCGAACTGCGATCACAACGTAGGAAGCATGGAATTGTCTAGAACGTCCAGATACTGTGTGGATGCCATGTTCCACTCGATCACAACCAACAGAATCACGCCCAAAGCAGGAGAAACATGACCACACCATCACACCACCACCGCCAAACTTCACTGTTGGGATAATTTTTCCTTCAACTTAAGATAATACACTCAGCTAGCAGCCACTCCCCTGGTAAATGCCACACCCAGGTACGCCCATCTGATCGGTGGAGTGTGAAGCGTAATTTGTCGCTCCACATAATGCTCTTCCAGCGGTCCATCGACCAAGACCGTTGCTCTTTACACCAGGCCACATGGCGTTGGGCATTTGCAGGGGTGATGTAAGGCTTGTAGGCAGCAGCCTGACCAGTGTACCTTAAGGCATTGAGCTCCCGACGAATTGTCATGGTACTGACAGTTGTTCCTGTTGCAAGTCTTGCTGCCGTTGTTCTGCTGAAACAGCCCTGTTCTGCCGTACCAACCGCTTCAGGGCCCCCCAGTCTCTATCGGTCATCATGTGGGCTCGGCCATCTCCACGACATCGTGTTTCCACTCTTTCACGTTTTCACTTCGTGATAATAGCACCCACAGTGCTATTGGCAGGTTCAGTGTCGCTCCTATCGCTCGCACACTGGCCACTAATGTGGCAGCCTACGACTACTCCACATTGAAAATCGCTCAGCTGTTTTGATGGTGGCATTTTACCTCAGCACGTGGTTAGACACCAAATGACTCCAACTACAGATGATTGTGTTGTTTTATAACGAATATTTTCAAATTATTGCCCGATTTGCATGGGTTGTTCCAATATGCAGGTGTCCACTTTCAATTGAGCAGTCGATGTATTCCACCTTTAACATTTTCAGGTCGCACCCTTTGCTTCCATGCTTTTGCCCACAGGTGGACTACTTTCAAACAGTTTCAAAGTGCATTTATTACAAACACACATATAATTGGAAATTGACTTTGGATCAGTGATAAAGAGCTAATCTTTGTCTTCAGAATGATGGATTTTATTGTAAGTATTATAATCAACAAGAAATTTAGTTACAATGAAGTGTAAAATTGAGGCAAAAAAAAAGTTCTACACGATATTTCTATTAGGAAAAAAAAAATACAAAATATGACAAAACAGAAAAAAAATATTACTAAACAACATAAAATTATATTTTACATTGCTATAAATTATATTAAAAATAATAAAAAATCTAGCCATTTCCAAATGCTTTGAAAACACTGTACAGGGGCCTCCAAAACACATGGCGGCATTGTGACTTCCATTGGGATTCTGTTAGATTTAACCGACGACAAACCCCGGCTGTTGGTGTATTTTTAAACTACAATACAATCATTTTATGAATCCTATTATAAAGTACTCTAGGTCATCTTGGTCTAGCATTTTTAGCAACCCCTAGTTTATAGCTTGCCTGTAAAACATAGGGGACCGCTCTTGCTTTTATGCTTGCTGGATGTCACACTCTGTAGTGGCCAAACGGTTAGAGGTATTAGAATGAAACCTTCACCATTGTGTTCAGCATCAAAAAGTAGGAGACCACGTCCAAAAAATCAGATCTCTAGGACCACTCCCTGACCGGATGTGGGGGGGGGGTCAAAAGTCAGTGCTTCAATACGTGTTTCTTTTATCATATCTCAGGAACCGTTTGTCTGGCAAAAAATTGACCACCACCAATGTATTCAGAAGGGTCGATATTGGGGGGACGTGTATCACAGTTTTCCTCTTTATTGGAAGCAACCATTTGTGTCCCCCAACTTCCGGTTTGCTTGTCCATTAGGTTCATTGTAAATGCTGGTTAGGTTCACTCTACTTTTGTTTATAAAATTGTGCATATTAAGGGTCTGCTTTGCTTTTGATACTGTCTAAAAGCATTAATAATCTTGTTCATGCTAGATCTTTCACATTGTAGTTCAGCTAATTCATACCACTATTGTCAGGAATCTTCAATGATGTTTAATCTTATTTTTGAATAACATTAACTTCTACAACTCCAGAGGCTTGCAAGTTCCTTGTTAGGCTTACTGTCAATTTTTAGATGGTTTGGGAAGGATGGTGTTTTTTTTTGTTTTTTTTGTTTTTTTTTTTGCCTTCAACATTTGCAACAACTGTGGACAGTGAAAATACAACAGGATCAATAGTCATTAACAAAAACTGGTTTTCATTCAAAAAAAGACATGTTTAATTCATCTTTTCTTACTATTTTATACTGAAACAAAGTATTCTAAAAATGTGTAGACAAATATCATTTATTCTTTTGTTGCAGTATTATGAAAGTATGGGTAAAAGAAAAGATTTCCCTGGTATCATGACAAAAGTAGAAGCACCTTTACGTGTCACAGACCAAGTTGCCTTAGTTGATCCTTCAGACAAGTAAGTTTTTTTTATATGTATATTTAATATTTAACACTTGCCAAAAGTACCATTAAATTGATAAATATGCTGTCATCAGTAGATTTACTTTTGTTTAAATCAACATATTCTTGTCTAATTAATTAACTAACTAACTCCATGGCACTACAGCCCATGTAGGGCCTTGGCTTCCTTAACAATATGAGCCCACTCTTTTCTATCTTGCGCCTTTCTCCTCCATCCTCATACCTGGAGCTTTTTCAAATCGCGTTCCACATCATCAAGCCATCTAAGTCGTGGTCTTCCTTTTAATCTTCTACCACCAGGGTTTCCAATGAAAAGTTTCTTAACTCCACGGTTCAAATTCATCCTTTGGAGATGGCCTACCCATCCTTTTACTTTTAACAATTGAAACCAAGCTTGGCTCCTGAAATAATTCCATTAGTTCTTTATTAGTGAGGATACGCCACAAACCTTGGTCACAAATGGCTCCATAAATCTTCCTCAGAATTTTCCTTTCCCATATTCTTGTCTAATTGGACTGGGAAAATTATACAAAGTTAATCCCGAAGGAATCCCAAATTATGTAGATTTAAATCCAAATTACATGCCTGCAATTTTTGATCATGGGTAACATGATTAAAAGCTTAAAAGGCAGATTTTCAGCCTACCAGTAGGCTATTTGCAACTGTGCTGTTAGTTTTGATAAGGTGAGCTTAAATATTTTTTTATGACAGTATTTGAAAGTTCATGGTTGATAGTAGGGTAGTTGGCTGTATGCCAGGATTCTCTCACTGTGAGGGAGAAGGTGTGTTGGGGGCTTGGTCCATTATCTGGATATTGTCGAAATTGGGGGTGTGGGTTGTTCTTTTGTTGTGCTGACATGAAATGGATTTAAATTCGTCCTTTATTATTGTAATTGAACTGGTGCTGTTTCAGTCCTTTATTAAGCACTTGGGTAGTATAACCGACACATTTTTTATTGCAGCCATTGCAGGGGATGACATATATGACTTTTAAATTGTTGTTTGCATGTTCTTTTCACTAATAATGAAAGTTAATTTGTTCGTAGTTTCATTAATTACCTGGATATTATGCTTTTTGAGGCATTTTTTGATGTTGTTATTGATGTTTCTGACATATGGAATGATGGTGTAATTATTATTTTGTTGTTGCTTGTTAGGCATGGAGGTGTGTTTGTGTTGATAATATGGCTTTTTTTGTAATTTTTATTAATGTATTTTATAGGATAGTTAGTCAGTAAATAATTGATACAAATAGTAAATTCTTTTTGCAGCTATTCTTTATTTGTGGAGATCCTTAATGCCCTAGAGAAATAAATGAATAATTTGTTATTTTTTTGTGTAGTTGGGTATGTTGGAATTGTAGTCAACTATTTTACTTGCATGTGTAAGCTTTCTGTACATGGCAAATTGAAGTTTTTGATTTTCCCTTATTATTTTACAATCCATGAATACCAAGGATTTTTTTTTATTTCTAGTTCAAATTTTATTGATGTTATAATGCATTGCATTAATGTTGTTGAAGATGGTTTTAGTTTTATTTTTGTTTACTATGGCAAAAATGTCATCAGCATAACAATTGTATGTTATGTTAGGTTTATTGGATTGAAGAAATTTCGTTTCAATATATTTCAGTGTATAGTCTAAAATTAAGGTCGAGTTTTTAATTATTATGTATTAATTCACAAATTAATACATAGTTGAATTTGTAGTAAAAACAAAAATAAAAATCTTATTTAAAAAAGAAACCACTCGAAATTGTAGAATTGCTCAAAATTGTTAAATAAAACCATATAATATATGTTACAATATTAATACAATATAATTTAACTAAAATATATATTTATTAATGCCATCGAATTATTATTATTATTAGTTTCACAAATTAGAGAGAGCGCATGTGTCACGGTAAGAATATGTGCAGATTTTCGCTCCACATTCAAAAAAGAAAAAAGAAAACATCGATTACAACAAAGTCCTAAATTACAGCTTACTGCAATAGTTTTTCTAACTTAAACAAAATGAATGAGTATTTACAACTAAAAGTTAAATGTGTAGTTTGCAGTAAATTAATGAAATCAGAGGAATTACGATGCCAGTCATATGGTTCAGAACAACACATTAACTGCGCTAGGGAGAGTGAAAGAGCTGATATTTTCACTCCGTCAAAGAAGAAAATATGGAAATGCGATAAATGTAAAAAGATAACTACTCATAATAAGAAAACAACAAATGATACAAATGCAGAAGGTGAGAATTCCAACATTTATATTCAAAAATCACTAAAAGACAACCCTTCTCCCCTCAGTGAGAATATGAACCTAATCAGTGTTAACCTAGACCGTGATTTGGGACAGACCATTTTAAATGAATTATTTGAAATCAGAAAATCAGTATCTTTTATTAACAAGCAATATGAAGACATCTTTAGAAAAATTACAAGCTTATCAAGATAGTCAAAAAGATGTTGTAAAAAAATATGAAAAAAAAAAAAAAATGGAACAAGAAAATAATACATACAAAGAAAGAATCCAGCAACTGGAATTCAACGTTGAAAAGCTAGAAGCTCAGCAGAGAAAAAAATAACATTGAAATAATAGGGGTCGAAGAAAATGAAAACTTAGCAAGCATAATAAATAAAATTGCAAATGTGATAAATATTAAAAACCTTATTGAAAAAAATTGATGTTTACCATAGATATGGCAAAAGGAACAGGAACAAAAGTAGACCCATTATTGTCAAATTTGTAAACAGAAAAGACAGAGATATTAGGCTCGCTAACTATAAACTACACAAAAATATAGGGTAAAGTGACCAATTACTGGCACCAACTTTTCAATTTTTACTGTTAGCCTATGTTATGAAGTGAACTTTGAGGGTTATTTGCTTTAGTCCACTATATCTGGGTTAGATCTATTGAACTTGTAAGAATTTGAAATAATTAATGCAGATTAGAATTAATTATAACCAAAAATCAAAAAAATTTTAAGTTGACCAAACACTGGCACTTATAGTCTTAATACTGGCACAGCATTGTCTTTATTCTGGCCCCTGCCAGTAATTGGTCAACTTTGTTATTCAAGCCTTTAATAGCCTACACTTCATCTTAAATATGAGCAATGGATAATTCCTAATTTGATTATAGCCCACTTTTTTCATATTTATTTTATAGAGGCCTAATTAATGTTTCAGAATTAATTTTAAAACACTTGTCAAAAAGATCTCCAGAATTTTTTTTCTTTTGGTTTAAAACCAAATGAACATAAATACTTTAGGAATAAAACTTTACAATTTGACATATATATGAGGCTAAATATAAATGTTATTTTAAAAAGTCAAACGAACTGAGGGATTTTCAAGTCATGTTTAAGTCTGCACGGTCACTTTGTGCTTTTATTTGTTGTGAGTTTCTTTGACAAACTACATGCTTTCTTTCCCATTTCTTTTTTTTTTTTTTTGGGTCTGTGGACTGTTTAAGCCTCAGCCCTCTTTCGTTTTCTTTCTTCTTTTGCCTTTTCATTGTCTTCCTTATTTTTGAGTGCTTCCATTTACACACATTAAATTAAGATTAAAAATTAATTTATAAAACTGCAACATGTACATGTTTAATCGCACGAGCGTGGATGTCATCAGTCAGCAAAAAGAAAATTAAAAATCGACTAATTCAATACATATTCAAAAAGAGAAAGCAAAGGAAACAATGATTCCACTTGTGTCCGGTAGGGGAGTCCAGATTGGTGCTGATTGGTTCACCACTGGAATGTTCTATTTGGGATGTTGGGAGCCAGGCTAATTTTCGGTACACACGTAAAAAACTTTCAAAATAGGCCAATAAAAACACATTATTTTAAATAGGTTTAAATTAATTTTTTTTACACTTAAAACAACACACGATGCCAACTCGTCACAATAACTTTAATAAATACAAATGCAAACCTATTTTCGTTACCTTTTGTACTTAAATGTTACCATGCCCAAGAGAGAATCGAACCATCGAACTTTATATTAGTAGTCAACATCCTAGCCGCTGGACCAAATATTAGGTTACTATGGTCGAACGACCATGTTACTTTGGTCGAGCGGCTAGAGCGTCTGACTTCTAATCTGAAAGATGGCTGTTCAATTCCTGCTCGTGCATGCTGGCAATTAAGACCAAAAGACTACGGAAATTGGTTCGCATCGAGATTTGTTTACATTTAAAATGTAGACTACCGAATAGCCTATCGATATTTGTAAATTTTCCAAAATAATATTCTAAATTTAGGCGGTTCAGGAAAAATTAGCACATTAAGTTGTTTTGCTTAATTTAAGGTTCAAAGAAATTAACTAAAAAAAAATATTAAAAAATGCATAGGCCTAACAGTTGACTGTTAAGTGTAGGAGAAGCTTATGCAAATTTAATTTGCTGTAGGCTATACAAATGTTTTAAGAGAACCTAGAATAATCACAATTAGCTGACGTGTCTTTATTCTGGCACTGCCAGTTTTAGGTCGACAAGTGCCAGTATTAGGTCGATTTGCATCTCACAAAGTTTTTTATTTTCTCTCATAAATAAACATAAACTATACAAAACACAGGTTGAAATCGTAAACTTTAAACCATGAATTACTTACCTGCACTGCCGATGCTTTCTTTTTGCTTCTCAGTACTTGCCATTTGTCAATTTTGAAAGTCTTCAGAGTCAGCTTGTAAGTCCTGCCGAACTAAAACTTGAAACACAGTATGAACGGTAATGCAGCACCACCTAATTAGCGTTATTACCTATCAAATGCTTTCTTTTAAGAAAAAAAAGTTAGCTAACTATGAAACCGAAACATATCAGCATTTTGTGAGCGCTGTAAAACAATAATTCAGCCAATAGTATTGCAGCTGAACCAGTTATTACGAAGAGTGCCAGTATTTGGTCAGGTGCCAGGGTTTGGTCACTTTACCCTAACCAATGAAAACATCTTTATATAAATTTTCCCATCATTTTCATTGTTAAAATCTAACCCAAAACTTAAAAAAATTATTTTGCAAAATTGAAAACGTAAAAATTTGTTTGGATAAAAAATAACGTATTAATAAGAAAAAATGAAAAGTCAAAAATTCTAAAAATTCAATGTGAAGAAGATATGAAAATGTAATCCTAGAATACACACACACACAAAAAAAAAATCCTTATGTCTAAAACAGAAAAGAAAGAAAATCATAATCAAATTGAACTAGGTCAACTAAATATAATAGATAATATAAATTCATGGAATCCTAAAAATAACACAAACAATATATTATACCTGAATATCAGAAATCTCAGATCAAATTTTCTCTACCTAACCACAAACATTGACACTAACATTGAATATTTAGATCTAATTAGACAAGTAGAAGTTAACATCAAAGAAGATGAAATACCTCTTTTCAATTTACGTGGTTTTAATAAAGTTTTCAAATTAAGAACAAGTTATAGAAGTGGTGGTATCCTTATTTTCTATAAGAATATGTACTCCGTAACAACTGTAAATTCCAATTCAATCACTTATGAAAGTATGATCTGTATAATTAAAACAAGCACTCCAACTCTGAATGACTTAATTATTTATGCTATCTATAAACCACCTCACACGAATAAAAATTTATTCAATAACGAATTAAAAAAAACCAAAAACTTATTGGAAATTAAAAACAAAACAAATTTAAGTTTAATTTATATAGGTGATTCTAACATAGATATTGGGAAAAAATATACTAAATAGAACTACTTGTAAATATTTACAAACTTTGATTTTATAAACCATATATATAAAACCACCAGAAGCATAACTCCTCCAATTCTTAAATTCTGAAATTGTTACAAATATAATAGAATGAGATATCTCTGATCACTTCAGCATTTTACTTGAACTAATTAAAAATAGCAATCATACACCAAAAAGTTAAAACAAACTAACTAAAAGTAAATATCCATTAGATGAAGAATATTTTAATAATAATATTAATAAATTAATTTTTGAAATCAGAGCAAATTATGATCAAGACCCGAATAAGTATATTAATAAATTTAATAAAATTATCAAGAAAGCTCGTAATATCACTCGGAATAAAGAAAAACCATATAATAAATCAAAAGATTTTAATAATCATAAATATAAACAACTTTGGATGAACTAATAAATTCTAAAACATATAGATGAAAAAAATAAATTATTTAAAAAATATAAAGGTAATAAATCTAATAAACAATACGAACTATTGTACAAAAGAAAAAGAAATTGGTTAAAAAAATTTCATAAATAAACAAAAAAAAAAGCTATTATAGAAACTTAATAAATAATGACCAAAACTCAAACATCAACTTAAGGAAAATTATTAACAATGAAATACGTCATAAGCAAAACACCTCTGAAATAAAAAAAATAAATATACTTATGGAAAGTTATGATATTGAACTCATTTTCAGAAATTTTTATAAAATTTTTACTCAAAAAAATTAGCTTAGTAGAAATTCAAAAACACAAAATAAATTAATTTATGAGAATAAATTTTCTATCAAGTCTATGGCTATCTTTCTTCTGAGCTTTCATGATATATTAAATATAATCAATAGGCAAAAAATACAATTTTCTGTTGGAAGCGACAATATTACTTCAAATGAAATAAAAAAATTTTAAAGAAAATATTTCTCTTCTAACTGTTGAACTTTTTAAAAATATTTATAATACGGTTATTTACCCAAATCTTTGGAAAATTGCACTTATCATTCCTATTTTTAAGGTGGAAATATTACTAATTTTGATAATTACAGACTGATATCTTTACTTTCCAATGTATCCAAAATTTTTGAGAGTTACGTATCTAATGCTATAGATAATTTTATTAAAAAAATTAATATCTTACGCATATCAACCTAATAATAGTACTGTTAATTTACTAAAAAACCTAAATGAAAATATAAAGGCCAATTTAAACAAAGGTAAATCATCTATGTTATGTTTATTGATTTTAGCAAAGCTCTTGATAACATTGATCACAAATTACTTTTACTTAAGTTAAACACAATGAGCCTAAGAGGTAACATTTATAATTTAATAAAAAGCTATTTAAAAAACAGGAAGTTTAGAATTAAAATCAATAACATTTTTAGTAATTTATACAATATTAAATCTGGTGTTCCTCAGGGATCCAACTTAGGACCTTTATTTTTTTAATGTATATATATATTAATTCTCAATCAGTAATTATATTAAATTCTCAAATATGATGTTCTTCTTATTCTAGTGATAAAAATCAATTACAAGCTTAAAATTTCCTCAAAAATGACTTAAATAACATAACTAAATGGGCAATAAATAACAAAATGAAAATTAATTGTAATAAAACAAAAGTTATGATAATCAAAAATAAAAATAAAATCATAAATAAAGATTATTTTTTACTTCATAGCTATAACTCAGCAAGTTGCATCTCAACGCCATGGATAACAGCAGTTGGAATTGCAAGAAAATTGATTTCATAACTCAACAAAAATATCTAGGTCTTTATCTGGATAAGAAATTTACTTGGGAAGTTCATTATAATTTTATTAAAAAATTACTCATCTATACATATCTCTTTTTCACATAAAACATTTATTCTCCTTTAAACAGAAACTGATTATTTTCAAATCATTAATTGATTCGGTGTTGGATTTTTGTAAATAAACAACAATTGCAAAATAGTAATAAATTAATATTAAAAATTCTAATTAATGTTTACAATCAATTTTAATAAAAAATGCTTATTGGAAAAAAATAATGTTAGGAAAAAATATAAGATCCTAGCCATTAAAAAATAATTTTGGTCAAAGATTGGAAAACCAAATTAATTATAAATTATTTAGTCAAATAAATTGGGAAATATATAATTTAGAAAAATTCAAAAACATTAAACACATAAAAATTAGTTAATATCTGATGTAATTGATGAAAAATAACTCTTAATTTAACTTAACTACACTTAATTTTTAAGTATTTATATCAAACTATCAGCACCTATACCACAGATAAGCTTAATATAAGTATATCTAATAGGATTGGTAAACATTAAAAAAAAATATCCAAGTCCCATTAGGATTTTGTAAATCCCTTTAAGCACTGCTGAATACCATATATGAGCAAAAAAAAAAAAAAGTATGAATACATTTAAATTATAATTTAGCTTAGGATCATTAATTAAAGCAAGGAGAAAAATAGAGGTTATATATAGTATTATCAGACTAAATTTAATTAAATTAAAGTAAATAATTGTCTCATATTAATAACTGCTCACTTACATGTGAATCACATTGAAGTGATCAATTTTTTTCCCCTAATTTTTTACATACTTACAAGTGTTTTAAACTATTTCATTGAGTATTATAAATTATAATCACATTGTTAAGATTATATTATTGTTGTTAAGAGCTTATTTTTGAGGCCTTTAACACTAAAGAGATCCTGTTATTTTGCTGTGCTGCTATGATGTGCTTGCTGTGCTCAGATATCTGAAGTTGTGGTGTATCCAGTTCTTTCTATGACTTCAGTTCTAATACACTTTCTTTTCTTCCAGTTGGATATCTTTTATTTTTTTTAGTTTCTTGTACTCCAGCTGCTCAGAATCAAAATTCATCAGAGTTGTCTTCTGATGTGATATTGGTTTCTGTCTCTTTGCTTCTAAACATTGAGTGAACTGGTTCATGCTACTTCATAAATTCTTTTTATCACTTTAACTTGACTTTTTCCACGGGTCTGAGACAGAACACAATCTGCAGAAAGAAAATGCCAAAAAAATTCAAATACTTGACCATTTTGTGATGCAATTGCAGGTAATCGACTACAATTTCAGGACAGTCAAGATAACAAATCATTATAATTTTACCGCAGATCACATAGCGTATAAATAGTCATCGTGGGCTATAAATAGATGAAGCAACTTTAGTGAACACACATTAGCAGATATAATAGAATACTACTAATTAACATTTTCTTATATGATTACAAATTGAATAAAAATTATAAATTCTGATTTATTTATTTGTTAAATCTTACATTTTATGGACTGAATAATAAAGCAGATACTAACTTTTGAATTAGAACTAATTCGTAATGATGGACAGCAAAAATATATAGATTTTAGATTTTCATGGATCATTGTTAGATGGATAACGATGACATTGATATGTTTTCTTTCCATTAAGGCAGTACTGATTAGCGATATGCTTTCATTTGTAATATCATTGTAATATTCAATATTACAATGATCTAACAAATGAAAGCATGTTTCAGTGTCACTGTTAGCAACCTAACAATGATCCACATAAATTTTAGACTGTAATTACAAAGTACATGGTAAAACCACACAGAGCTCTCTAAGGGTCTTCAAGCTGCCTAGAGTCTGAGACTGTGTCATTTCTTGTTAATGTACTTCTTTCCATCTACTCTTTTCTTACTGTCCTTTAACAAAAACAAGATTACTAAAGATAAGGATGTGACCCAGTGGCAGCTATCTTTAATAGATCTCAGAGGGTATTCAAGTATAAAAGAAAGCTTGAATAGTTCAGAGAGCTACAAACATTTCAAATTTTTACAAGATATGTGAATTTTGCACTTCAAATCACACCATTTCAGAAGAATCTACACTCATTAACAAAAAAAACGACGCACCTAGAAGGAGTTGTCCGATTGTAATGAAATTTCGTATGCAAAAACATTGGGCCCGCCCATGCAAATGATTAAACTTTGGTGTCCAATGAATGAATAGCGAGAGCTACAGCGCATCGGAACTGCGCACTCAGCAGGTGTATATAAGAAGCGATTCTCAATCTGATGGTCAAAATTTCTGTTGCATTGCGAGTTAGGATACCTTTCAACGACTGAAAAAATGCCTCGCTGCAGGATTCGAGCTCATTACGTGCAACTGTCAGAGTTTGAAAGAGGTCATATCATTGGATTGAAAGAGGCAGGTTGGGCAAATCAGAGAATCGTTCGTCATATGGGTCGAAGTGATGCGGCGATTAGAAGATGCTGGCAGGAATGGGTGGACAATGGCAGATTTCAGCGTCATGAATGTAGCGGTCGCCCTAGGGCCACAGCAGAGCGGGAGGATAGAGTGATTGTCAGATCAGCTGTCATAGCGCCGGAATCATCGTTATCAACCATCAGACATGCGACCTGCACACGAGTGTCCACCATGACCATTCACAGACGGCTGAGAGAGCGACATCTACGCTCGTACCGACCGCTACGCCACCTTCCACCCACGTCTGCACACCGTCGGGCCAGATAACAGTGGTGCTTGGCTCGATCCGGTTGGAATGATGCTGACTGGGGACGTATAGTGTTTAGTGACGAATCCTGCTTCCAACTGTGTTCTGACGATCGTCGCAGACGTGTCTGGAGACGCCCAGGCAGCGTGCCGATCCTGCTTTCACTATTGCACGCCACACAGGCCCTCAACCAGGAGTTATGGTCTGGGGTGCCATTTCCCTTGATAGTCGGATCCTTTTGGTCGTCATTAGCGGCACACTTACAGCACAGCGGTACGTCGACGACATTCTGAGACCTTTTTGCTACCCTTCCTTTTGCAGTACCCTGGCCTTATTTTTCAGCAAGATAATGCCAGACCACATAACGCACGTGTTGCTATGACCTGTCTTGCAGCTTGTGAAACACTTCCTTGGCCAGCCAGATCCCCAGATCTCTCTCCAATCGAGCATGTCTGGGATATGATGGGAAGGCGACTGCATCCACCAGGGAAAGTGGATTACCTAGCCCGACAATTGGAGCAAATTTGGCAAGAAATACCGCAGGAGACCATCAGGGAGCTTTATCACTCTGTGCCACGTCGTGTGGCAGCTTGCATTCAGGGTAGAGGTGGGTCAACACCTTATTGAGCTCTTTACTTTATAACTCTGAAATAAATCATTCAATTTGTCTGAAATTTTAATCATTTTCTATTCTGTACATAATCTTGCTCTCCACCAATTTTTTGTATCCATCGGACAGCTCCTTCTAGGTGCATCGTTTTTTTTGTTAATGAGTGTATATAGAAACATTAAGTAACATTTTTGTTTCTGGCCAGACCAAACCAAATAATCATCATAATGGTCACATTTTTTGAACAGACTCGCTCTACGGAAATTTGAGTTGTCCTGTTTCAGTGCCTCCACCATCCTCCTTCTTGATTCAGTCTAAAGCTTTAGTTCTTCAACTAATGGCCCTTGCATGTTTATTTTTTCTGCTGCTAAGTCTCTCAGGTTTCCCCTACTTCTCTTTCCAGTTACCAAATCAAGGAAATTCCTCTTTTCAGTCTTCTTCTGGGCTTTCTCTTCCCAAATAAGCTGAACGTGCATTCTTGTGCATGCTTATCAACAGTTATTTATATGAGCCTTATCCAGCCTCTTTACCAGTTTTTCATCTGCGGTAAGATTCTCTTTATTTGGATCTCGTACCACTTTTTATGGTCTCCATTTATCTGTTGATCCTGAAAAATTCTAACCAAGTCTTTACTATGGATGGCTGTTCCAAGATTATAAGAATGATTGCGCAAACACGCTGTAACACATGCACTCATGCAAATAGCATATCACATGATTGTGATCACGTAGGGATTGTCACAGTTTATTTTTATTATTTTGTATTTTTTCCCGTGACATTGTTGTTTTTCTTTATTTTATTAGTATTTTCTTATTTTTATTTTATTTTGCAACTATCAGTTAGTTTTCATGAAAGTATTTTGTATTTTTTCCCATGACACTTATTTTTCTTTTATTTCATTAGTGTTTTTTTTATTTTTATCTTATTTTGCAACTATCAGTTATTTTTCATGAAAGTCATTCATCATGCCATCTTTCTTTTGATCTGTTCTTCTGAGAAAATTTTATAGTCGTTTTCACACGGCAATAAATCTGTCTTTTATTTTGTCTTTCGTCATTCGTAAGACTCTCAATCGCCTTTATCACAATTGGTTGTTTTATAACTGTTTATTTATGACTTCAATACATCTGTTTAACCTGAAATGTTTTGAGTAATTAATTAAAAGGAAGCAAGAGAGGAAAAAATTAGAAGAGGTGAAAGTAGGAGAGGAGTGGTGGTAATACTTAGTGTACTGAAAGTACAAACAGTTACCTCTCCCAATGAGTCAAGCAAATATGACCAGCTATGCTTCTTTGTGCAAAATTAAGGATACAAAGAATAAAAAAGGAAAGTTGGAACCTTTCTGTGATCTGCAACATCTGAAAGCATGTGGGTGACAGTAGTCAAAGATGGAAACAATCTTGACGACCGGACAAGGCAAGCCTAAAGCCCCGCGAACATCATGGAACTTTTCAGCAACTTATGGCGGTGTGCACCAAACTTCAGTTAACTTGAAGGACTGCTATTTGGACGGAGCTAAAATTAGTGGGGGGTGCTGCTCCACAAAAATTTTAGCCTTTGTTTTAAAATTGTGTGAAAGGAAACATGTATAAAAAGAAAATTTATTCAAAAACTTGATAACTTTCTTTTTATACATGTTTGTTTCCTTTCACACAATTTTAAAACAAAGGCTAAAATTTTTGTGGAGCAGCACCCCCCACTAATTTTAGCTCCGTCCAAATAGCAGTCCTTCAAGTTAACTGAAGTTTGGTGCACACCGCCATTAGTCTTTCGATTTTGACGCACGAGTTGATATACAGTCTTGAGCCCGTTTTTATGCAACTTGACTGCAACTTTTGTCATCCGACTCGAGTTGTTCCTACACCTGCAACTCGAAAAGTTGCATCGAAGTTGCTGGGAATTACCCAATCACAGGGCAGCGTTGGAACACGTCAGTCGTGACGTCACGCCCATGGAAGATATGGCGTCCAAAATGATATTCGGCGATTCGATTCGAAGACAAGCGCGTAAACAATTAATATCAGAGTATTGCGAGTTTCTTTCATGCAGAAATAAAGTTTATACTGAAATGCAGTAAATTGTAAGCGGCAGAATTTATCAGCAAGGTTTCAAAACCTCGATTTTTTCAGATTTTCCACATCTGCTGGAGGAAACGCATTGCATTATGGGATTCCTTCTATCACGGCCGACTCATTTGCGAGTTGCATGGTGTTCGGGGTTTGACAAAAGTTGGCCAACTCGAAGTTGGACAACTAAAATTGTTGTTAAGAAAAAGGCTTAACGTGCGTGGAATGAAATAAAATTGGAAATGAATAAAACGCACTTACTTATAAAAAGTTGAATATAAAGTTGTACATGGAATTAATCCGACAGTGTCGGAATACTGTGCGTATTCCTTCATCAGGGATGGCACAAACATATAGGACATAAGGACAACATTTAAGACGACATGATGAGGGAAGGTATGTTGAAAGTGAGGGAAGTAAGAGGATTAAGAAAGTTTAGCAATAGTGACGGGCGTTTTGCCCGCCGGTTATTGGGTTGTAAGCTTTAAGCTGTATTATATGGAAAGATTCAGCAAGGAGACGGTGGATAGTCTATTATGGTGGGAAAGGGGTTTAGCAGCTGAGAAGTTGGGGGTGTGTCCGGTCTCTTTAAAGTGGGTAACAGTGTATGAGCCTGCGGGATCAGTATTATTGAAGGCCTGTGTATGTTCTTTGATGCGTGTTGATAGGGGTCGGGATGTTTGTCCCATGTAGCCAGAGGAGCATTGGCCACATGGGATCCAGTATACTATATTGGAAGGGTCAACCCTTCCAATAATACTAACAACCTTTCCAATATAGTATACTGGATCCATTTAAAATCACATTGAAAAGACGATTATACTAGGCTTTCTCTTAAATTTTGATTTTTTTTTTATTGTGTGTGTAAATTTTGTTGTTAGTCAAAGGTTAATATAAATTTATTGAAACTTTCACCTTTATTTATTTTTTTTTTTTTTAGATAACAATATCATCCTATCATTTTATTCATCTTAGTTTATTCAAACCTTGATATTTACTGAGGTCTCAGCATATCTAGTTGTTTATATTCCACACTTAATTTTAGATAGACATCAATCTTAAAATTTCATATTTAATCTTTTGTAATTGACTAGTGCTTATTTTTTTTATATTATTCAAAGTCTCTATTTTTGCAATTGTCATGTTTTACTTTAGTCAGTTTTTGAATATTATCTTTTTATATTCTCATGCACAAGAAGTACTTGTGACAGGATGGAATAGTTTTGCTTTGGAATGTTATTTGTGGTTAAAAATGTCACCTAGGTTTTGAATTTGATGGGAAGGGTACATAGTTGCTCTTTCCGATGCAAAATTTTCATATTCCAGCATAATTATAATGTTAAAAACAAAATTTCAAGGTGGCAAAGTCAGCTATCAGTCGAATAATAAATGAAAGAAAAGGACGCTAATTAGTTGGACCGAAATAAGTTATCCCCTCGGAAACTGCATCCGAGACCTATGCATTCTCAGTATTGTATGATAGATAAAAGAAATGGTATCTAAAGAGAACCCAAATACTGAGAGGCATTGTTGAGGTCATGGGAGTGTCAAAGCCAACTGTGGGATGCATAATTAATCAGGTCTTCAAAGACATCATAAACCAAATGTACATAAGCATACACCCTATCAAACTGCAGAGCTCAGAACTAACCCTCATAAGCTGTATAAAGGGTACTTAGCAGGCGATAATTGGAAAAATATTGTAGCCTTTGACAAAGCCTGGATGAACTTAAACGATTGTAACAAGCCATGGGCAATTTTCTATTGTCCACATGGTGGCAAAGGCTGGACAGAATGGCTCAGTCAGTGTAAGGAGTCTCTTTCCAAAGGGTTCACAATAATGGCTGGCTATTACCATTGGGAACGGTTAATACAGAGTAGTTTCTGGGAATGCCAAGGTTAATGCTGCTTACTTAGCGAGAGAACGTTTTGGAACTGTTACACTGAAATCCCTCGGCTACATGGTGAGAAGTGTAAGACTGTAAATCCACCAAGACAAGGCATTATCTCATACAGCAAAATCAGCAGTGGCTAACATGAATCAAATGGCTCAAGAAACAGGAATTCAGGGTATTCAGTACAGTTAGATAGCATAAAATCACCAGACGCATCTCCCATTGACTTCTGTGGATTCAATTTACTGAAAAGGGTCTTTGGAAAGAGAAGGGATTCTTGAAAGCCTGCCAGGATGAATGGAACAAAATTCCAACGAAGCCTTTTTGAGTGGAAAGTGTGATGTCAAATGATAGTCAAAATTTAAGGGAAGGAAAGAGAACACAATCATTGGTGTTTTTTTCTGGCAAATGAGGACTGTCAAAATAATTCTTATAAATATGGGACAACTCCCATGCTCTCAGATAGCAATGTTTTATTCTTTCTTAATGTTACTATATAGATTTCCTGCTTGAGTAGCAGTTTCACAGTTGCAGTACTAATTCATTCTGAAGCTGCAGTTTTTTCTTAAATTCCAGTATAGAAGTTTGTGTCGTCACATATTCAAGAACAGTGATAATTTACCATAATTTTGCAAATCTTTGTCTTATTTATATTTTTTGGTGTCTTTTATCTCCATGATGGCAGTTATTTTACATGCATTAATTCCAAAGATTCAATTTTAGTTTTCTGATAAGGATCAGAAAACTATTCTCATTTTGTCTGGGGACAAGTATCATTAAAATCTCATTAGCAACAATCACATTTATAATAATAAGGAAATTAAGGCAATATCAATTATACTAGACAGGTACTGTCGCTTTGCTCCGGAACCCTTGCATGTATAGCATTAAAAAAAAAAAAAAAACCTTTATTTATTTAGCAAATTACTATGGAGATTGAAGAATACACGACTTCCCAGTTCGTTGTGATCTTCTCCACTTAACCTGTTGTATTGTGCGTTGTCACTCACACAGGGGGTTGCCGCAAAAACACTTCATTTTTGCATGTATCTTCCAAACGCAGAAACGTTTGTTGATGACTGATATACCGTTCGATAGAACTTTCAAATACCAACATTTTCTCAATACAATATTCTCTTCCAACTTTTATACTTTTCGTTTAAATTGAGAAAAAGTCAAAATTTGACCCTTTAAAAGGTGCCATCTTGGAAACCAAAAACTTTTTTTGAAAGATTTTTGTAGCATTTTGTTTGTCTTAAAAAGCTCTACATTTTATCCATTTACATGACCAATCTATCTCTTATAGTTTGGTCACAAAATTAAAAAACGTAAAGTCTTATGACAATGACAGACAAAATAACGCTTTTATATAATAGAATTTTCATAGATGTATCAGGACATGTTGCGAAGCATTGTGATTGGTTTACTAATCACAATCCATACCTTGTTGATGTAAACTGTGGTCAATTTCTGTCCGACCTGAATAATACCTATTTCTAATTCTCCTTAACTTTCAACTTGGACGTTTGCATCTCTTTTATTCTCTCATCTTATATATTATGGCAGTATGCTGACTTTTAGTTTGTGCAACTGGATTCCATTGTTTTGAGCTTTGTGATTTGCATATTGAAAACATTGGAGATAAATTGGCGAAAGATGGAAGGCTCTTTTTACTTTCGGTTTTACTTCGGAAATCTCTGATTTTGGACAGTTTTTGAGTATTTTATGTTTTAATGTTTTATGTTTTCATTTTAGTAAACCAACCATTGTGCATTGGAGATTCACTGAACAAGGAGAAAAAGTAAGAGTATCAGCTAGAACTGGGAGAATAATACCTGTTCCTTTAATGGCTGAAGAAACTTATGATTATAAGACTAAATCTTCTTATCCAGGTAAATTTATCTCTAAATGAAATTACTGAGATTTGTTCTTCTATTTATAACCTGCTAAGAATTCTATTCAAGTAACAAGTACAATAGTAGGAAGGCAATTGCAGCTTCTTATTAAATAGAACTGTTACTACAACTTAACATTTTGATATGTACAGGGTTGCCATCACAACTACACATTGAAAATAGTTGCTTTAGTAGCCTGAAAAGTAAAAAATATTAGCCTTAATAGCTAATAGAACTCCTAGTGATAATTTAGTTGCTTATCTGGCCCATTTAGTAGTCAAGTATGCCGACAAAAAAAAAGGACATACATATTTTGAACAGAAAATTTTGAAACATAGCTGGACAATACTAAGTATGAGTTTAAAAATTATAAGCAAACAAAACTTTGATTTCTTAAGTCAATCTTTGTTTCCTCCAAATAAAATTGAATGTATTTCTTTTTACCTTTCTTTAATTCATTTAATTTAGAATTCAACTATTACAATAACAATAAAACAAAGATCTGAATGCTGTTAACTTCTCTACAGTATGAAGTTAAGTAATTTTATTATTGTTGGGGAACATAAAATTATTTATTCTTCTACAATCCTACTTCAGAAAATGAGTTTCAGTACGTCAGATCAGTACTTTGGTTCACTCAAAAGCCACTCTTCAATAGCAATCAAAAGCTCTCGACATTGGGTGCATGTGGCCTATAGCAGTCCAAACCTCAAAAATATACAAAAATACAATTTTTTTTTCCGTCTTAATGTCTCCTAAAATTCTCAGAAATAGTGGGGGGGGGGGAATCCCTAAGGTGGTCTTTCTTGAAGTCTTAAAAATGTATTTGATAATTTTTTTTTATTACTTTTTTGGTCTTTTTCTTAAATAAAAACCACGATAAACATTGGCTTGACTAACTGTTCCCAATTCTTTTAAAACCCTAGCAATGGACCACAGCAAAGGATTCTTTGAACTGTGACGACACCACTTAATTGGTCCATTGGCCGAAAAAATGTATGTTGCAATGTTGCACTCTCCTCTTGGTACAGGATTGGACGCTAGTGTCTTTCGAAATCACCATTGTTATTTAAAAATGAATTCATTGCAAAATACTTGAAAATAGTCTGCTAAAACTTAAAAATAGTCGCCTATTTTATAATGGGCCTATTTTGCTTAAAAAATTCACCAGTCGCCAAAGGTGAAAAATAGTTGCTAATGGCAACCCTGTATGTAGTTTCATTCTGATAAAAGAGAAAGCAAGAGATTTATATATATTACTTTATTTTAAAATAAATATAAAAGTATATAAAGCACATACACTGTCTGGCCACTTTATTAGGTGCATCTACCTAGTAGCGTGTTGGGCCTCCTTTAGCCCTCAAAACAGCTTAAATTCGTAGAGGTATGGATTCCTGAACAAGATGCTGAAAACATTGTTGAGATATTGTATACCATGCAGCCATGAGTGTTTCACAGTTCCTGAAGATTTGATGGAGGTGTAGGCCTGGAGCAAACAGCCCGTTCCAGCTCATCCCACAAATTTTCAATTGGGCTGAGATCCGGGGACTGAAAAGTCATCAAGTTCCTCAAACAATCCCGTAGTGATGCGGGCTTTGTATACCGGCGCATTATCCTGCTGGAAGTAGCCATCTGCATGAGGATAAACTGTTAACATGTACAGTTGCGCTTGGTCAGCTATGATGTTTAGGTACGTTCAAGTAATTCTGATGTGCCTCCAGAGGTATCAATGAACCCAACGTGTACCAGGAAAACATCCCCCACTCCATGACACTGCCCCCACCGGCTTGAAGAGTTGTTGTGAGACACGACAGGTCCAGACATTCATGTTGTTTGTGCCAAATTCTGTGTCTGCCATCAACTTAATGCAGCAGGAACTTTAACTCATCAAACCAACCTTTTTCCAGTCGTCCATGGTCCTCTGCCTGTTCTTTGCTGATAACAACGGTACCCGACGAGGCCGTCGGCTGTTGTATCCCATCTACAAAAGGGTACATCTAGTGGTGTATTGTGAGATGATTTGTTGTGCACCACTGTTGAAGTCGGACGTTACATGGGCAACTGTGACCCGTCTTCTGGCTTGCACAATTCTAGACATCCTCCTTCGGCCTCTGTCATCAACGAGCAATTTTCGTCCACAGGAGTGCTGCTGACTCAACGTTTTCTGTTTGTTGCACCATTCCCTACACACCCTTGAATTCTTGTACGAGAAATGTTCAGGAGCACTTTCGTCTTGGATACGCTTTGACCAGCACATCTAGTCCCGACGATAATGCCACGTTGAAACTCCGTTAGATCACTACACTTTTCCATTATCGCTGTGGTTTGTATTCTCAACTGATAATGGGAGGTCTGTACTACTGTATTTATAGCCACAACTGTCCATTACTTGCAAATGAGCGCAACCGGTATATTTGCCCACTCCTCCTTTAAAGCCTGCACACATTGGTTTATTGTTGCATCAGATGCGCATGAATCTGGCACTCCAATATTCGTCCCACAGATGTTCAGTAGGGTTGAAGTCCGGACTCTGGACGGGCCATTGAAGTTCCTGAACATTATTCTTAAGAAACCAGGCGCTGACAACACGGGCCTTATGGCATGGTGCATTGTCATGCTGAAACACAAATGGCCCTCCACTGAGCTGCAACCACAACGTAGGAAGCATGGAATTGTCTAGAACGTCCAGATATTGTGTGGATGCCATGTTCCCTCGATCACAACCAATGGACCACGTCAAACCAGAAGAAACATGACCTCACCATCACACCGCCACTGCCAAACTTCACTGTTGGGATGACACACACAGGTAGCAGCTGCTCGCCTGACAAACGCTATACCCAGATGCGCCCATCCAATCGGTAGAGTGTGAAGCGTGGTTCATCACTCCAGTTGTTCCCATTGCCTGCTGGAAGTCCTGCTGCCGTTGTTCCACTGGAACAGCCCTGTTCTGCTGTACCAACCGCTTCAGGGCCCTCAAGTCTCTATTGGTCACTATGTGGGCTCGGCCACCCCCATGACGTCGTGCTTCCACTCCTTCACGTTTCCACTTAGTGATAATAGCACCCACGGTCGACTTTGGCAGGTTCAGTGTCGCTGCTATGGCTCACACAAACTGGCCACTAATGTGGCAGCCTATGACTACTCCACGTTGAAAACTGCTCAGCTGCTCTGATGGTGGCATTTTACCTCAGCACGTGGTTAGACACCAACTACGCATGATCGTGTTGTTTTATAACGAATATATTCAAATTATTGCCCAAATTTGCATGGGTTGTTCCACTACGGTAGGTGTCCACTTTCAGTTGAGCAGTCAGTGTGTGTGTGTGTGTGTGTGTATATATATATGAAAGAATTATATTATTAAAGAAATAAAAATTGCCAGACTACTTCTTGAAACAACAAGAGTTGTAGTACATGGAGGCTTGTTATAACATCAATAATTTTGTATATTCTTAAATCTAAGTAATCAACAAGGGTGATTCAAATGAAAATGAGAAGTGTCATTAAAAATTGGGGAATATATGCAGAGTGATGTGATGTCACACGTATAGTCTATACCTCTGCCGTCGTTGAGGTTGGTTTGGATGGCACTTTGAAAATGGCCCCCATTTATTTCTTTAAAATTAATAACTTCAAAAGTAATTGTTGTACACAACTGAAATTGGGTATTTTTTCATGATTTTTGGTATGCAGCAATATACCATAGACTTATGACAATCTGAGACTTCAATTCTGAATATCTTCCAAAATTGTGTTGATTTGACATGGAATTAGCCGACTTCATAATTTTAATTTTTTGATAAATGAATATTTAAGAAATGGGTTTTGTAAAAAAAAATGTTAAACATTAATTATCTACTTTTCAGAAAATATAAATTATAAATGAAAATGCTTACATATATGTTTTTGTTATTTGCTTCTTCTTATTATTTTTTACAATCATATTAATTACATATACAGTTACATTTGTAGATTTAATCTTTTTTTTTTTTTTTGGGAAGTCTATATTTTGATCTGATATTAATAAATAGTATTTTTTTTTTATAATCTTATGTATATGTTTACTAATACATTTAATCAATTCATGATAATAGGAAGCTGAAATTGTCATTCTTATTTTGATGTCAGTGTAACATTGGAAGGTTATATAGGTTTGTCTTGTTTATTCTGCATTCCAACTTGTCCCAAAGATGGTGTATGATTTATCAAAATTCTTGAATTTGTTTCTCAAATCAAGTGCTTACGTTGTGTAGACTTACAAAGTTTAAGTAGTAGAGTTATCCAGAATGTTGAATGTCATTGAGAGTTTGACAATAAATTCAAATCTTGAGCCATAAGTAACAGCTTGACACCATGACATTGCAGTGTACAGGGTCCGCCAGAAAAATGTATACACACTTTAAAGAACAAAAACTATTTATTATGTGTTGTTTTACATGTAAATACTGATCACAAGTGTAGCATAGGCTTACTTTAGATGTTCAAAATGTTTGCCGTTGGCGGCCAGACACATAACGCAACGACGAACGGTCGCTGCAGCTACGTCGGTCAATGTTTGAATGGAGATCGCGGCAGATACCCTCCACCGGAAAATCCGCATGTTCATGTGGATAAGGCGGTCAATCTACCAGGAGTTCACGTTTGGTGTGGACTATCATCTAGGGGCTTAGTAGGACCCTTTTTCTTTGATGGTAATGTCACTGGAGAATTGTACCTTGAAATGTTACGCACATCAATTTTACCAGGTGTAACTTACGTGCTCTTTACGGCGCTAATGATGAGGTCTTCTACCAAAGGACGGGGCGCCACCACACTACCACCTAGCCGTACAAGCTTTCCTGGATGACAATCTGCAGGGACATTGGATTGGAAGAAGAGAGCCCCCCCCCCCTCGAGTTCCCCACCGTCGCGAGATCTAACCCCTACGGGACTTGTGGGGAACTGTGAAAGATCAAGTCTATCGACAGAAGCCATACGGTGGAGGATTTTGCCGGGAAATTACAGGGGTATGTGCCGCGATCTCCATTCAAACACTGACCGCCGTAGCTGCGGCGACCGTTCGTCGTTCCGTCATGTGTTTAGACGTCAATGGCGAGAATTTTGACCATCTAAATTAAGCATGTGCTTAAATTGAAAATAGTACTACACTTGTGATCAGTATTTACATGTAAAACAAGCACATAATAAATAGCTTTTGTTCTTTAAAGTGTGTATACATTTTTTTGGCGGACCCTATTTAATCTTAGGAGATTCTGCAAACCCAAACTTCGTTACATTTAAACACATAAGATGATTTCTTTCCATAGGACCTTCATAGTGTCCACAAATCGGGCTATGAAAGATGATAATATATTGGGGGATATGATCTGCAGCTGTACTTCAAAGGCCAAGGCTATGACAGTTTTTTGTGTGTTCAGGAAGGATTGAACTATTCCAACTCCAGGGTGTGAATATCCTTCTTAACCATCCTTTAACTTTCTATCTTTGTTGACGTTTTGAAGTTTATATTATATGCTGTAGCATGCAACAAAACTTCGCTAATATGCATGTGATACTGATAAGGCATAAATCAGTGGATGTCCAAACATCTGTAATGCTAAATTTCAGTCGAATAAAATTGTATTATATCTACAATGTTTGTTAACATTTAAAGTTGCACTGCAACAATAAAATTGTTTACATGCAGATTAATGACAAGCATTGAAAAAATGTTTGATTCTCTTACATTTCAAAATATTAAAATTTAATTTTACTTGCTAATTTAAGTTCAATTTATTTCCAGAGCAACCCAAGGATACCAAAGCCAATGATCTGCAAGAAATTACATTTTCACCTGCCTTAAAGACTTTTGAAATGGATATAATGGATCAAATGAACATTACAGAAGATAGGAAACCTATGAAGTTCTTCTGGTATTAACTAGTTACATGAAATATAAATGTAAATTGTTAAAAAGTAATAAAATTGTAGATATAATCTAAATATTACTTTATCTTTGCCAATCAACCGGTTTTCTTATCCAGTATAATGAAGGATAATAACTACAAATTACCTCTTAATATATTATGCTCCATTTAACAGATCTTCTGCATCTCAATTGTTCCTATCTTGAGGTTTATACTTTGCTCAAAATTAGCGGAGATCTGTTGATCAGTACCATTCCCCAAAATATGCCATTTGCAAGATATAATGAAACATGGATTACATTATTTAGATTTTGTACGTCATGGATTCATGGTATTACCATGCCAAAATGGAATTAGCAGTCAGTTCCTCAGCAAGAACTCTTGTTTTTAGCTCAAGAAAATTAAAGTAAATAATATTTTTTTTTTTGTAATGTTGAATATACAAGCCATAATGATAATTCTTTGTGCTATAGTTATGCTCTATTCATATTTAATTACTATTTACTGTCACTGCTTTCTAGTTGGTTGATGGAGTTCGTGAGAGGATCCCATTACTATCTCCCACAAGAAAATTCCATGCACTAAATGAGGTTGGTCACAGCATGTGACACTAAATAGTAAAGTTGTTCCTTCCACGCATTTATGATTTGGAGCACACATCAAAGTATTAAAATAAATAATTTTGACTGACTATCAGGAATTTCCTCCCTCCCCAACATTGAAATGGGGGAAAAAAAAAGCAAGTTAATTAAATATGTTATCTTTAAGCTGTATTATATTCAAAGAATATTAAAAAAAAAGTAGGAGTATAGATAAATTCATTTAAAAAAAATAATCCTTCCATTTGATTTTCAAACAAAACTAAAGGAATGCTTTATTACTAAATGGAATAATACATTTGGTAATGCAGAGAACTAGCATTAGTAATATTAAAATATATGGCGTTTGTGCCATTACTATCAATTTGTGCACTTAATAGACAACTTCCTGCTTCAGTAAGAAATCAGTAATAAGGTCTTCTTGGGTTATTCTAAAAAGAAATAAAAAAATATTTTTGAAATTAGCTAAACTTGAAAATTAGAAAGAATTTAAAACTTGTTTTTGAAGTTTTAGATCATGGAAGAATAATGCATATTTACTACTGTAAACATTTAATGGTATTGCTATCTATTATTAAGTACCATGTTAAAAGATCGCACAAACAATTATATTTTTTACTTTTTATGCCTAATAAAATCGTCATAATTTAAAACATAACAGAAAAGGAACTTAACATTGTGATTTTGTTTTTCATTAAGCATATAGTTACGCTTTTAGGCAACAATTTTTTTTTTTTTACCCCAATTTGAAACTAATGTAATGTCAGATTATTATTTGAACCTTTTTTTTTTTTTTTTTTTCCCTGCACAACTCTCACAATTCAAACCTAACATTTAATTAACTTTATGCATTTACGTAAATGCTACATATATAGATCAAAATATATAAAACACCAATATCTTCCTATAACAAGTTCAGGAAGGTTACAAGCTTTTTATATAAAAAGATTAGAGTCATTTCAATTAGACACAAGTAATTCCTGAAAGAACTTCAAACCTTTTTAAAATTGTAAAAAAAATATTACAAACAAAAAGTGTATGCACGTGTTTAATTTTAATATCTGCTGAATACAAACAGCTGATTTTTATTTCCATTTTCTAAAAAAATTAATAAATTCACATTTCTATTATGTTTGCTTATGACAGAGAATATTAATTCACTTAGTTTATTTCTATCATTGTCATAGACAGACTAATTTGGTTCTAATGCTATTCTATGAGAGATTTTGTGACCTTTGCAAACCTGATTTCTTGACAAGAACCCATATGGAAAAAATGAAAAAATATAAGTCATGCCTGGTCCTTAAATGTTCACACCACGTTTTAAGATTCATCCAACTGTTCAAAAGTTATTCAGGAGAGTAATATGTTCTAAGTAATCATTGTGTAGATTATTCTTCATATAAAAAGGCTCATGTTCACTGTCTAGAAGTTAAACATACTTAGTATAAATATTATGAACAATTGTAAAACTTGCTGAATTAAAGTTGAATTTCTGGTGCTAAAGAAAATATCTTAAATATTTCCTTAAACAAAAGTTGCCTTGCAAATATTTTTTTTTTATATTAAAAAAATTGTAGTACTAGTACTAATTAATAGTTTCAGCAAGACTGGAAGAACAAGCATGAAATGTAGTTTGTAACTTTTATTTCAGAATTTTAAAATATAATATTGAAATTGATAAAAATTTAATTCAAGTTGCTGTTATATTAATTTCTGAAAATTAATATTTTCGAGCTCCTTATTTTCAATAGACAGAGGCTAAGTTTTCCTTCTTTCCTCTCTCTTCTTCCCTTTGTTTATCCACTTCTGGGGGATGATATTAAGTCTAAAGTAAATTAAGAAGGTAACAACAGATAGTAATAAGTGATGGGAGATGGTGATTTAGTCGATTCGATTTTCAAAAGACAGTGTTCACAGGTTTCTTCTCAGTTGCAGACTGTGCTGTCTACTGAGAAGATTGTAAATACTTTTATATACAGTTAATTCTTAATTTGACCAAAACTCTAGAAGGTGTCCAAATCTGTCAAGACCTTTCTATTTTCATTCTACCACCCTCTAAAAAATCTTGGTCAAATTAAAGGAGTGTGTCATATTCGTCATAGCCACAATAGCGTTATGTAGTGCTACACTCGAAAACGTGTTCCTTGTTAGATTGTAGTGGTCTACTTCCGTGTTCCTCATAAACCGTAGTCGAAAGTAGCCGTTAAAGTGACTACAGTATTTCGAGGTAGAATGCGACTATGACTACAAAAAATTAAATGGACATCTAAACAACAATATAGCAATAACCAATGATTTGTTCTAAAGTCAAACAAAAGTATATAATTAAGAAAGTAAATTTAAATATCTTCATCATATAATTCTTAATTATAATTATTCATTTTTTTGTTTTTTCTGCAATGTTTTTCCACAAGAGTTTCTAACCAACATAGCCTCAAAGGATAATGTTGATGCTATCGAGATGCAACTTCGTTCTATCATCATCAAATGAATGAACATATATTACTTATGAAAATTGTTTAAACTAATAATTCACCATTTTCAGATGTAAACCACTGAATAAAAACATTCATGATAAACAAGAAATATGGATATAGGTATCACCCCACAAAATTACACTCACTTTTATTTTGTGGCTTAGAGGATTTTTTTGCTCATGTTTTTAAGAACTAATAATGAAAAACTATACTTCCTGATGCATATGGGTGTTGCCAAAGTCTGAAGAGGCATTCCCTGTTTATGTGTTAATATCTATTATATCATTTGAATCAGTTGCAATCTAAGTTTTTCACAATCTTATTAGTTAGTTGGTTAATAGCAACTAACTAGACAGTCATTGAACAAATATCTCTGTTGGGCCAAATTTCTCTAAAAAAGTTTCTCTAAATTTTTTTTTTATAATACTATTTAGTGTCTGCTTTTATCATACCTTCCCTTCCTATTGTATCAAACATCTCTCAGCTTGCCTCTTGAGAATTCTTTAATTACTTATACCAAGCAAAATATTTCTGTGCAAGTTCTATTAGAAAGAATGTCCATTAGATTGATTGTCTACGATTAGGTGCATCTCTGATGACTCATCTATTCTAATTATTATAGCTGACTAAAATATCTCTGAGGATTGGAACATTCATGTGATATGTCCAAAGGAATCAAAATTTTGTGTGTATGTGACTGGAGGAGTTAGCAATATGTCTATGACATCTTGAATAGCAGTATTCATATAAATCTTTCTTAATGTCTTTAGAAATTGCAGAAGCAAACAATATAATCAAACAAATTATGAAACAAATTATGAGACAAAGTAGATCATTAAATGTTTTGATATGTTTATACCGATATGCTTAAACCTAGTCAAGAGAAATGTAAAAATTATAAAATAAATATAAAATTTTGAAAGTGATGTTATTTAATAAATTTCTAAAGTACTAGATACTAACCAGGGGATTTGGCCTGAACCTATAAGCTAACATCATTCTTTTTCTGTAAGCTTCATATTCATCATCTCCTCGTTTCACGTCATCTGGACGACCTTGACCTAAGCCGGCTTTATCCACTGGTGGAGTGGCTCTAAATAAATAATATCCAACATAATTGAGTCATTATGCATTTTCTTACTTAATTTTACTTAAATATGTCTAACAACTAGCTAAATTCTGTTGGAACATATGTCTATAACATATATCGATGTTGTTCAGCATATCTAAAAGAATTAATCCATAAAAAAATAATAATAATTGTTTCTGTATTGTGTCTGAAGCAAATATGAAACTTCTTTCCTAGCTGAAATAAAGCAGTTAGAGGGAAAAAAATAATTTGTACATAACTGTCACTAAAAATCTTGTGTGTTCTCCCAAAACTATGCACAATATAAACGAAAAAAGGATCATGAATAAAGTGGCATTAAAATTTAAATCTTGAGTGAATGTTCATCATATTTCCACAGCAGTATTTTACAGTATATGCTTGTTACAGAACACTGCCAATTATTATATATATATAAAAAAAAAAATCTCATAAGGTATGAACAGATTAATTTGATTCATCTTAAGGCTTTTATGAATCTGTGAAGGTCATTAAATGGAATATAACATCTGCTGAAAATAAACTATGGTTGAATCCTATGATTACTAAATAACAGTACACTTTAATTTTCATCAGACAACGATAAAATTTAAATAGTGCAAAGACAAACATTAATTGCAATTGGTTGGTTATCTAACGGCACAAAAGCATCTTAGGCTAAGTTTCACCAATATTAATTGTGAATTGTGTCAGTTCATTATAAAAATACTGTTTATAATTCTAATAAGACTGAAAAAGTAAGTTAGATTTTAAGACTACAATAAACTATATATAAACTTAAAAGCAGAAAAGGAATAAAAACTGAATGCTTACTTATTAACAGGAGCTGTAATTCCAGACCCATCAATACCAAGTCCTCGTCCTTCTTGCCAGCCAAGTTTCTGAAGCATTCGATAACCAATGTTATCATCTTTCAGTTTATATTCTTTGTAATCAGAAAGATCGGGATCTCTTCCTTCTTTAATTGCTTCAAATTTTTCCATAAATCTTGCCAACTCATCAGGAGGCAAATAATCCCCAATGTGATGCTTGCCTTTACCCATTTCAGTAAGATTCTCTGCCCATACTAAAAGGATTATTTTAAAATTAATAAGAAAACAACAACATTTACCATTTACATGACAACAAATTAAGATTTGTTTTAGTGATTCAAATACAATGAATACAATTTTCAATTTAGTGGGGAAAAAAAAAAGAGAAAAGAATGCTTGTAAATAACTTAAGACTGGGTCAACGCACTATTTCTAAAGTTGAATTCTCAAAATAAGCATTTTTAATTAGTAAAAACTGTTGTTTTGTATAAAACAATAGCGGCAATGTAAAACTCACTAATAATAAGATGTGTATTGTGAATAAGTAGTCAAATTCTTCGTGATAAACTATTCTTATAGATGTATGTTAATTCTATTGTGTTAAGAGCAATAGTTTACAAAAAGGTAGATTATTGTAACAAGAATGAAATAATAAAGCCAAGGGTATACCGAAAACGTGAGTTTTGTTAAGGAAGAAGAAGAAGAAATGGAGAGAGAAAAATGGCAGTAGAAAATGTGTGAAGAGGCATCGTTTTCAGGAATTTGGAATTTATATAGGAGGACAATTCAAATATGGACATTCAAGAGAACCGTTCAGATGAAAGGAATATGATCCTGCAACGGAATGAAGAGTACAAATAATATTTGGATTGGATACGCCTCATGGAATAAAGTCCTATCGTTCACTGGTATGTTCGAATATGAAGTGTACAGCATTTAAAGTAAGTGAACTTTTTCTTTTCTACTTGAGACAAAGACAGTATTACATTCTTCGCGTGAGAAGGAAGAATCAACTTATAAATATTTTAGTATTAAAGTTACAAGAAAGAATCTACAACGTTAACTTCGAAAAGAGATAATTTGTGATTTGTGAATAGACTGCGTTAACTCAACTAGAAGTAAAGTGAATATCAGTTATAAACTTTTAAAGAGACTAGTATATGAACATTAAAGAACTTATAGTTTATTAGAAATCAAAGTATTTATTTATTCAATGCAAGTGAAATAAGCGAAGAGAGTTCATTAAATTGAACACAGTTAAGGATCTACAAAAAAACTTTTGTTTTATCCAACACACTTAAAGATTAAAACTCACACTGACTTATTTTTGAATGTAAAGCAAGGATATATTTGTTTTTAATACATATATTAATGAAACTTTGAAAGACTGTGTGTTATTATTTATAATTAACTTTATTCAGAAACATATTCACATACCTTAAGTTCTGCTAAACTAATATATATAAAAAGTTTTACAAAAACTATAACTTTTATTCTATCTACACTTGTTAATGTGTATCAGCTCAAAATGTTAAAATCTATTCCTTTCTCTGTGTCTGTTAACAACATCTGCATGCATTAAACAAAAAAAAGTAACTAAAATATTATGGTTCCATTAGGAATAATTTTTTTATGTCAATTTCAAAACTAACATCTGTTTTTCTCCATCACATCACAAATTTCCAAGTAAAAGAAAAGTCAAATTTGAAAAACTTATTTTAATAATATCATTGCTTAAATTTGTATATATCAACAATTTCTATTGCTATAACGAATAATGGAAAACAAAGTAACATAACTACTTCAAGATGTATTAGTAAGTCCATTTCATTTTTAAAAGATTGTTTTTTCTTTTTCCAATTTCTTAATCACACACTTCAGTTCAGCTATCTCTTTTCTAGCATGAAATATGTACTATCTATCACACTGACATTACTACTTCCATAAGTTCAGGGAAATCTCATTATAACTTTACCTAAGAAAGGCCAATTAGAATGAGGACAGTTCACTTCAACAACAGATCAATTTGGATAACAAGTATTTATTAAACATTCAACAATTCTGTTGAACTTCTGACTGATAAATTATAAAAACAATGAAAATTTTACTTCTAGTTTTATCCATTTCTCCTGCTCGTCTTTTGTGTTCCCAAGTTCCTCCTTCTACATCTTCATCAGAATCATACTCGTATTTGACTTTGCCAGCTCTTTCCAATCTTTCAGCTTCCCGTCTTTTCGCTAACATCATTTCATAAAGTATTTTCATCTAAAACATTAACAAAGAAAAAAAGGAAAGACAAATCAATATTGCACAGTAAAATGGATGGTCTTATGCATCACTTAACAAGCACCAGAATAGATTTTTTTAGATTATTGCTCCATCGACTACCAAAAGGTGTAAACTCGTTATAAAAAAATTTTCCTGCTTGCTATCTCAACATAATTGTGCGGAAAATTAATTTTGAATGAACTCCAATTGACTAATCATAAAGAATAACATTTGCATCATGTAACTAACGATCTTTGTCGAAATTCATACGTCATCAATGTGCGGTATATTTCATTTTGATATATGACACACTTCATTCCATATAAAAATGAATTAATACATCAGCTTTTGCATTTATGCGAATATCTCAAAATCGAATTTTGGCACTTGGTCAAATGATGCATGACACCATACAAATGACTTTTCCAATGACTGAATTTTTTGAGAATTCACTTACATTTAAATTTAATTGGTGTTATTATATTAATCATTAAAAACATCATTGTTACAATTAAAAGAAATGTATATTTTATACAATAAAAATGATGAATGAAGAACATTTGTTTTATCATTAACAACACTAATTCTTAAGCTGTATATTGAGTTAATTCCAGGATGAAACAATAGAATCTGAGCATTATTTACCTGAACTAATTCATGATAAATTAGGATTTTATCTGGCAAAGATAGCTGTGGTTACTTTGCTTTAGTTCATTCTAATATTAATTGAAATACTTATTTTATATCGGTCTATCAACTTTAAAATAAAAAGTCATTGTTATCATTTCTGTTAAAGCATAATGAAAATAGCTTTTTATTTAATAGTACAGTCGGACCTCTATTTAACGAATTTCTCTATTTAGCGAACTTTTCTTTGGAACGAAGAACATTTTGCTAATTTCTTCGTAAAATAACCTCCAAATAGCGAAGTGCATTTTCTATTTAACGAACTTTTTCGTGGTATCTGTTATTTTTTTTTCCTCCTTGAAATGTTTTTACAAGGCACCAATTGCTGTCATTCTTTGCATTTCAACCAGGAAGTCATGACGCAGAAATCAAAAACCCTTCGTATGATGAGATGCTAAAAATCATTTGAAACAATCCGACGCAGATTATAATTTGAAGAAAATACGCCTGAAGGGGTTTTTTGGTGCATTGCAAAGATACGAGACATACTATGAGCGAAAACAGTTTTTCAAAAAAAAACAAAAAAAAAACTGACAAAATTAACAGACTTTATTAGTAAAATTTAAGTACGCTTGTGGTAATGTATGCTTTATGTCATTAAAATTATTACTTTTTTTAATAATATTTATTGTTTATGTATTTTAAATCTGTTTTATGTGTTTAAATTAATGTTTAAAGGTGAATCTCTATTTAATGAATTTTCCATATAACGAACTTTTTTTCGGGATTTAGCGACTTCGTTAAATAGAGATCCAACTGTAGTATTAAACATTTTCTACTGGAGATTAAATCATATTAAAAGTAAATTTCTTTTTCTGTAGTATATATTCGTGGCAAAAGAATTTTTTCTCAGCCTCCATAGCAACAGTTTTCATTTTTGCAAAATTGATCTAAAGATTATCTCTGTTTTGACATTTTTGCAAAACTCAATTTGCCTCAATAAAAGGATCAGCTAAATTAATTTCTTATCCTTGACTTCTATATTTCTGATTCACTGCTTTACTCATTACCTAACAAATTACTTAATTAGCATTTTTCAAATAATCACCATTTCATCCTTTTATTTTTACTGAGCCTCCAGAATTGTGTAATATACTAAAAAATTAAATCAATTAACTTTGCTTCTGAAGAAAATCCTCTATTAACTATGTAATATTAATAAATAAATAAATAAATAAATAAATAAATAAATGATAATTGTAAGTACCTTTCTTTGTTCATCTAATTGTTTCCATTGCTCAGCTGTCAGATCAGTTGTTCCATAAACTTTCAGGGCATAAGCAATGAGTCCAGGTTCTCCTAATAAAATAATTATTTGAAACATTAAAGTTTTCTCAAATATGAAAAGATTATTAATTGTGTGTGTATTCAAATATCATATAGTAGTCAACTTGAGTCGTGACTCACTTTAAAAAGTTAAAAACAATGAATGAATAATCAGACAGGCTTTATAAAAGTCTGAATGATTGATATAAACAACAAAACAAAACAGACACTTATGGAATTCACTGTATGTGGCAATATTACCTGGAACAAATATATTCCCAAAAGCTTGGAAACTGTTTGGAACTAAAAATTTGAAAGGTATTTTCCTCACAACTACAACTTTGCTATTGCCAATCCAAACAAATCTATTGCAATTTGTTCTTACTCTGACTAATAGTACAGATCATAACGCATCTGTTTTTTTTTCTTTAATTATCATTACAATGACTTCGGAAATTTAACCAAAAAAATTCAGTGCTGCCATATATAAAATATCTTAATTGGTAACTTCCTTGAATACAGAAAAGAGGCCAATGTAAAATCTGACGTGAACATAGTAACAGTTAAAATTCAACAATTAGTTAGAAACAAGGCATGCTTTCTTTTTGATAAAACATTTCTTTTTTAATTGGAATATCAGAACTGGACTTAATAAAAAGAAATGTGAAGGGGGACCAATTTTATCAAATTGCACCAAGTAACATCAAAACTTAATGTAACTTACAAATCACTTGCAGACTTATTAAAGTACAATGCAAATAATTAAATAAGTAAACAGGGCCATACTGAATGAAACTTACAGAAATCAGTATTTTTAATAGAGGATTCATAATCATCATTCCTTTGTTTCCACCTACAAATCAATAGTGCAGAAATTTTATAAATCTATTTGGCTAAACTAAGAGTAACCACTAAAGCTTCAGCTGTCATTTCTAGAAAATTGGAAACTAACAGTGCAACCTCTGAATATCTTGCAGTTGGATGAGCTTATTTATAAACTGCATGGCAATCATTCTTAGGCTTATCACATGTGGCAAATGCTTGACCTGCTAATCCAAATCTTACTATATATTGAATATAATCAGTTTTTGAGAATTAAAAATGCCATGGTCCATTGCAAATTATACATTTTGAGATGATAAGTCACATGTTTTCAAGATTTGTGGTTAACAATGACTACTGGTTACAGATACTGATGAAAGTGTAAGAGATTCCATAACTCTGTCACAACAGATCAACAGCTGTATAAACTTTAGTGTAACTGTACAAGCATTGTAATGAAAAATATATGGAAATGTACTAAGCCACCATGCTTTCAAAACAGGCAACTGATCATATGACAGGAAAGAAGGTAGCTTCATTTAATATTTATGCATGCTCTGATATATGGTATTTCCCTTCAGGAAAATTTTTGTTAAAAAAAAAAATAACCCTGGCAAATTATTGCAGTAAAATTATTTTTTTTAAAAATAAATTTTAACATTAAGGTATATTTATAATATTGCAATATAGAATATAGCTATTCAATAAACAATTCAATATAACATTGGGGACTTTAATGTGCAGAAATTGAAATACGAAAAAAGAAATAATGAGATTGCACAAGACTGTGGAATCATCAATGGGAATCTAGGAGAGCTGTTTAGCCCTTTATTAGGACTCATCAGTCAGATTTACCCATATTGATGTTTAAAAAAAAAAAAAAAAAAAGACTGAAGAGTCCTAATAAGAACAGAACAGCTGTCCCAGATTCCTGTTGATGATAGCGCAAGACGTGAATGGAAAAGCAGGCAATCTCATTTTTTTTTCAATGTAACATCTACTGAGAAATAGTGTTCAAAGATTCCCCCCCCCCCCAATCCCCATAGTAACTTTCAACCTTGTCCCTACCAATCATTTCCTTCATATCTATGTCAATGCTTTTGTATATACTACTTTATCTACATCTGCACAAGAATACAAGAAGTGTCCCAAGATTTGTTAAGTTAAAATGGAGCATAAGCTTAAAAATTGGGTTTAACGTGCCGTCAATTCTATTTAAAAAAGACTGTTAGGCCCAACACAAGACTAAACAAA
>JAFIDM010009631.1:168768145-168832290 GCA_023159025.1 Thereuonema tuberculata | reverse complement strand
GATGTATATCTTTTCTCAAAAAAATTTATAGTTTTGATATTTCATTCCTTCCTGCTAAAAAAAACCGGAACTTTGATTTTGGTTCAAAAGCGAATATCGGTTTCGGTTCTAAATTTCAGCCATTTGCATTAGTAATATGGTAAAAAGGTATAGGACATAAAATGTAGCTTGTAATGTGCTGAAAATAATGTTTTTTACCGCGGCTTTCTATCATTTTTTTTAGCTGAGTTATCAAATTTACCGCAACTGTCTGCAAAGGCCAAAAATGCCGGAAACCATAACACAACAACGGATGCCATTTTTAAACGAAGTCAAATAAAAAAAAAATAATGCCTGTTCTGAAGTACCCATGCATAGGGGTAACAACAGTAGAAAAATCATTTTTTTTTTTAAAATGGTCGAGCAACCAATTTAATGTTTTCTGGACCGTTTTGTATGGATTGACCCAACAGACGCTAGCGATCCTGGTGGCTGGCTGTTTCACTAACTCAGTTTGGCAAGTACAGCGCAATGTATTCAAAAGGAATCAGCTGATTCTATGACCACTTGGAGCACTGTTGTGTTGATCGATTTCGTATTTCTGGGGAAAACTAACTGGAATGGATTAAAGTTTGGACTTCGGCTGTAGCAATGTGAATGCGTGATCTTATTTAGTTTCGATTCACACCCATTTCGGTAATATCGTAATCTTTTAGCGATACTCGGAAGGATATCAAACTCATTGTTGAATATGCTGGAATTTTTGTAATGTTAAGAATCGGGATATATTTATTTTTGGCAAAGTTAAGAGGAATTTTTTTTACAGTTACTGATACGATAAAGATTACTACGGTCCCGTCTGCACCGACTACGGTGTTCGGGAACAAAATAGATGACTGCTGAATTAATTTTTCTACTTATTGCGTGATTATATCAGTATTCATTTATATCAGAATTAAATCAGTATTCATTTAGAGGAATGGGGATTAAATAAAACAACACACACTCAAGTATGTTTTTAATTTGTCAAACACATTTTTTGTAAAATAATACGATCGGCATTTTCAACACTTTTTAATTACTCGACTCGCGTTTTCGAGTAGTCTCCACTACTCGCTCGAGCTTCAAGTATTAAAAATTTTGATCTAATACCTTGCACATTCCAGGTAGCCATAATCATAGTCCTTTTCCGTATCCTTAGTTGCTGTCCATTAAAATCATCCGGGTTATTATTCTTGTAGATTCTTTTTGCGCGAGATATTTTTTTTACATGAAATAGGGTGCAGGCCTATTGTCATAGCCCCCAACCTGTGACTTAGATAAATGAACATATTTTTCACAATTAGGTCTCAAAGTGGTCATGAAAAGTAATCATGAAAAATTTGAGTCATACTTTGGTCATCCATAACTTTAAAACAAAATTCTGGTGACCTATTTGTCCTGTTTAGCAACCACATGTATGTCATAATATTGCACAAGTATCGGCCTTCATAATTATTTACCTATTGTGGTATATCAGAAAAACTTAAAACATCAAATTTGGCATATGTTCAGAGCCAAATATCTCAAAAGGTGTCACCTCAATTTTTTTTCTACTAGCAACCACTTTTGCCATTTTGGTGTCTTTCCATTTAAGAACTGAAAACAAGCTTCAAAGATCATGCACTTTGTTTATTTATGCATTTTATTAATTAAATGGCCAAGTTTAGCCAGCTACACATGAAGGATCTGTGATTTAGGAACCAAATAAAGAAACCGACTTTAGGATTGAGATCATAGGAAAAGACCCTACCTTAGGCTTGGGATCCTAGGTAAAAATCCTATCTTAAAAATATTAAGAAAAACATAGCTGGTCCGAAAGTTGAATAGGACAGCCTATACAGTGCAGATATTATTAATGTTCTCTCAGTGATAAGAACATTTTAAGCAACATTTTCACTTTGCCAAAAGTCGATTTTGACAATTTTAGAAGAGTTAAAATGTCCATGACAGACTTATTACCTAAGTGGCAGCCACTGAGCAACCATGTTCAAAATGAAATCTGCTGATCGACCCATTCTGTTGTTACTTCATATCAATTAACAACACACAACTCCCTGCCTCCTTTTATACTGGAATGTGATGTAATCGTGCCATGTAGGCTTCAGTTCACTACTGTAGAGGGGTGTCTGGATATTTTTGATTACATAGTGTATATCAGACCTATTAGTTTACTTTGTCATTATATTACACACATGAATATATGTATGCTGTTTATAATATTTTTTTACTATATACAGTAAAACCTCGTTAAGTCGTCACTCAAGGGACCAAACATTTTTGACGACTTAGGCGGAGTGGGAATTTTTGAAAAAAAAAAAAAAAAATACTGAAATACAGTACGGTATTTTCATGAAATGCTGTAGGATTCGGTGAGAAAAACAAGATTTTCAGAAATCAATACATGCAAATGAATGAAAATAATAATAATAAAAAAAAAAACACACTCTTTTAGTTACCATATTTAATCGTTTTAAAAGAAAGGTAATGTCTGCCTTTGAAACGTTCCAGCCAACTATTGCTGCCGCCGAAATCTTCAATGTTCAACTCCTTAGCAATTTCCATGGCTTTTTCTTTAGACGGAAATCGGCACATTTTGCGACCTGGCATGTTTTAGCCATTGAACTAAAACCTCCTCGATCTCATCAAACTTCGATTTCCTCATTCTCTTTCTTTTGTCTTTGCAGTCAGCTTCTTCAATTACTTGTTTCGAAGAAAGAATATCGTTTAATGTAGTCCTGGGAATATGGTGTTCTTTGGCAAAAGCTGTTTCGAAACATTTGATTTTTCAAAAACTGCAGTTAAGTCTTTTTTTTTTTCTTTAAAAGATAAAGAGGTTTCGTTTCCCTAGCATGTTAAAAACGTAATCGAACTACGAAATTGCAAGAGAAAAAAACAGCCCTTATGAAATGAAGTCAAACTCAGGAGCGGTCAAGAAAAACGTCTACACTCGACAGAGTCGCAGCTAGAAGTGTGCTTTGAATGATTAGCAGCGAGATTCCAAGAACCCAAATCCCCCGAAGGAGTAGGAAAGGAATGAAGTGACAGACATGGTCGAAAATTCCCCATAAAGGCTTGGCTTTCTTGAAGTGAAGGGGCGGGGCTGATAAGACAACACGATGGCATGCAAAATGGAGAAGATGCTTTTGACCATTTTTGAGGGTGACGAGTTATCTGGAGTAGAATTAAATTTGGTGATGGGTAAAGGAGGGTTATTTTACATTATTGTGTATGAGACTTTGTCGGGACCAAAGGAAAACAACGACTTAATGAGGTTTTACTGTCTTTATCATTACTTTGGAATAAAATTTCTGGGTTTTGTCCAATAGGATCTGGGTTTTGTCCTTTAGTTATGCAATGTTCTGTCCATTGCAATCTACTTTCATATTTTTAATTACAAGATGTTTTGAAATAAAGCAATGTAACAAAACTTTTACCAGGAAGATAGTGACATGAATGCTATCTACCAACGATGCTTTTATTTGTCATTTTATTCTAGCATTGATTCTACGAACAGTAGCCTTACAAACATGGGTACTGCAGATACCTGCAATGCTTTATTACGAATTAAAAAAAAAAAAAAATTTGCCTACAGGGCACATTTTTTTTTTCTTTTCTGTAAAGCTCTTTGATGCTTTTGATAATTTTAAGTTAACTAGCTAATGCCAAGTTACATTTATGGAAAAAAAATTTGAAAAGGATATACAATAAATAAACAAACAATTGCTTGTATTATTAATTTTTTAAATTTACAAATTATTGAAATAGTAGGTGCACGCGACAAAATAGAAGCAATTATTATTATTATATATTTTTTTTTCTGCTACAAAACTTCTCATCTGGATATACTAGAGTTGTCCATATAAAGCACTATTTTTAACAGCAAACTGATGTAAGGAAAGATTGCCTTTGATTTTAATGAGAAATGATGATGTTATTCCACTAATGTTGTGCATGATAGATCCAAGATTAACAGCAGGTAAAACTGCAAGCTTCAACATTCAGTTTTACACATTTGTATTCTTTCAAAACTATTTCAGAACTATACCAACAAGACTAATTTATATATTTTTCTAAACAAACCTTAAGACATACTTTTTGTTAATATTAGGCAACTGAAACCTGCTTGGGCATTTAGCGTTTTGACTTGAAGCACTGATGACAAATCATACTAATAATTCCAAAAATATTAATAAAATAGAAACAAGTAACAATTGCAAGAATAAATGACTTATTATTATTATTATTATTATTTTTTTTTTTTTTTTTGGCAAATTAACAGTAAGGTTTAGAAGAAACAGCAATGCAACCTGAGCCAAGACTTTTTATCTTTGCTTCAGCAACTTTTAAGAATTTTGGAACAAAATGTTTAATTATTTATTTATTTATCTGTAAAGTAAATTAATAATAATAATAAAAAGACTAGGCAAATTTTTAACATTTTCTGTGGAAGCAAGGACCTACCATCACTGCTATATCCAGAAAAATTTCCAGCCAAGGCATTCTGCTTCTTCTCCTTCAATTCTTGTATCTTCTGTTGTAAGTACTTATAAACTGTACTTTCCTTATCAAACAGAAACCTAGAAAATATAGAAAAATAGAAACTTGAAGTACTTCAGAAAAGAAATTTATGACTGAATAAAAGTATATTTGTGAACATTGTATACATGTAACTTACATGCTAACAAATCAAAAAAGAAAAACCTACTATATGAAGACTCATTAAATACATCACTTAACAGCAATTAAACTTAATGTTTTATTTTTATAGTAACTGTAGAACAATTTTAACCTCAAGTTAACCGTATTAGTTTGGTTGATGACTGCATCACAGCTGCTTTATCTTACTGTAACTGGATTCAATATCACAACATGACTGATAACCAAGTTACAAGGACTAAATGCAATTTGGCATTTTAATTTACAGCAATAAATATAATACACCCAAAAAACAGAGGCATACGTGTTTATTTACTAAAGAACATCATCAGAGAAGCAAATGAAACGAAAATGAAGTTGTCTGAATATGCAAATGAGGTGCAGAATCCATTTATCAGGATTGAGCAGGATGTGACGCATGGACAGTGGTTAACATTGACATGTCAAATATGAAAAATGTGTCGCCCATTGACTATTCAGTAGGGTGTATGGTGACCTGAGACTGCTACAACACACTGACAGCGATGAGGCATAGAGAGGATCAAATTGTCCAGCAGTTTCTGTGGGATTCGTGGCCACTCGCGCACCATGGCAACTTTCAACTGAGGAAGAGTTATGCGAGGTGATTGGTGACTGGCAACACGTCTTCCTAGTGCATCCCAAGCATGTTCGATGGAATTCAGGTCTGGAGAATGTGAAGGCCAGTCCATGCGCTCGATTCTAGCCTCTTGCAGCTTGTTGTTGATGAGATGGGCAAGGTGGGGGCATGCATTATCATCCATAAAAAGAAAGTTTGCTCCAACTGCTCCAGCCACTGTAGAATTTCATCCCGATATTTACAACATTCATTGTTCCATTTCTAACATGGAGGTCAGTACAAGGAATGTCTTTCTTGCACGAAACATGGATTCTCCCGTGTTCCATGCCAGATCAGGGCATGATGATTGTCAGGCTGCAGGCTGAATCTTGATTCATCACTGAAGAGAACTGTGGACCACTCTTAATGGGTCCAAGGAAGATGCATTTCTGCGGGTTCTGCGATGTTAAACAGTTAACGGAATGCATACCATTCAGACCTGGCATACAGCCACCGTGACAGAGTTGATTTCGCGTGGTCTGAGTACACACCCGTCGTCCAGTAGCAGCGAGAAACTATCCCCGCAGCTCAGTCGCATTGCTTCACCAGTTCCTTCCTGCTATTAGCGATCATCTCTTGCAGTGGTGGCACATGGGCGGCTCTGTCTTGGTCTTCTTCGTACTGTGCCAGTCTCTTTGAAGCAATTCCAGAGTCTGCTAATCACGCTTTGGGAGGTTCCAACTGCTGCTGCCACTGTCATCTGTGTTTGGTCAGCTTCAAGACGCCCTATGACTCTCCATGCTTTAGATTCAGGTAAATCAAATTGCAGGGGCATTTTCAGGTGACACTCAACGATTCAGCCACTTCTTGTTGATCCAGATAAGTGGAAATAACCCAGCAGCGCCAGCCTCTTTATACAGGGTTGTGGGCAAACATGCAAAGTAACATTTTGCATACATTTGCAATATTCAGACAACTTCAATTTTCATGTCATTTGCTTCTCTGATGATGTTCTTTAATAAATAAACTCAAATGCCTCTGTTTTGGGGTGTATTGTATTCATTTCACAATATCCCCTAAATTTTGTGAGCAGTGTATACAGTAAGTGTGTGTGTGTGTGTGTGTGTGTGTATATGTAAATGTGTGTGTATATATATATATATTAATTATTGGATATATGGTCAGGTCTTAAATACTGTAATCGCTGTCTTGTGATTTCAGTGCAACACTGATTCAATTCCAAGAATTTTTCTTTCTTTTTCCAACAAAACTCTTACTTTCAAGAAAGAAAATTGCATAGGGGAGAAAAAATGTAAAGAAAGACTGACAATTTTTTTTAGGAGCTAATATGGATGGCTCTGAAAAACTGATTCCTCTAGTTATTGGAAAATTTCAAAAGCCACGTTGCTTTCTAAAAGTTAAGTCTTTACCTTTGGATTATGATGCAAACAAAAAAGCAAGGATGAATGCTAACATATTTGAGAAGACTATACGGCATTTCGATAGACACTTTTTGAAAAATAAAAGAAAAGTTGTTTTCATCGCAGACAATTGCCCTGCTCATATCAACATACCTCAGTTGAACTTGTTTTTTTACCCCCAATGTTATCAGTGTTTTGCAACCTTTGGATCAGGGAGTCATTCAAAATCTGAAAATGAACTACAGAAAGCTCCTTCTGAAAGACTTGATTTCAGTAATTGATGAGAAAAAAAATGTTCACAGATCTGTGTTAGATGCAATTTTTTATATTCATAAAAGTTGGAGCTTGGTGTCACACAGATGCATTTCAAATTGCTTTCGACATGCTGGTTTTCAATTTTCTACAAATAGTATGGATGAAATAACAGATGAAGATGATGAAGACGATATTCCTTTAACTGTGTTATAGAAGGGGAAAGTGAATACGTGAGAATTGATGAAGAAATTGCTACCACTTCTCAAGCTTCGATTTCCGAAATTGTTTCGCAAGTTTTAGATTCCAATGCATTAGAAAGTGAGGATAACGACAGTGATACTGAAAGTGAAGCGGTAACACAAGCAGAAGCGTTCAGAGCATTAAATGCTGTAAGACATTTTTTTTACGAGCCATGAGGGAGCTGAAGAACATTTTCAGAAACTACAAAACTTAGAAAACATTGTACAAAAGATGAAACCAAAATCGCGACAGTCCTATATTATGGATTATTTTAAGTAAGGTCAGTTGTACATCAGTAATTTGCTTGAGCATACTAATACTATTTGTGGAAAAAGGTAACACAAGGTGTTGGCCAAGCCATAACACGTACAACAGCGTACTGGCTCCGTGGCAATCCGGATCCAGGCGCTTGTTAAACGACTTAAAGAAGAAGAAGAAGAATACTATTTGTATACAACTTTATTCCGAATTAAAATTTTAAAAAAATAATTTCTTTCTGATTCCATTAATTTTAATTGGTTCAACTAAATTAAAAAATTATAACCTAATAAAAACTGATATTTTTGTACATATTAAAATTTACAAAGAATTATACTGTATTTATATAATGCTTATTTATTGACAAATGCATATGAATTGGTTTTAAGGTCACCCCGCTTATAAGGGGTCACTTTCGCAAGGTCCCAAGGGGTGACCTTATATCGAGGTCCGACTGTGTGTATATATATATATACAATTCTAAAAGAATCAGCTGTATTCCACTATATTCCCCAATTTCTTTTAAGATTTATTCAACTGATTATGTAGAGGAAAGTGAATGCATTATTATTTAAATTGGTCACTAAAAAAGAATACATATTCTTTGAAATTTTAGTACCAACAAAAGTAAAAAATGAACTAATTTAACTGAATTTTTGTGAAATGATAGTTTCTTTATAATATGTCTAACAGTTTAGGTATAATATTTCTGAACTAAACAAATGAAAAACATTTTATTTCCTTTTCTGACACATTTTGTAAAAATTTGTATTTTGGTGATAATACCAATGTCAACAGAAGCAGAAAGCACACTGAAAAGAAATTATTGTCAACTTTGTTAACCTTTTTTGTTTTTACAAGAATCCTGTTCATGTATCAGCAAAGCTCTATAAAGTGAATTAAGCTGAGAATGTAATAATTGAATGAGTGGTGCTTCTCTCTGGGTTTAAAAAAAAAAAAATAAAAAAAATAACCACCTCTAAGATGTACCTAACCATAACGATACTAGAAATCGTAAACATGTTTTCAGCTGAAATATTTTTTAGCAATTCTGCAATTTTTTAAACAACATGGTGTTTTTCTGTTAATTTTGGTCTTTTTTGAAATATGGTCCAGAATATGCCTTATTACTTTGAATGCCAATTGATGTTCACTGCAACAAATGTATATGCCACTGAATTTGAGGTTAGCCTTTGATGAAAGTGGATGATGCTATATTGGCTATTACACACATGTATGAAAGTGCTATTTTTCATATCAGAGGTAATAAATGAGCAGGACAATAAGCAGCTTTTCGTATACAAAATAAATAATGTCAATTCACAGCTTTGTAGTAAACACAAAACCATGCGACCCTGCTGTACAATTTGCAATCTATCAAACCCTGTGTTGTTAAAAGTAATACTACTACTGATTGGCACACAAAACTCATTTACTCAAGCCATTGTTAATTCAATAGGGGGGGGGGGCATTTCAAGTGATATCAACAAAGAGTTCATTTGGTATGTGTAGACCTATATTTTGCAGTATTCGGGTGCCTAAGTAAATGACCAGTGGAATCAAAGGTGGCCACATTGGGTCGAGGTATCAAATCTGTTTGAAGCATAGTTGATTCAGTATAGATAGATCCCAATTTTACCCAACTACCACTATTTTCCTGACCAGGCAATGACTTGGAATTCTAATTTTTCTCAAAACCTCCAAGTCATGGGGAATCCAACTAAGGTATGACTCATAGGGCTCTGCCTCTCTCTTGAAGCTGTAAAGATATTACACACATATACAAGAACCCTAATAGCTCCTCCTTACGAGGTCGCTAATAAATAAATAAATAAATAAATAAATAAATAAATAAATAAATAAATAAATAAACAATTCAATGAGACTGAAGAGAAAATAAAAGTGTTTGTAAAAATTGTGCTAATAGTTTGTGTTTCATCATAATATACATCAGATTTAGAAATGGGTGTGTTTGTGTGTTTAGGCTGTTTAAAATGCATGCTATTTACATAAGTAGCATTAAAGTTGTATTTCTTTTCTTTACTTTATTGATCCCTGTAGATAAATGAGCATATAAGTTATTGATGCCAATTGGCATTTTCAATATTCGATAGAATTTATTCTTGGCATTTGAGGTTGGTATGAAAATATGATCAACAGTGAAAGGCCTAATGGCAGGTCACTGCGTAAGTAACCCATCAGCTGCCACATGTGTCTATGAGAGGAGAGCCATCTACTTGAACAATGCTGTATAAATTGGGACTCTGGAACCTTCAGAGATATTTGTATTGCAATGTAGTTGTTTCATGTTTATGTTTACAAGTTCGATGTTTAAATTTTTTTTTTAACATTGTTAGAACCTATAGTACCCAATTGGGTACATTAATTAAATAAGCAAGTTATAAAAAAAAAAAAAAAAAAATCAAACAAAGAAGAATTAATAGCTGTAACTTAATACAAGAGTTTATGAATTCATAATAAACTTGTAATATCATAAATGATAAGCAATATACAGAAATTACTTCACTGACCCTTTCATGAACTAATCAACTGAGTGAAATAATATACTTACACAGACCTGAAAAGTTGGAATGAACCTATATTTGGATATCAGGAGAAAAGACAAATTTGGGAAGACAGTAATTAGCAATGCCCACTTCACCTACTAATCTTGTAAATTTAATTAAGATTCCTTAATCATTTAATTTTGTCTACAATTATAAAATAAAGAAACTTTATTAAATATCAGTAGCATTCAATGAAAATGAATTACAATAACTTTTCAGGAAAGATCACAACTCAACAAATTATAATATGTGGCTATGAGTTATGGATTAACTACTGACAGACTGTGGTAGATGACAAATAATGTCATCTACCACAATCAATTGTTGAAATAAACAATGCTGAATCTTTGGCTTGGAATAATCCCGTCATCCCTGTTTTCCAACATCACTCATTCTATTGTATGCTTCTTTTCCATTTCCTGCTTCCATAGCAAGTCCAAATCAAACTTAATTACAGATCAAATGGAGAGAAGGTCGATCTTTGTATAAATGACTTTTACATCTGAGTAGTTTTGTTATTAAAAATTAAACTGGTAAACAGGAAAAACATTTTGGACTGATTGTAGAAACAGATCATTCATCAGAAGAAAATTCTTCTGATTTCAATTGAACCCCAGTGTGAAGGTGTTTCTTACACTTCTACATATTGTGTTCCAATTTGTTCCCAGAAGTTTGATGTCAATTGACTATTTTTTATCACAGGCTTGGAAATAATTTCTTCCTTCCATGATCTTGAAATTTAAGTATACATATATCCATGTAAATGTCTTGATCATTAAACTCTATTATCAATTTGACAATTTAGGATGGTGTATATATTTCATTCCAAATGGCTTTTTTTTTTTATTAATTAAAGAGTTTAATGTGTGTTTAAAATATTTAAAATCAGTAAACTGACACATATGCAGGAATTAATTAAATATATTAGAAGTTTAAAAAATATACATTATATAACTGGGCTGGAGAGCTGGACATTTCGACAGCATAAAAGGATATAGTCATTTTCAACAGCTTAATGAAAATTTCTGCATCTGCTGAGGATGTCGAAATGTCCGGCTCCCCAGCCCAATTATGTAATGTATATTTTTTAAACTTTCAATATATTTAATTGATTACTACATGTGTGTGTCAGTGTTTTACTCATTTCATAATATTTCAAACAACATAATAATTCAATGATTTTCAATAACATAACTTGAAATAAAAAATCAAATTATTGCATAAAAGTTTAAAATTATATAATTTAGTTTGTCATATTTTATTCTTAAATGATAAAACAGTTGTTCTAATGTCAAAGTCACCGTTTCATTGAGAATCTCCTGTCTTTCTCCCATTTCAAAATAAGAGGAGTCTGTTTTCTTTTTTTAATTTTGGATGGCAGTCAGTTGAGAGAACATCAATCCTCTCCTAACTTTTTTTTTTTTTTTTTTTAAATTGCAGTAATAATACTATTGTTTAATCAGGACTTTTAATTTGCAATTAACAGACTTATTTGTTTATTACTACCTACAGTTCAGGAAATAATACTTTATCATTCTATACAAATAAATAATAGGATGATCCTAGTAAATGCCACATCTTCAAATTACTATATTGCAAGTCATTACAGCCAAATATCATTTAACATATGTCCAGATATTATAGGAAAGGAGCTACAAAATCTTTAAGAAAACAAATAAATGTACTGAATGAGAGCAATTTTATTAGGGTAAATCAGTAGAAAATAATAAAAAGCAAAAACTACAGTAAAAAAAAAAAAAAAGTTTAAAACTGCAGATCCAAGAATTAAATTAAAACCTGCCATTCCAAAACAATGAATTGTGGCCAATCTGTAGAATGTTAGGGTTTTCATTTAAAGGTTGACATTATAAGATAATGTTGAAAGGTTTTTTTTAAAAAAAACATTATTCTTTTTTGTATTTTTTCCTGCCATAATAATCTCAGAATTTATGCAAGGAAAAAATACAAAAACAAACAAAACAATACAGATAATTCAAAATATACATTTTTGTTGGTTAAGTTATCTCAAAACCTTTAAAACCCTTTTCAAATATATGTTTTAAAGAACACATTTTTATCAAAAAATTTGAGATCAAGTTTTGTATGATTAACACTTCATAGAATATTAAATAGCACAGATCTACAAAAAAACTTTTGGAAAGCTGTTTTAATTTTAATCACCGATTTTGTAAAATTGAAACACACCGATTACATTCATAACTTTCATTTTCCTGTATCACATCAAGTTTTTACAAATTCAAAAGAAATATATTCAAAAACCCTTTAAAATTACAACATCGCAATGCAAGAACATAATTTTACAACCTTGCATAAATGTTCTGTTTTCTTTTTCATGCACAATAATTTTCAGTTACTAATAATGTTAAAAGGTATCAAAACAAATGAATTATTCAACTGGGTTATAGACAACAGGGACTTAGTTCACTTTATACTCACTGCTGCCTTCTATATATGTCTACAGGTATGTTGTTTTTGTTTTTTGCAATTACAAATTATATATTAAAAAAAAAAAAGTAAATAACCATCAAATAAAGTAAAAAAAAAAAAAAATCAATGTTGGAAGGATAAATATAAATGCATTTAGTTTGGCACACTTATTTATTAACATGTAACAAATTTACATATCATAGCAGCTGCCAAAACACCACTATCAAACTTTCTCTCACTGTAAAGATTCTTCTATCATATGCTGATGTTGGTCAGGAAACATCATGATTTTATGATAATTAGTATTTTTTTCTCTCATAAAATGTGATTTTCAATATGAGCTAATTTTTTTTAAAGTCGATGGAACAGCAGAAGGTATGCTACAGGTGCTAACTGAGGGTTGCAATGTGAAAAATGAAGGGATGTATACATCAGAGATATATGATATGAACAGAAAGAGAATTGGTTAATATCAGTCAAGCAATCATCCAACTGTGTGTGTAACGGGTTTTGGTACATCAGAAGTTAAAGGGAAAAAAAATGGACAACAAATGGTAAAAGAAAGAAAGAAAGAGGAGTGGAGTTTATGGAATAATGGACGAAAATAGAAAACTAAGAGATCAGAAAAAAATGTTTTCCTGTGACATGAGCAATTCTCATTTTACTTCTTAACACTAAAATTTCATTTTTTTACTCCCCCCCCCCCAACATAATTCTGTTGAAGGGATTATAATACAGTGCAACTTGGATAATTCGAAGCTGAAGGGACCACTACAATTACCATTACAATCTACATTTGCCGTGTATAAATGGTGGCCGATTCTTTAAATTCTCTTAAGTTTCCAGGAAATGAACTTCAGGTGAAATTATTCGTATCTCGAGGTCTTCTTCACATTGTATTTATGTATTTTGAAATATGCATAAAACAATTATCCTACAATCAATTTTATTTCTGATCCTGGACAAGATATGGCCAAATTAATTATAATATTAAGGATCTGGAATTATTATTATTTATTTTTTAAATTTGTGTGTGTCGCTCATTGCTTTTACTATTAAGGATCTTTAAAGTATATAGAATTGAAAATGAACAATAAAAATTAAAAGAGCAATTGCATAAAAATGTCAATTATTGCAAATTGTTCTAATGTACTTGTATAAACCAATGGAAAAATGAACTATTCTATGTGCAATTGCAAATTATTTTGTCCTGGTTTGTATAACTAGACCAAAATTTATCAATAAGTAGTTAGTTATAAGGGTTTAATGGCAAATGGGCCAGTCTTAGCCATGGTGCACCAAGAACACGTAAGTTCATATAAAACGAATAAAGAGTAAATCAAACCCAAAAAGAAAAAGGAAATTTATAAAAGACTATTACTGCATTTGAATTATTCCTTTGAATCAAATTAAAAAACAGGACCATACACACGAAAAACAATATATATTTAAATATATATTGTTTTTCGTGTGTATAGTCCCATTTTTTTAATTTATAAGACTACTATAACACAGCAAACATATACATTAAAGCACTAAAATATAACGATAAATTGAGGGAACAATGCCAATTTAAATTTGAAGTGTTTATTGTGTTTAAGTGTTTATTTTCATTATTAGTTTTATGTATTTTATAGGGTCAGGGTTACAGGGTTGGTATCCGATGGACTACTAATACATCCAACAACAAATCTTATTCAACAAAAGCTTAGAATGTCAAATCCATGGAAGAAAATTTTGTTATTTTTAGAATTTTATGACCCACACTAAAATGCATGTTTTAGTTTTATACATGATATCTGTGTGATGATCCATCTAGCAAAAATTTAATGTCAGGTCATTATGATTTCCCCACAAGGAAGAAAAGATTCTCGTTTACACAAAGTAAGTATAAAAGTGAGAGAAAGACAGACTAAAAAGCAAAACTTATTCACATCTTTACAAGATGTGTTTCTGATAAAATCCTGAATCATCTTTTAAGTTCTCAAAAATACTGAAACAGATGAACAGAAATACATTCTCATCAAAAAATTGAGTAGATTTATAGAGGAAACAAAACAAAAACAAAAATATGCTCAACTTATACACAAGATATAAGTTATAAAAGGATATTTATCATCATGCTGTGTTGGCCTTCACCTCCCTGAGTTTCCTCCAATCCTCACGATCACCGGCAATAGTTTTCCAATTTATACAACCAACTCATGCCATGCCGACTTTAATACCCTCCTCCCAGCACAAATTCAGTCTATCTATTTGATGCTTTAGGCCAGGCTTGGGGTTACCAGAATCTTTCTAGCAGGATCCTTTTCATCAAGTTGAATAAGACGATCTACCCATCTGAGCCTCTTTAGCTTGACAAATTTTATAATATCAAGCTCATTATATTGTGTATAAAGGTCCTCATTGGTTCTGAGACATAGGTTTTGAGTCTTTCTTGCAGTTTTGCACCATAAATTTTCCTTAATATTTCCTTTCAAAAAACCGGATCATCTTTTCATCTTGTTTAGAAGGCACCCAAGCTTCAGCACAGTAAGTTAGAACATGTTTTACGAAAGTTTTATACATGGGGATCTTTGTCCTTCGTGACAGAAGACTAAGATTTCAAAAACTTTATAAAGACATAATAATAGCTGTTTGCAGAAGAAATTTGTGCAATTATTTCCATCATTCTTTTACAGTTTTTGCTAACAATGAACCTAAATATTTAAAGTAGTTAACCTTTTTAGTTATATTCACCTATGAAGAACAAATCTGATATTTCCATTCTTTTTCCACTATACATGTAATTAACTGGGAGAAGACACTTTACAAGTCCCGAATTTTTAATAGCCTTCACAAGAGAAAAAGACTTCCTTCAGGGCATCTGTGGTATGGAGAATTAAATCAACATCATCAGTATAGACAAGAAGCTTCATAAAAAAAAATAGTTCGTGTCTATATATTAATGAGTCACATATAGCTGTTTTTGAGAGCAATTTTAAACAGCAGACAAGCAAGAGCATCCCCTTGCCTACTTTCAAATGGCTCGGATAAATAAAACTGCACTCGAATCAAACACCTCACCTTGTTCATGGCTAGATTCACCAATCGTATTAATTAAAAATTAAGCCAGAAAAGAAGAATTCTCAACCAGAAGTACCACATTCAACAGAAAATCTCAAAGAAAATTGGTGAGGTAAGAGTTTTCAAACAAAATGGCAGATGTGGAAATTCAATAACACAAATTTTTATAGGAAAGGTAGCAATATACAATTGTAAATGCTGCCAAAAAAAAAAAAAAATAATAAAAAAAAAATAATAATAAATTTTCTTCTAATATGTTTGATATATGAATGAATGCTTTGACAATAAAAAGTAATTGCAATTTTAGGATTTTCAGAAATTGTTCAGAAAGGAGTAAAAAGAGATTAAGTTTTCATGTTTTGCAAAAGTAAACGTAAGTTTTACAGAAAACTGTAAAATGAAATTGTCAACCTCTCAATGTTGAATCTCAAGAACATTAGAATAATGTTTATAAGCCTCATTTCTTCACTGATCTAAATTATTCCAACTATGAAGATGTGGGAGGTAATTGCTATCAATATTTGCAAGACCTAAGCTTACAGGTAGTTCCTAGAAAGTGCTCTGATCCAGTAGAGGCCTTGAGTAGAGGCCTTGACCTATATCCCAAGTCAAAGCAATGGGATTAAATATAAAAAGCATGGTCTCGAGTTTTTTGTTGGGCAGAATAAGGCTTTTATTCCCGATGTACTGTCAAAAAGGTATGTTAATCCTAATAACAATGTCATTATTCAAGAATAAGGATGACAAGACTATTATATTTGAGACTAGCGACATCACGAGCTTACATTTTTATTTTAATAAATCATTTCTATTCAGAAAATCTATTTGTGGCAAGATTACTTTGAAATAATCAGGAAGGCATTATTATTGTGCCCTCCAAGTTCCTTAATGATTCTGTTGATCCTCCTCCTTTTTTTGGAGCTAAAGGATTTGCTTCTTTATTTTAAAAAGTTAGAATTTCCAATCGTAATTGGATTTATGTAAATTCTTGTCACACTGTTTGGAAAAGTACTGACATCAACTTTAGAGGGGACCTCTTCATCATTACTTTTTTTTTCAACCTTGATGTTATCAATAAAATTTTTTTCCTTACATCGAAGATTTCCTGAATCTCACACTTTCATCTTTCTGAAAACACTAGGCCTTCCTCCGTGTACAGACTGAGATATGTTGAGATGGATATTAGATGAAGTAGAGTTTGGGGACCTAAAGTCTCTGTCTCTCTCTCTCTCTCTCTGCCTGATGTCGTTCGGCATATAACCTCTGTCTCTCTTCTGTTGTCTCCTTAGCTCTTGGCCATCTTTTACGTTTGGCTTCATTCATTTGATCCAAATCTGTCTGTTGTGCTCTTTTCAATTGTTTCCTCTCAATATCTTTCACAATATATTTTATAATATGTGATGCATGAAAATATACAATCAGCCCATGCTCTTAAATAACCAATATACATTCCTAACCGTCGAGCAAATAGTGAAATGTTATTCCTTTTTGAATGAACTCATTATTTGATAGTGTGCACCATTGTTGTCAAGAGTGAATGCAACATTTTGAAGTTCAACAATGCTCATTTTGCATTTGCAAACTTCCTCGCAACAATGACAAGTGAACAACCATTTTCCATTGTTGCACTGCGCCGAACAGATCGAGAATATGAGTAGATGGCTTTAGGAACCTTTCCTGATATTGAAAGAACTTTTTATTGTATCTCCTTGGCTTCTGTTTGCAAAACACTGCTGTTGCATGGTATACTTGCAGTTTATGTGCTTATCTTATGGATGCTAAATGCAGACCTGAGATCTCAATGATTTATCTCATCTTCCATGGAACTTCTCATTTAATAATCTTGTGTGTCTTATCAACAAGGCTTTTACACTCATGCTTCTGAAGACAAAGTGTTCTCTGGAATATTCATTGCTGGTGCTTTGAGGAAAATATTGATGGCGAACCCAAACAAAACTTGAATGCTTAATTCTGACCAGGAAAAGCATGTTAGGACTCCTCCCCCTGGAGATTTTCTAAAACTTTTTACATCAAAATATATTGGTATTTATTTTTTATTACAAACTGACTTGGAAAGAGCATCTAAAATTGAATCTTTTCATCTTCAATTTTTTTTTTTCACTTCTCTCTAGGGAGGTTTGGATGAAATTCTTCAACAAGGCATTATCTGGTTTACAGATGGCTCCAAGATGTGTAATTCAACATCTTTATCATCTTTGAGACAACTTGTCCAAAGCTTCTGACAGCGTATCTGTGTCTTTAATCTCATGAATTTCATCTTTGATTTAAAAATTCTGATCTATAGAGGAAAAAAAAAAAAAAAAACTTTCATAAATTGTGTGTATCTGTCTTTGTGTACGTGCTTTTATTCATCAATTCCTTTATGAAGTTTATAATCTGTTGTACATTCATTTTTCTAATACTTCTGTAGTCCTGTTCAACTGAACTCTACTTGTATCAACACATCAACTATTGATTGATTCATGTAGAGTAGAATCAAGATATTCTCACAATATTGACATTCATTCACTAACCAACAATCATCACTCAACATTTTTATTTGATCTTCCAGACATTGAATACCATTCTCTCAATTGCTAGCCAATTTCTCACAAGCTTAGTCACCAACAAAGGCTAATATTTGTCTAACTTTTACTCATAAGAACTTTTGTCAATTATGTAGCGTAGTGTGTATTCAACAATTTTTTCAAAGATTAGACAAAACTCAACATTTACCTTCTACTGATAACTAGACTACTTATGGTATAAGTCCACAGAATCAAGGTATCATAACAGGAGACAATGGCAATCTGCAGTCTATTTCATACTAGCCTTTATCCAACCACCTTGCTTTTGAAAGCCATTAGAATCTAATATAACCAGTTATCATCCTATTTACAGGGCTTTCTCAACTTAGCAAAAACTGCTTTACATTGATACCATTGAATTCCTATACCTAGTATAACTGATTAGTATTAATTGGTAAGAAACAAGTCAAAAAGTGGGCCAAACATTATTATTATTATTCAGACAAAGGCAGACGCCAAATAAATTAAACTTATTGTTTCTGATTAACCTAAAATTGTAAAGATCAGTTGGATAGAATTCCAGAATTTAATTCTGAGCAATTTCAAAATGGTTAAACAAAGCTTATTATAATGTCAAAGAAATTCCCAAGAATTTTTATTGGGAAAATCAGTTGTTTTGCAATGCTGCCAAGGTTGCCAGCATCCCAGAAGCAGAATATCAAGCGACGGCACGAAATTGTCACAGAACAAAAATGAGGGCTGTAGAAAGATGTTGTATAGAAAAGGGGTGGGCAAGATGTCGATCGCGGTCGTGGATTTGGAGATCTCATTTTTTTTTTTGGTTGAGGATAGTCTTAAGGTGACCGTGCCACTTGGAGTATACTTGAGGTAGCTCTTACCTTACAAAAGTCTGCCCACCCCTGGTATAGAAAATGAACGTTTTTTGAGGGACATAAACAAAAAAACGCCCTCACCCACAGAAAGTTTCTCGTCTTAGCATCAATCGTTGCAGAAAGATAAAAACCATTCTGCCTCGGGGGCCAGCATTTTGGTTTCTTCAAATATCACCATTTGGAAAAATAAAATTTTGACTATTAGTGTGTGACAAAATATTAAGAATATCAAAATTTCATATGCAAAACAATGAGAAGAAATATTAACGAGATGAAATATTTCTATTAATAAATAAATAAATAAATAAATATGTTATTCGATATAGTAAAATAACATAAAATATTAAGTAAAACAAAAAGTAAATGAACTAAACATTAAAAAAAAAAAAAAGATTCTGAATGGTGTGTGCTGTGCATGGCATATTGTTTTCTTTTGTTTTGAAATAATAATAATACACATGAAATTTTATAATCTCATGTCCTTTCTTTTTTTTTTTAATTTCTGGATTTTTATAAATCATCATTATCATATTCAATAACTTAGTTTTCATAAACTAAGGCAAACACAAAACTGAAGAATAAATTTTTCCATTTTAAATACGTGAAACTGAACAGCAACATTATACTGTTGTGAATGAAGTCTTGTAATACTAGCTTTGGGTATCGACTTACCACAACTACCGATCTTCATGTGGAAGTTTGGTGAAACCAGTCTTCTATGAAAATCTATAGTAGTAGCCACTATTTTGTCTATCCATTGGTGATTACAGTTATTCCGTATGGCTTACATTTTTCATCCGTGTCTGTCTTCACTGTAATTGTTTCACAGAAAGAATTTTCTAATCACTGCTGATAAGAAATCAATCATGTCAAAGATCCTCTCAATGAACCTGCCATCAACAAATTCATTTCCTGGTTGTTAATGCTGGTTTTTATTCCATAACCATAATTTATCTACTTCTGGACTCATTCCTAATTGAGCATTTCATATTCATTTAAGCAACTTACTATTAAGACAGTGTGATTTTGTCTTAAGAGGTCAAAGTATCATTAATTTATAGTTTAACATTTGATTGACTATCATATGATGCTATCAAGCTTCATCTCTATCAGCATATTCAATATTCTTAATCGCCCTTTTTTCTTCTTCTTCTTCTTTAGAAATTTTGAGAATGTTTATTACGGTCCAGCCAATTTCTCTAAAGTTCTCTTTCACAAGAACCTACAATAGGTTAAATTTTTAGCCTTCACAAAGCATTCCTGATAAAAATAATTCATTATTTTAAAATTTTTATTTAATGTCTACTATTTGCTTGTAAGTTAATTAATAAGTTAATTCCAGCAAACAGTAAAAGAGATTGTTCAAGCTGCATTGCTATTTTTCTGCCACTATAATATCACTTTAGGGTAGAAAGGAAACTATACAATGGATTTCAGTGATTAACTTTATTTCATCTATGAAGAAGAAATACCGTAAAGAAAATACGTTAAAGCATACTTACTTGTTGTTAAAATGGAAGTAAAGGAATATTACCCGACAGTCTCAAAATACTACACGTTTTCCATCTTCAGGGGATGACAAGAAAAAAAAGTGATGATAGTACGGGAAGCACTAACAATAATGGTGAGTGTTTTGTCCACCGATTACTGGATTTTATAGGATTTGCATCATATGATAGGACTCAGAATGATGCGGATTTGTTTGTTTGTTAGTGGGGATTTACCAGCACAATAGCAACAGTGGCCAAGCTGCACCAATGATTATGTGTTATTCTGTTATAGTGAGGTGAGGGGGATGGAATCAGTGAAATTGGGGTGTGTCTTGTTTCCTTGAAAAGTTTGGCTGTGAATGAAAGTGTAGGATCTTTGGCAGTGAAACCTTATTTGTGTGTGTGTTCATTGATGAATGTAGAGAGGGGGTGGCCCATTTGTCCAACATAGTTTGAGAGGCATTATGTAGAGGGGATCCAGTACACAGTATTGGAAGAATCAGTTTGTTTTGTATTAGATGAAATGTGTATGTTCACGGATCTTAAGGCAGGTGCATATTGGTGTGGGCAAGGAATTATCTCATCCTAATTAAAATCTCACACTATTATGTAGTTCAAGTGTATTAACTTTGTTAACAGAATAAAGATTATATTCACCGCATAAACATTTTCAAGGATACTGTTAATGTCCTATTTCATATTTATTAAATGTTCAACACTCAAACCACTTGAAAGATGTCTGTTATAAGTACAACCAAAATGCATTTTGTATTAAGAGAAGAAGTGGATCAAATATAGTTGGGCTTAATATAGGATTTCCCCATTTGCCTTATTCTACTGAACATAATTTCCAGTGCTAATAACTGTTCTTAATCGAGTTCTTTTTGATTTAAGCTTTGAATGTTGTGGGGTTTATTTTCTTTCTTTCTTTTTTTTTTTTTTTTTTTAAGCAATTTTGAATGCTCACTGAATAGTGATATATATTTTTATAGATAAAATAATAACTGAAGTTTGTTTGTACATAGGAGAAACCATGGAAATATTGTTACAAAATGCAATGTATTGTTTCATTTGTTTAATCTCAATTTTAATCTTTCACATCACATTTACCATAAAAGACAAATTTACGTTAGTTTATTTGAAAATACAATACAAGCTATAAACTCAAGTATATTCGTAATGCAACAATGATATCTTCATATTGGTAGTAGTTGATCTTAAAATCAATAAAATTGTAAATTATCTTTTTACTTTTGTGAATTTAAAGAAATTGCAAATAAATACGAAAATGAAAGTTAAAGGATGGTTCCTTCCTTCCTCGTTAACAAAATAAACAAAAGAGCAAATTTAAGTTGTTTCACATGAAATACATACCAATATTTAGGATTGGTTTGGTTTCTTTCTACAGCCTGGTCCTCTGCTACCTGCCCACTTTCTGCAATCTGTTCTGCCAGTCTATCAACGATTTCTTGTAGTTCTGGATCCTCTGGTGGAGAGACTAGAAGCAGCCTATCAGATTTCTCTGTTCATTGTATTCATCCAAGTATGAAGATATTCTGATGAGAAGGATTAGAAATAGAAGGTGATGCATGAGCACCTCAATTCGGAGGGGATGGGGGAAAGGCAAAAACAACTCAAGTCCACATCAGTGGTCATGTGATCAGGCTTTCAACAGTCAGCCATAAAATATAACAATCATTTCTCCCCAAACAATTGATAAAGTTGTTCAGGAATTCTAATTTTTTTAAAAATTTGCCAAGCTGCAAATCCACAAATTGTGTAAGAGTTATGGCACAGCTGCTTTTGCAACAAATTAAATTTGTTTATGCAAAAATATGCATTTTAATTTTTCACCCCATACATGCTCAGGCTGCTCATCACCAATAACCTTATAGATTTAATTTATTAATATCAGAAACCAAATTATGTAAAATAAATGGAATATATGAAATTTAATTTATGTCTTATGTATAAGAAGTGATATTTAGACATTAAATCCTATAAACTTTCTATTAAAGCAATCTTATTTAGTGAAAAAGTGACTTTATAAAAAAGTTAAAAATTAATAGGATTTTGAAAGAAAAATAATGTAATGAAGTAAGTCAAGGAAAACTTACTTTTATCATAGTTTTCATCCTCCTGAAATATAGCAGCAGTATTTGTTTTTGATATCACAGCAACAGTTCTAAAAAAAATAAAAATAAATAATGAAGATGTAATAATGAAGTAAATATTTCGTCCCCGGAATATTATTGGATTATTAAAAGTATTGTTTAATTTAGCTTCAAACGAAAATTAATATTAAGTGTTAATTAAAAATTAATTAATTTGGAGTTAAATCAATCACATCGTTTTGTGTTATTCAATTAAGAAATATAATTATGGGTGAGTCCCATTACTAACCTGGACCCTTAAGTTAAAATGGAAAGAGCCGCTAGGTTAACCTTATGACGTCAGCCGAGAACATGTGATTTTTCAGAGTCGAGAATTGAGAATCGCCGCTTGAACAAGACGCAAGCGTGGCGGTTAGTTTAAACGAGACAAGTTGCTCCGATTAAATATAACTACAGGATTTGCGTTAGGAATTCGTGGACAGAATTCGGAAGTCACTGATAGCGAAGGCAACGCTGGAGTGTGGACAAATTAAGGAAGGAATCTTAATTAGACAGACGCAAAACTGTAAGTGACGAAAATTATTTATTTCCTTATTTTGGATTGGGAAGACTAAAAGAAACGGACTGAGTGAACGTATTTTAGTCAACGAAAGGAAATAGTTGCAACGAGCGTGTTAACGTTGAACTGTTAAGGAAATTTACTAGAAATTTATTAGTGAGTGAACAGTAAAAATTATTCGAAGCTTGAATAATTTTATCAGTGAATAGAAAACTAATTAATCAGAGAATTAGTCGAAGCTAGGCTAATTCAAGTTTATGATTAGAAAAGCTTTAAGTCTAAGTGATTAAGTGAACTTTGAGTTTAAGCATTCTAGTAAATGGAAAGGAAACATCACCATACGCAGTAAGCAATAATTATTCAAGGAACTGAGCTAATTTCATTTAGCAAGAAATTATTAAATATTCATACAGGTGTAAACCATTAGATTATTGAAGTGAACTTTAGTATTCACACGGGTGAAAGTCATTGACGTATTCAAGTGAACTTTAGTATAAAGTTAGCATACAGGTGAAAAGCATTAGATTGTTGAACTTTAGAATCATACAAGTGATAACCAATTTGGAATTCATATCTGCTGGAACTGTTATAAATATTGTTATTAAAAGTAAACTACTACAAGTATTTTAATAAAAAAAAAATACCCTGTTCGCTTCACTTTTCAAATAAGAATATAGAAATGATTAAGAATTCAATGAAACATGTAACTGCACTATGTATCAAATTTCCAATTAAAAGAATGTAAATTCTAAGCAAGATTACTTAAAAACTATAAATACGAATCAGGAAAAAATCCTAAGAACCCTATTATGAATGAGAAAGGTCATGTTCCGATAATTTAGAGATCAAAGCTGTTATGTTGTAATATTATTCCATTTTATTTATTATGTATATTAATCATTTATATTCACTTAACTAAACTTGCTTTCTTTTTCTTCTTTTCACTTTCTTATATTATTGTAATTTCCTTTATTGAGATTTTTGTTTGTATTATATTTGAATCACTTGAACGCAATGGATAAGAAGTCTGAAGATTATGCATTTAATACAAAAATAAAGATATACATATTCATGGAGGCTTTCCATGCTACAACATATAAATCCACGACCCCTTTTTAGTAAATATATTCAACTAAATAAGACATTTAGCTGTCACAAAATAAAATATAATACATATTTTAAGATATGTATATTTTATTTTTCTAAATTAACAGTAGCCATTCCAGCATAGCCTTGTGGTCCCACAAAGCTGTGTGTCGAAAACTGGGTTCAAATCCCAGTGCCAGCAAGGATGTTTATTTCCTTTCCTGTGTTTATCTGCACTTCTCTTCTGTTTTGAAGCCGTACCACAATGGTTTCCTGAGGAAGGCTCCGAAAACCTCCTCAGTACCTGTTAGAAAAGATTTGGTAATAGATATAAAATGTATCTTCCAATCTATCTAGTCAGTGTGGGAGATTAGACAAATATACCCCCAGCCCTGTAGCCGAAACATGGCTATAAAAAGGACTGAAGAACAAATTAACAGTTAAAAAGTCAATGAATTAAAAAAAATGAACGGTATTATTTATATCTTTATAATCATATTTTATTGTCTAGCTTATATCCTATATAAATATAAAAGTGAGAATCTGTTAGTTTATTTGTCATTCAATCGCACCTCAAAGGTGCAACTGATCTGAATGAAATTTGGCATGCAGATAGTCTATGACACTTTTCATCCCAGACGATCAAGTAGTTCCCGTGGGATACGATGCTACGTCTAACGGCACCACAGCAGATCTGAATGAAAAGCTTCCCAAACCTTTCACAATAGATGTTACCGCATTTTTAAATCGTGCTATGGTTTGGTGAACATTTTTGCATTTAAAATATTCACACAACTATTGATAGATTGTGCTAGCGCCGTTTTAATGAGTGGATTTAAGGAAATTCTTTGCTGGTGAGTACTCGATTACCCGATTAGATTCTATTAGGCGATGAATATGGTAATAAACATATGAAATGGTTACTTAATACGTTGTAATCGTCACATGATATTTTACCAACTGGAGAAGATTGGAAGTGATAGAGGTGTGGAGAAGGTCACAAAGGGCTGGGAAATCACATATTTTCCGAGTTCGATAGTAATTTGCTAAACAAATAAAGCTTTTGTTGGGTTACATATGCAAGGCTTCCAGAGTGAAGCGACAATAGCCGGCTAGTTAATAATAAAAAGAAATACATTAATAGAAGGATAAAGGAAAATAAAAAGAAGAGTAGAATCGAATGCTAGTTCCCAGTGCTCAAGAGCTTTACATTACAATGACACTTGAGTTTTTACAATTTTATTTCTGACCTTTAAGCTGTTAAAGGAAATTCCAATCAAAACAATTTAACAATCTTAGATAGTGTGTTGGCCCCCATATCCACATATATTTTGAAGGATTTCACATGTGTTTCATTTCACAAAAGGGTATTTTAAATCTGACATGTACGAGGTGTGTGCTGTCCTTCTAAGAAAATACAGAAATTAACTTAAGGTAATCATCAAGGTAAAAAAAAAAAAAAAAAAATACAACAGATAACATATAGGGTTGATACAGAAAGAAGAGGAATAATGAACCAATCAATATAGACAGGGTTGATCAGTTAACCCAGTCAACCTGGTAACTTCTTCCTGGGAGCCATTTTCGAGAACAGATTATATGTTTTCACAAGAATTAACAGTATCCTAACAAAGGCAGGCACTGGAATGCTTCACCTGTGTACAACAGTGGGCATATACCAGAAGTCAGTACAGGTATCTTGTGTACAGGTAACAAGTGTTACTGGCAATGCAATAATTCACAATGACAGTCAGGGAAAGTAGTCCATTCCAGTTGCAATGTGTGTCTGTCATTATGATTATTTATGAGTGGAAGGGCAACATGTTTCCAACAAGATGTTTATTTGATGAGGAATGTGGCTTTTCTCTGAAACATGAAACAATGATTGCAATCTAGAAGAAATATAAAGACACTGCTTCGTTGCAACAAAACATGCTGTGAAACAAACCACAATCACTACAAAGACAACCAACACATCATCGCCAAAGCGCTGATGAAAAGTCCGGAAAAGTAGATACGAATTGATCAGGCCTTTGATTGTTGCTACTGTATGCACAAAATTGACCAGTCCAACTGTATCCTATATAAGAGAACCATATGAGAATGAAATAAAAAAGAAAATACAGGATGGGGTATTTAAAATTGAATAGAAATAGGAAGAGGACCAATGAAGTGTGCGTATGTGTATATATACATATATATATATAAAAGCCAAGGTAAAAATAATGAAAATTAGTAAGATATAATATAGTTGCCAGGTCAACTTTCAAATACCTACATGGTGAAAGAGCATATAATGCTGTTTAAAATACAGTGGAACCCCGCTATTCGTACACAATCCGTTCCAGGAGGCAGTTCGAATGGCGAATCATTTTTTCACATAAGATATAATGTAAATTGGATTAATCCGTTCCAGACCCACAGATGATTGCTTATTTAAACCTTTGTAATAATACTTTAAGCGTAAAATACATAAAAACAATAAATATGTAGGACTCTCTTATTATGTCTTTCTTTTTCAGTATAGACGATATGGTTGATTTCGCCATGCCTTACTGAGTTGCCAGGTCAGAGACACGAGTTCCACTTTCAAACTTCGCAATGATTTCTTTTTTTCAATTCAATTGTCGTTCTCACTGCTTTCCTTTTAGGCTTAGTTGAATCCGTAATCTTTTTTGGACCCACGGCTGCACTATTTTCAATAAAAATAACAATAAACTATCACAAAGTTTCATGAAGCTTGCGTGGATGATGCGTAGCGTACGGAAGCTAGCACGAGACTGAACTGAAACGACCGCGTGGGGCGGCCAGTAACAAGGTTACGCTGTCCGAATCGCGAGCAAGCGTACGAATGGAGAGTTCAATTTTACTTGAAAAAGTTGTACGAATAACGAGGCAGACGAATGGCGGGGTTCCACTGTATATATATTTTAAGCAGCATTATATATATATATATATAAAACCTACACCATCGAAAAAAGTTTGGCTGTGTATGACAAATAGTTTTATAATCACAGACTGACAAAAAATGAAGGGCAGCTTTTTTGCCTTTAAATGTCAGGTTGTAAATAGTTTCCACAAAAAAAGGTGTAGCATATGTTTGAACCTGAACAAATGTACACAACATTGAGCCTAAATGTTCAGGTAGTCCCCATTAGAACTTATGACCTTGTTCCACTGATCTACAGAGTGCAAATATCCCATTACATAGAAATCTGGCGAGAGAGAGTTGAAGAAGGCATCTAGGCAACGTCTCACCATCATCATTAGTAGCAAAGTTTTTCTTTAGCAAGAAAATTGGACAAAGACCGAAAAAGATGAAGTCAGATGGATGGGGCAAGGTTTGGGAATAAGGGAGGATGCAACAATATTTCCCATTGCAGCTTGTGGAATTTTTGCTGGGTCTATAATGCAACATATGGGAGTTATCCTGGTGGAGTACGACTCCATGTCAATTAATCAAAGCTGGGCGCTTTTCTTGCAGTGCAGCACAGAGAAGGTCTAACTGTTGGACGTAGGAATCCACTGTGATGATAGTGTTCTGTGGTAAGTTCATAATGAATCACACTGCGGCAATTCCACCAGCAACTCAATACCACCTTCCGTACCACTCATAGCAGATACTCTGTCTGATAATATTGTCACCAAACACTTTCCACAATTTCCTAAGGGCGTCCGTCACTTTCATGCCATCATATTCATAGATATTCATAGAGTAACACTGCATGAACATCTTGCTTCGATATCACCATCGTATCATTACCACAACAGCATAACTTCTGTCCTTGGAGTTTCTTCTTTTGTGCAAAGCACTATGGGATGTTTACATCATCACAGGCTCCCAGTAGCTTCTATTCCTCATGCTGCATACAAAGTTTTCCGGAAACTTTCTTTACCTGATACAGTAATACCTACGTTTTCGTTGAATTCGGTTATCGTCGGTTTCGGTTTTCATCGGCGTACTGCAAAAACAAAAGGCGACCCATGCGTTCTCCTGCTCTGTGTGGCATTGTTTCTCTTTGTGTGAGGATCACCCCGCGCGACTAACCAAACAATTCCATTGCTTTCCCGTGTTCTTGTGATTTTTTTTTTTTCTTTACTGATTGCGAGTGCTAATACTACAATTACATGTAAATAATTTACTGCGTATACAGTATTTGGTGTAATGTATTTATTTTTCGTTTTTCAGTTTCAAAATGTACATAAAATGTAAGATAAAATCGCATGTGTTCAAATCTTATTGTCCCTGTAAGTGTTTCCCTTGCTAATAAGTTAACTCTTTCCTTTTAGCTCCATCATAGGACCAAAGAAAGTGTCCAGAGTCAGCAGCCCTTCGAAGAAGAAGGCCAGGAACACGATCGAGTTGAAGAAGGAAATCATTAAAAAATTCGAGAGCGCCATTAAAAAAAAAAAAGTTAAAGTATCCCACTTACAGGCCTACAAAGGCCTATGGGGTGGCTGAAGGGTAGGCTCCAGCATTCACGACCTAACGGGACGAATTGAGGTCGTGGGTCAGCCCCACGCCCGCCCGCCTTTAACTCCCGGGAAAGAAACCCGGTACCCATTCTAGAGAGGGCTGGGTAGACCCTAGGACCCGTTTGGAGGAGAAAGAAACGTGGAAAAATTCCCGCGCTCCGCCGAGGCCGGGAACCGAACCCGCCACCTCCAACCCGCAGCCAAGCGCCCTAACCCACTCGGCTACCTGGCCCACGAGAGCGGCATTAAGATTACTGAAATCGGCCGCATATACGGGAATCCACGATAACTTCCATTGTGGCGAAAAAGGAAGCAATAAAGGAGGCTAGAGTAGCGAAAGGCATGAATGTGCAAACGAAACAGATCGAAAACAATTGAAGATGTCGAACAGTTATTATTAATTTGGATCAATCAAAAACAGTTCGATGGCGATTCTGTTTCGGAGGCCATCATATGTGAAAAGGCCAGACTGTTGTATGCCGATCTCATTAAGAAAATGCTTGGGACGAGTGCTAGTGCACTTAGTGATTTTAAGGCCAGCAGAGGCTGGTTCGAAAAATTCAAGAGGAACACTGGCATACACAGTGTTACTAGGCACGGCGATGGTGCGAGTTCGGACAAGTCTGGGACCAAAAAATTTGGGTCCGAATTCAAAGAATATGTAGAGGCTGAAGGACTCATCCCCCAACAAGTATTCAACTGTGATATAACTGTCCTCTTTAGGAAGAAGATGCCAAAGAGGACGTTCATTACAGAAGAGGAAAATGCACTGCCAGGACATAAGCTTTTGAAAGATAGATTAACTCCTTTGTTCTGTGGTAATGCTAGTGGTGATTGTAAAGTGAAACCCTGACTGGTGTACCATTCAGAAACTCCTAGAGTGTTTAGCAGAAACAATGTGATTAAAAGTAGAATGTGTGTGTGATGTGGAGGGCAAACAAGAAAGCATGGGTCACGAGGCCAATTTTCATTGAGTGGATGAATGAAGTGTTTGGCCCGAGTGTTAAAAAATACCTACTGTATAAACAGTTGCCCCTTGAGTGCCTCCTGGTAATGGACAATACTCCTGCACATCCTCTAGGCTTGGAAGACACGTTGTTGGAGGAGTTCTGTTTTATCACAGTGAAGTTCTTGTCCCCTAATACCACACCACTCAACCAGCTCTTGGACCAGAATGTCATTGCAATTTCAAGAAACTGTAGACAAAAGCAATGTTTCAAAGGTGCTTTCAGGTGACATCAGATAGAATTGTCCTTAAGAGTTTTGGAAAAATCATTTTAACATTCTCAACTGCATTAGCCTCATAGCTATGGCTTGGCAGGGAGTGACATCCAGGACGATCAACACTGCCTGGAAGAAATTATGGCCAGGATGGGTGCATGAGAGAGATTTTGAAGGGTTTGATCCTTCCCCTGATGACTCTACACATGTGGTGCTGTCAATTGTTGATTTGGGGAAGTCCATGGGTTTGTAGGTGAATGTTGAGGATGTGGAAGAGTTGGTGGATGACCACAGTGAAGAATTACCACTGAAGAGCTGCAAGACCTTAACCTAGAAGTGCAACAGACGGCAGATGAAGAAGTTGCTTCTTCAGAGATTAAGGACATTTTCTCCATGTGGAATAAGGTATAGGGGTTTGTGGAGAAAAATCACCCAAAGCTGTTGAGGGCCGTGTCTGCGACTTGTTTGATGAAAATGTCTTGTCCCGTTTTAGGCAAATCTTAAAGAGGCGGCATAAACAGACTTCTTTAGACAGCTTTCTAGTGCAACAGGGGGTCCAGTGACTCTGAAGCTGGTCCTAGTGAAAAAAACACCAACAAGGCAAGTGACCCCAGATAGTGCCTTGATACCTTCCAAACAATAATATCTGCACCTCTCTCTCCCCTCCTCGCCGTTTTCCATACCAAGAAGTCTTCAGAAAAGTATAAAAATGTAAATGCCGTGTTACACATGTTCATTTATTCTTGGGTGGTGATGGGTATGGAACGCACAGAAGTGCGAGATACGTAATCGAAGCACCCGTGTTCCAAGGAGCGCTAGTGTTCCCAAGATGGCAAACCCTTACCAGACTCCCGAGAATTTCAAGGGACAGATACTGAGGTGGTTTCTTGTTGCCTTCCTCAGGACGCCATTAGGGAATGACGTCAGACCGAAGAGAAAGCGAAGAATAGGCTGACAAACAGGAAAGGAAACTGAAACAGCCAAGCCACGGCCAGGAATCGAACCCGGGTGCAGATAATGCCCGCACGGTAGACCATCGTCAAGACTGCTCGGCCACGCCAACATGGCCATTATTCTTTACATTAGTCTTTTATATTCATTTTATATTAATTTCTTATTGTTTTAGTATTAGACACTATATTTATTCTCTATAAAATGTGTTTTTCGTATGTATTTTGGAGTGTCTAGAACGAATTAATTGGATTTACATCGATTCATATGGAAATAATTGCCTCACTTTTCGTCGGTTTCGGATTTCGACGATTGTTTTCAGACGGATTATCGACGAAAATCGAGGTATCACTGTATTTACGTATTGGCCTGCTATATACCAAAATCAATACGGATCTTTCTTATAACAACCTAGAGCTAAAATTTCTGATCATAACTGGATGAACATATTTTGAATTAAAAAACTGCAATTTGAAACTTAATTTTTTCGTAACTCATTTTTGTTTGACAAAGGTGTGTTACAAATGCTAGATTAAACCTAAAGTGTCCTGTGGTAGCTAACTATCATGAGTGTGTATGTTGCATATTAAAACTAAATTATTTTGAATATATCAAATAAACTTACTTGTTAGAAGCAAGCTTTAATACTAATCCAGGTGCACCAGTATTTTGCTTTGTAGATTTCTTCTTACCTTTTAAAAGGAAACAGTAAAAGAAAGTCTTATAACTTTCAATCATATGTATAAATAAATATATTACATCACCAGTAAATTCCAATTACAGAAAACTTCCTTAAAAGTTGCTCCAACTCTAACACCTTAAATTAATGAGAACTGACAGTTATACATTTGATCAATTTCAACAGCACTCTGCCCCCCCCCCCCCAAAAAAAAAAGTTCAACTGACTACCTCTGTAGACAGAATGTTTGGATATTTGTTTTGTTTTCTTTGTGTTTGATCAGATCATGATATGCATAAATCATCATTATCAAGCAGAAATGTAATATTTAAAGGATAAGGATAACAAAAACAAGTGATAAAAGCTGTCACAGCAATGCTGCAGTGACAAACAATGTTGAGTTATATTCCGATTTTTTATTTTTTATTTTTAGTGTTGAATGTGGAGGGGATTATCAAGTGAGTAATCTACATATAATGGAAGAAACAACAACTGCAGTACAAAATATTAAGAATTTCTTATCTATAATCACACTGCACCACATATATAAATATCAACAAAGAATTAAAATGAAATAATGAATACAAAGAAGCTTCAGTGACAGTTTCAAAATAAACTACCACTACGTTTTTATCTTTTTTTCTTCCCAGTACATTTATACAACCACAGCTGCTGTTAAGCCACATATTCTTATGTGCCAAACAAATGTGCCAACTTTATTATGACCACCAAATAACAAAATTTACTAGTTTAAATAATTAAATTATTTTTAAACCATGGTGGTCTTGTGAGTTACTGAAATATCAGTCATCTGTTCATAGATGTGCAAATTAATATTTAATGGCAGCATCTATTTAATGATAATGTGAATCATAAATCAGGAAAACTACAGAATTTTATATTAATTCATGCTCAAGAATTAATCACACCAAGGAAGGGCATTATTAATAATCCATAATGGTTCGATTATGGATTATTAATAACTATAGCCAATTCTGGAGTAATTTTGATTTCTTTGCATAAGCCCCCCCCCCTTTTTTTTTGCACCTTTCATTGTTGATTGTGTGATTATGCCCGGGTCACACGAGCCTATTTTTCATCATTGTTTTCAATCGTTGGCCCTATCTGTCAGGTCTACGATCGTGTGATTTGCCTCTGTTGACCATTTTCAACCCTGATTCCATCATTGAAAAAATTTCAGAACGTTTCTAAATACAACCCTGTTTTCAGGGATGCTCATTAGTGAGCTCCAATCAGAACCGACCAGCTACGATCCCGAAGGAGCTGACCAGCGCCATTTTGGCTACCGTATCGAGAGAATCCGAAGGCTATTAGGAATTAAATATCACAGTGAGGAGATTATTTTTCGAAAATAAACAATATTTTTACTGAAATAAATTAATTCTATGCGTCAAAATGTGCAGATGTCAAATTTTTAAAGAGAGATTTCATTTCTTCTTGAACTGTGTGAAAGGCCGCAGGGGCTTGTGGGATACCCGCTGTTTTCAGCCGAAATTCAGTTCGCTTTCGCAAATAGTAGAGATGCTTGAATACAATTTACAATTAGTTTCGAACAGAATGACAGCTTACTAAAAGTCATTTCAAATTCTACCTAAATTGCGTTGCCGAAACACGATTTTAGCCTCTAAAAAAAGATTAATCGCCGTCTTTTCGTAGCTTTCGAGAAACCGCCAAAATCTTTTAAGCTCAACTCTGATTGGCTAGCACTCTGCCAATCAAATGCACTGTTTCACCAAATTTCGTCGAGACGGACGAGGAAGCAAGGAAGGGGGAACCCTGCACTGATTTCACTGTAGCAAAACAATGTTGAAAAAAATATGCTAGTGTGATTTGGGCATTACAAGTGCAATATTTTTTGTTGAGCATCTATCTGCTTTGTCAGTGAGTGATGCCTGATTTTGACTTCTTAGGCTAACTCTTCTTTCTGAGAGTAATCTCTTTTTTGATAACTGAAGATATGTACCACTCCGAAACCCCATGCTTTGATAATTATGGACAACTACTGCTCCCGAAACTGTATATAAAGGAATTTTTTTATATTTAAGTTGGAGAATATTTATCTGATCTTGGAGAAGTTTTTTTCTGAAAAACTATGCATTAGTGGCTAACTGAGATTAAATCCACATCATCTTTGAAACTAATTTGAGCTTTCCTGTTTAGTGCACTTTCATTTCCTTAGATGTCTGTTAAACAATTTTTCATATGGTTTGATGATCAATTTGTAGAACACCTTGTTGGTCAATTCTATACGAAATATAATGGCAAGTTCATATACAAGATTTATGTTTTTAAGAGGAAAAGCAGAAATTCACTGAAATCTAGGTAAAGAAACCTATAGACATATTATGGCTATTGCATATCAAATTAATTTCAAAATAAAATCATCATAAGAATAAGTATAAGATTTCCATAGGATACATTTTGGATCTCAATAAAAATTACAATTTCATAACATTATAATAGTTTTGGTTTAAGTACTAATTACGAAAGCTTTATAAAAACTTTCTTCACTTAATTAAGAAGTTTTCAGAAATCTAAATCATGCATTACCACTTTAAAATGAACGCAGTTGAAGAACGTTAACTTACAACAAAAACATTCTTTTTTTTCTTCTTATTTTCTTAAACTCAAAGTCTCTTTTCATAAAGGATCATTAAATTGTGTGTTCGTACTATATACCCTATATGTAACATCAATGTTATGCTTCTTAAGCAATACATAATGGTGGGTTTTTTTATTCACAGGTGCAGCATTATCTTAAATGGCATAACAAAATCAATAAGGAATTAATGAACTAGCTAGTTTAAACTGAGTTATGATTAGAGCTATAAAGATATTTATAATGTTAATTACTGTCTTGTGACTTACTCATTTGAATCAACAACAATAGAGCTCATTTTGGGAATCAGTAAATTCAGTGAGAAGTTTTCGTGACTATGGGTTTTTAAAACAAAAGCTTAATAGGACTTCTGAAACTTTTGATGCTAACCTTTAAATTCAATTAATAGACAAATCAGTAGTTAGGGGAGCGAAGGGCAGTCCCACTCAGAGGCGATGGCACTCAGTAGCTTATTTGAAAACCTGAGCAAATCTATAGTGAGATGATAGTGCTCACACTTAGTGGTCACTCTGAAAACCACTTAGTAGAAAGTTGGCTGCTCTAGTGTGACTGTGAAAAAGTTTCGATAATAAAATTGAATCTCTGCTCATTTATTGTAGGAAATCTCCATTCTTCTGTCACGATATGTGATAATATTCTTTGAGATATGTGGTTGGCTGTGCTATAATACTGATAGCCATACGTTTTACTTAGAATATAAGGTATTGTTCTTACATTTAACCACGTATTAGCAGCATCACGATTATTTGTAGTCAAGATGGCGTAGTCGGGCTGTGGCGCTCGAGTCGAGCGGCATCGCCCTGCGTCTGAGTATCATTGACTGATATAAAATAAATATTAATTTTTAATTTTGTTTCATAGTTGTAGGTGTTAATAAGGAGTCTATTCCACCCCACACCGGTTGCAGCCTCTGGACCTGACTTTCTTTGGACCTCTCAAGACTGCCTTGCATAGGGAATGTGATCTATTCATGAAAACCCATGGAGCTGAAAAAAAAAAATCACACCTTACGAGCTAGCTGCTTTTTTCAATAAGGCATATGGTAGGACATCAACTTTAGAGAAAGCTGCAAAAGGATTCGAGAAGACTGGAATTTGGCCCTTGAACCCAAACACCTATGGCGAAGATGATTTTATGGCTTCTGATAATCTGCGTTCACACAACACTGAAGAAGAACCCGCACCACTGAACCCTATCCCCAGAGTTCCAGCGAATCTCACCGCTACAACTCCTAGAACACAACCAATAATTTCTGTGAATGGGAGCCCTAAGGGTTGCTCATCTGCTGGGATAGACCCTCAGATATCCACACCTTCAACCTGCTCCCTGGTTACCATTGAGCATCCCCACTACCAGGGCTGAAATATCCCCAATACCAGGGCCTTCTCACTTATGCCAAAACAAGAGAAGCCACTTCGAGAAAACTGCACTCGGACATATTAACAGCCACCCCTAACAAAAAGAAACTGGAAGAATCTGAAAGCAGCAAAAACAACAAGCGTTTGAAGTCCACTAAACCCAGTCAGAACAAACAAGGAAAGAAAACACTACCCAGAAAGGCACTGTTCAATAGCTCATCGGAGGAGGACATCGATATGAACAAACTGTGCGATGACTCAGATAACTCTGAAGTCCTAATAAACTATGTGGAGAACAGCAGGAGTGTGTGCTCTGTTTATAGGGAGTTTGGGAGAGACATTGAACTATGGTTTTGTTGTGTAATGTGTTCTCAATGGAGACATGAGGCCTGCAGCAGGAAAGACACCCCAGACGATTATGTGTGTGACTATTGCTCGAAATAAGCGTTTCTTGTAGCTTTCCAAGCTTAGTGAAGCAGTTATTCAAGCACAATAAGATTGAGCACAATTGCCCTACTACAGCAGGCAATGACACTCACAAGGAGAGGTCACAGGTTGTACGACACAGATCTTCATGCCCTTTTGAACATAAGGCATGGATTAAAAAAAGAAGAAAAAAATGGTTTAAAAAAAAAAAATTCGTCATGTAGCTGACTTGAACCAGCAACCTCCAGCTTTAAAATCCAACAGCTTACCAACCGAGCTATCGCTGAACTTCCTGTTTTGACTTACGATGCAAGAAGCTTTTAAGCGAAATCTGCAAAAACACTCCAAAAATCATCAAATAGCTCCAGTGAGTACTTTCGTCTCCCAAAAGGGCATGAAGATCTGTGTTGTACAACATGTGACCTCTCCTTGTCAGTATAGTGTTTTACGTTTTCATTTGTCATTACCATGTGTTTTAAGTTAGAGGTTCTACTTCATTGTACATAGGTGTATAAATGTATGGCATTAACATTTCTGTATGCATTAAACCATTTAACCATTTAATGAAAATTGTGAGTTTCTTTTTATAAAAACTTGTTAGTTGAGAGCCAATGCCCTTCCCTCCCCTATCTCATATTTGACAGAACAAACTATCATTGAAATTGTAGCTTCTTAGAAAAATAATTGTTTCATTATCTTTATTATAAGACATTGATAAAAGTGATACTAAATAAGGCTTCACCTGTCCTCGAAGCTTAAGATAGATAACTCATTTAATTTCATGAAAATGAATAAACACTAAACTTATTTCAATTTCAAAATGCATTTAAATCCTTTTTTCCCCTTCTTTTTTTAATCTAAGAGATAAATAAACACTAAACTTATTTCAATTTCAAAATGCATTTAAATCCTTTTTTCCCCTTCTTTTTTTAATCTAAGAGATAAATAAAAAATATCAAGAATTTCAGGCCAATTTCTATAATAATTTTTGTAAACTAAATTTCCCATGCAGATAAAAAAAAAAAAAAAAAAAAAATCAAAAATCTGTAAAACACTCACTTGCTGCACTACTAGATGCAGAACTATTTTCAGAATCATTGCTAGAATCCATCACATCATCCAGTTTAATTTTTTTTGCATCTAAAAATAACAGATTAATAATTATTTCAAGGTGTAACATAAACAGAGCATTTTTTATTTTTGGCAATTTTTAATGTTTAAAATTATTACTACTACTACTACTCAGATCTTGGCAAACCACATTAAACTATGAAGGAACATTTTTTTTTTCCAATTTAAAAGTATTCTCCTTGCCCCTTTCTTAACCCATGATGAAAAATTATTTTGTGTCTTCATTTTTCAGGGCAGTTAATAATGAAAAAGCAGCAAAAGTCATATACAATTATTACTTTGCCTTAAATTGCATACATTATAATTTGATAATTTAATATGTGGTTGACCACAAATGGTATGGTTTTAAAATAAACTTAATAAATTATGTTATGCCAACTGTTACCTAAAATACAGACCTAACCAATGTCACAACTATTAATTACTAAATTAAAAACGAATCCAAATTGCTGCCAAAATAATGTTTTAAAAAATAAAAAGTTTACTACATATAAATCAATTCCTTTATTAATGAATGCATGGATGAAATAAAATGGATAAAGCTTAGGCTTTCAGTATCCATTCATAAATTCAATAATGGAGTCATTGTCGAAATCAATGTGGAAAGCTGCAAAGCTTAAACAATAAAAAAATTTGCCAAAAGGAAAATTGGCAAGAAAATTCATGTGCACAATCCAAATTCATGTGGATGAGACCAATCCTAGGATGTCACTTAGTAAACAACTTGGTCTCACCCATTGATGTTTATTAATATTTACATGCACAATTTTTTATGCAATAAAAATTTTCATAGTATCTGCGGAACGCGTGCACATGAATTTTCCTTTTGGCAAAGTTTTTTATTGTTTATTTAAGCTCTGCATGCTCCACATTGATTCCGACGATATTTCCTAGAGGCCTGTGTATAGAGACCTCGTTGTTTACTGGAGACTGCTCCTAGCTGATGATCACCATATTGGCGTGAAACAGCTGTTCTAGGATGTCACTTAGTAAACAACTTGACCCCACCCATTGATGGAGTCAGAGGTGCAATTTCAATTTCTGCTACAATTTGTTATAATCAGTGGGAAAGTTCTGATATAATCTTCATAGCTGCAGCAAAGACTTAACCTGACAAAGCACTTTAGTCATCAAGCACTATATATATATATATATATATATATATATATACACACACATTCCTTGGTATGCGTAAATGCATTTCCCCCGTCCTTAAAAAAAAAAAAAAAACACATACATACATACAAACAATACTGGCCATGGAAATTGCATCAGATATGAGGTATATCAAAAGTCAGTCAACATATGTGCGAAGTAGTATATAAGCTATGATATCTTATATATGATTTGTAATGGTATCATACGCAGTATAAAGAATAAACCAAAGAAATGCAATTTATTACATATAATGCTACACTGAGCTGAAAGTAGTACAATTTCACACCACAAGATCACCAATACTGCTAAGCAGACTGTCGCAAGAACATGCTTTTCACTGCTCTGGAAGCAAAAAAAAAAGGTTTGTAACATAGGTTGGCCTAAAAACATAGCATGAACAGTTACATTGTAGGGCCACCTCGAGCATTAACAGCTTTGCAGTGCTCCAGCATGGAATGGATGAGCAGCTTCAAATATTCTGTATCATGCAGTTGGCTGTTTATTTATAGGCCTCATCTCTGCAACTTTCTTGGCCATTTTGTACCAATAGTTCTCAATCGGGTTTAGGTCAGGACTGTTACCTGGCCAACTTAAGGCATCTGACTTTGACCTCTTGTAGGAATTATTGACCTAAACACAAATATAGGGTATCAGTTAAGTGACAATAATTCTAACAAACCATATAGACATGATAAATGAACATGTACTCAACCTCCTGGTGTGGGGACATGGCACAGGGTCGTTCTGGAAGAAGCACGATTCAGTGTTCCTGAATTGTTGGAACTAGCTGGGCAGATAAAATATTTGAAGCACTGCACTTACAGACCCATTTATGAAGTGGGATACATCTTTACTGGATATGCCTCCTCACATCATTTGACTCATCAAATACTGTCACCAAGCAATCGCCGTTAAAGGCCTCGCCTTTTCTATGCCTAACATAGGGCTTTGAGTCATATCCATGCAGATTAAATTCAGATTCATCCAAAAGCACAATAGAATTCCAAATATGCTCAGTTTAGTCCAAGTAAGTTGCTATCTGTGCATTTTATTTGTCAGTAATGGCTTCTTACGTGGACGGTAGGCTTTGAGACCCATGTTGCATAGCCGACAGTTTTGTTAACTCGCTTTAATGCCCATCTGCTCTTCCTACTGTACCTTCAATTTGGACAAGCTAGCAGTATGTTCTCGCAGGCTGAGACGCTTCAACATCCTATCCTGATATGGCATACTCACATGTTTACCTCCTGATACAGCTTTTCTTATCATGTTGTCATGTTCATGTCTCTTTTGTAACAAACACTATTTCACTCGAGGATAAACCTTCTGCAGTGAATCAGAAGGATGATGCAATCACTGGAAACATTGTTCCAGTTGATTCTGGTAGCCAATGAAAAGCACTTCAGATGCCATATATGCAATCTTTAAGGTTTGTTGCAGGAGCACAATGCTACATTAATTTAAAAAAAAAAAAACGCACACAAAAACATTTTAGAATTTTACAGGTGATGCAAGTATAGGTGTAAAAGATTTAGCATATAAAGAATCAGATCAAAGCCTGATGGTGCAAATGTTCTATTTGTCGTCTGAGAGCTTGACATACAACAGCATTTTTCTGTCAATTATTAAACAGTCAAGGATGACACACTTAGGATTTCTGTTAACAGTTGAGAAGAGTCAAAAAGATCAAATGGGGCATGGCGTAATTTATAGATGATGCCTCAGCTAGAAAATTTCTTATGTAATAATTAGGAATACAAAAAATTAACTGAACTAGTGAACAATTAAAATGGTACAACTTGACTTGATGAACTAAATAATGAATTCCACTAACAAATTTAGTTAAAACCTGTTAAAATAAAGAAAAGAATATCTTCAGAACTATAGCGACTGACGTAAAGTGAATTTTCTAGTACTTACATTAAAGAAGTACATGATAAAAAATGATGAAGTTATCCCACAGGTAATTTGCAACTTCTAGTTTATTCTAACACAAAATTAAAAAACAAAAACAAAAAAACTTTATGCAATTCTTACCTGATCCTTCTTGCATTCTCTTGAATTGCTCAAGAAAGCTACCATCATTGGAGAACTTATTGAAAATGCCAGATCCAGGATTGCTGAATGGAAAAGAAAATATTCACAAACCTAAATCATACAGACTAGAACTTAAATTTAAATGAAATCAAATATTGGATAACAGAATAAAATAATTTCATAAAAGCAGGTGTAGTTTCATAAAATAATACAAGAGCTAAAATATCTGGCTAGAAGATTTGATCATGATTTTCTCAAAACATTAAATAGACTTATTTCTATACATCACAGTTTTGCATTTTTCATACAAAAATGTATAAAAACATAGTTACTGTGACCAAATTAAGCAATAACATTTGATTTGTTGTAGCAAATAGCTTAGTGACTTTCAAAAAAGTCAGTTTGTGAAGTTGCTGATCTGCTACAAATAACTCTAGTGAAATAGATATAATATAAAGGAAACGCCAAGGTGCAAATGACGGCAGAATAACATGCAGGAAGACCCAAGCACCTCACGGAATGTGACTGAAAAAATAGGTGAGCAAGGTAAATTGCCATTTATCAGGACACAAGAGTTATGGAATAGCTCTGAGAGGTATATGATATAAGCAGGAGTTTAATGACCTCTGTTTCCATGGCTGAAAATGAAACACAAACCAAAGATTACTAAAGGAATGCAAAATCTCATTTAGAAGGGTATAGGATTCACTTTTTTTGAACTATGAAGAAAAAGAAAGCATTAATCACACATGTACTATCTGGCAATTGGATGGAAGAATCCAGACATGGCAGATACCTGAAGAACATTCCTGGCATCTATGAAGTTTGGTTCTCAAGTTCTTTACTACGGTCAAGATTAGGTCTTCAAGTTTTAATTCTCAAGGATCCTTGTTCTTGAACTCAATCTAGTTCAGAACAAGGGGTATTCTGTTCAATATATCTATTCAGAAAGTGATCTCTATGTTGGAGTAGATTGATGAAGTAGATATTCACAGAAGTGTACTGGTGTGGAATGAGCCAACCTTAATAATACTGTGAACTTGCAGGATCAAATGAAATGCTGATTAGATAACATTCCAACTCAACAACTGACTTTGTTGCTGCTTTTCAGGTGAAACAGAGGCAAATCCTGCAATGATGTTTCATCATCTAATCAAAATCTTTCTGCAAAAGGATGAACCAGCCCATTATTAATGACAGTCAGTTGTGAACTCTATAAAATAAGTGATAAGCTTCAGCTATCTTAGTTTGATTCATTGCAATTTTGTTTCCTTACATATTTTCTACACAAGCAAATAATAAGAAAATTAATCACTGTACCAAAAATCAACAGCTATATTTAAATTATGTCGCCTCACAAATGTAAAAAATTCTACAAATATGTTTTATTCTAAATACCGGTTGTCGAGTTAAAGGGCTTCACCCTTTTTCTATGTGAATCTGCCCCAAGCACTGATTTTGACCAAATTTGGCACACATGTAGGTACTTCTTAAAAAAAAAATTTTGACAAAGGTTTGGTGTGAAAATCACAGGTGCTTAGGAGTTATTACGGAAAACAATGAAGGTTTTTCCAAAAATCTTTTTTTAAAAATTATAAAAGATAAAAATATGATTCAACAGCTAAAATACGGCAACATGATGTAGTTTATTTTATGAAAAAACATATATTTTGAACACTTATTTAGCGGGAATTTCAGATGCCCATTTCCAAAAATTGCAAACTGTGCCTCCTAGCAGAGCATTGTACAAATTTTTAACACCAACGTTTAACACAAATGTTTAATATACATGTAATAACTCATAAATATCAAATAAACCGCAGAAAAAATGATCACATTTGGATTGGTATTGTAATTGTAACTGACATTCTTTAAAATATTTTGAGATTGTGAGTACAAGTTGTCATCTTCATCATCAGGAATAGTCCCACTAGACGATTGGAGAATCTTGTGCAGATAACTAAATGTTGATAAAGTTTAGACTAATATCTTGTGAAGCTCAAGTAAAATATAATGCATGCAACGTGGCGGCAGCAGCCGATATTTCGCTGTCCATTTAAGCAAATGCAATAGTGGCCTGTGATAGCTGTTGGGTCATTATTTTTAGGGCTATATTTAATGTTTGCTGTGAGTGATTGAAAATATGATTTGTAACAAGTTATAACTAGGATTATAATAAAAACTATTTTTATTTAATCAAGAACATCTCAGTTTGTTATGCCATCAGTTTTGAATTCAGAAATAAAAAATATTGAACTCAAGACTTCAATAAAGTTTTTATGCATAAGCCTATGGAAGCTGACATCCATCCTCAGAATTTTTTTAACTATGCTCTACAACTTTTACAATTTGAAATAACCTTTTCTAGACTAAATGAAATCCGAACTTTTCAAATCTAGTGTTAAAAGTTTGTACAACATTCTGCTATGGGGCACAATTTGTAATTTTTAAAAATAAAGGGTCCAAAATTCCAGCAAAAATATGAGTTCGAAATATGTTTTTTCATAAAATAAACTACATCATGTTGTAGTATTTTAGTATTTTTTGTAGAATCATATTTTTATCTTTTATAGTTCTTGAGAAAATTTTTTTTGAAAAAACCTTCATTGTTTTGGTTTTTCCGTAATAAGCACCTGTGATTTTTCACACTAAAACTTCGTCAAAAATTCTTTCTAATAAGTACCTATGTGTATACAAAATTTCGTCCAAATCGTGCTTGGGGCAGATTCATATAGAAAAAGGGTGAAGCCCTTTACCACTACATCAGGATACAATTGATTATCATTGAGGAATATTTAGGCTTGTTGAAGCTCCTCAGAATTGTTCTCAATCTTCCCATTTTTCTTTTCTCTAAAGGTTGATAATTTTAAGCAATTTTTGCAACCATTATTGAAGGCATTATTAAAACCAGGTCCTTCATTTTTTTTTTCTGTACCACTAGTTTCTTTAACACTTCTAATGTTTAGCTTTATTAATATCTTCATTTTGCTTATAGTCTAACAATGCATGTATCTATCCTCCTCCTCAGAAATGTTATTTCCAGTGTTTTTATTCTTTTTACGAGGAGATTGCAGACCCTGTACATTAAAAAATTTGAAATGGGAGATGAAAGTACACAAGAAGTACTTCAAAAAAATATACAGTCATCCTGTGACTTACGTCCAGGTTCTGTTCCGTCCAACAGGACGCAAGTCGAATGGATGTAAGGCAATACATTAAATCAACAGAGTTAAAGGGGATATGAATTTAACCGTAATTAGTACACTGTCCCAAACACTGTATATTTCATTGATGTTGGATTATTAACAATTATTATTGATAAAAAACAAGAACATTAGTAAACGATGAAAGAAAGAAGAGACCACAATATTCACCAAGACTGTTGCTTAGCTTTGTAGCTTTAGATTAGAAAAGGGCCTTGTTGTTGCTTTGTCAATAGTCGATTTAATAAAAGCAAGATTCTTTCACAGCCTCTACAATTTTATCCTTATTTTTCAAGATGTCGTCATTGTAGAATGAGACCGTCCAAAGTCATGTGCAATCACAATAACAGGCTATAAAAGCTTCATGTTGCTTCATAATTTGCAACTTCATTTCAAGATCAATTGCTCGCCTCTTTTTCTGTGATTCTTCATGAGGTTTTATGACTGGCATGTAGGGGCCATGTTGCACAAAATATAGCAAAATATTTAACGATAAATACACAAATAACCTATTTCTCAAACACAAAATGAACAGAGGAACTGTTGAGTACACGTGCCAATTGACTACTGTAGAGGGACGTTGCCACTGCACGATACATTGTTGCTAAATAGAAACCTTTTTATTTTATGGTAGCTTGCGTCTAAGTTTGAGAGTATAGTAGAAAATGTTAATTATTCCCTTATGGGATCATTGACATATCTTCAAATGGATCGGATGTAAGTCAAGGGATGACTGATTAAGGGGGGAGGGGGACCTGCACTGATTCAGAGATCTTTGATATTGTTTTCTGGATTTCCTGTCATGTAATACTCAAATGTTAGAAATGCGGAAGTTTCGTTATTGTTGGTCTGATGTGGACAAGGTCTTGGGATCAAATTTGCTATGTTTATTTATTTATTTTAGTTGCTTTCTTCATTGATTATTTTTTCTTCTTCTTTTTCTATCTTGGTTTTGTTTATCTTTTTTTTTTCTTATGTTAATATATTTTTTAAAAAATTATTTTTGTTCTTCATGGTCTACATTAGTAACTTAATTTGAAATTTTGAATATTATCCACTTTAAAAGGATAATGTAAAATTGTTACTTTAATTTATTGACTTTATTGTTTATATAAATGACCAATTATCATTAGTTTCTTCTTCTCCTTTTCCTTTTCATATTTCTTTTTTATCCTTTCTTTTTCTTTTTCAATATGTTAATGCATTTTGTTTGTTCATACATTAAAAAATTAAAGGGATTTTCATTTACATAATTCTAATTATATTTTTTTCTGGCTTATATTAATAGAAGTAATAAAAAATGCTTTAACATATTGAAAAAGGAAAACAAAAAATGAAGAAAAACTACAAAATGATGAAATAATAATAAGAAATTGAATGATATTTGATCATTTATATAATTAATGAAGTCATAAAAATAAAGTAACATTTTACTTTATCTTCTAATTGAAGGGAATGTTTAAAAAAATTCTAACATATTACCAAAGTTAGCCAGAAAGAAAAAAAAAATAATAAAAATAAATGTTAACATAAGGAAAAGGAAAAACAAAACCAAGATAGAAAAAGAAGAAAAAACAAACATAAAATCAACAATGAAGAAAGAAAAAAAGAAAAAAAGGGGGGGGGGGAGGGAGGAAAGAAACGAAGAAAACATCAGTGGAACCAATTCTTGTCAATATGAGACAATCGCATTATCATATGAGCTATCACTGACAATATTAACAAAACTTGCACTTTTCTAACATTTAAGCTATTGCAGAAAATCCAATGGAAACAATGCCTAATATTTCGAAACCTGTAGATGGTTGGCCCCAAACCCACATATAGAGTAAGGACAGTGCTATGACCTTATACAATTTTTCAATGTATCTCCTCTAGATATAAATATTTTAAAAGTATAAATATTAATTTTAAAAATGATAAAACTATTTAATACACCAATGTTGAGATTAGAAGATTGTAAGTGATAAAATAAATAAAAAAAAACACTAATAATAATAAAAATAATTATGTTGAAACTATCTATTTTCAATTAAAGAGCATGCAGTAATGTTATAAGAAGAATAAAATATATTTTATTTATGGGTTTGTAAAGGTGTATATATACTGGAAATACATATTAATACTGATAAAGAGATTGCAACAAATAAATTTCAAATATTAAAGAAAGGCATGAATCTCTTGGGCAAATTGGTTCAAGTTAATAAATGATCATGAATACCTTTACTTATATTTGGAAGATATCAATATTCTATATTATCACAAGTACAATCAAGCACAGTTCAGTGAATTCAGCAATTACTTAAAAAAAAGAAAGAAATATAATTCTACTAAATGAGTAATTGTCCTTCTCTGAAAATTTATTAATAACATTCTCAAATAACAGAAGTAGGAACCAATAAGCCATGTATAAACCATTAATCACACAGCAAAAATTTATTGATGAGTTGGAGGATTTATTCTTTAAGAATAAAAATCTACTAAATACTTCTCCAATTGTACTTACTTAGTAAAAAAAAAAAAAAAAAAAAAAAAAAAATGTATGTAAGTATGAATGTTATTTGCCACTCTTCTGCCCAATCTGGATCAAATTTTGCATAGTTACTCTATAGGATCCTGCGGATTACATATTTTGACCTTTAGAACCTTTAAAACCAATACACTTTACCCTTCCCCTGACTTTATAAAAATCTGTCGCCTTTGGCATCTGTCCAACTTTTTTCTCAGATGGATTGTTCGAATTAGACAAAAATACTTTTGGAAAACAAAATTTCATTGCATCTTTTTAATTCTGCACTATACAAATAACTTTTAAATAATACTTTTGCTTATAACTTTTGAACCATTCAATTAATTTTGATGCAGTTTTCTGTGTTTTGTAGAGGATTAAATTGTGCTTCTTTAAAGGTATAAATCATCTCTATATCCTATAGAGAACTTATGTGAATGTGGATTTCACTGTTTTAATCTCTATTTTCAACTAACTGGTATCTTCTTACTGGATTTATCGATTTTCAAGAAACTTTCACAAGTATGCAAAAGGGTTTGTAAGGATGCTAACAAAGTTTGTTTCATCGATATAGGCTTAACACGTTTTCAATAATTATGGTTTACTGATAGAGGGCGAGGGCATACAAGGTGCCTCAGTGCCATAGGAAACAGAGAGGCAGCTGCTCTCCATTGTTGGGGGAGCACAGGGTGGCGGCAGTCAAATGGTAAAGGAGGATTTTATTTTCTTTTTTAGTGTTGAAAACTTTGTTTGAGTGAATGGATTTTTTTAAGTTGCATGTTTAGGCTGACATTTCTTCAATATTTTACTATTCAAAATTTATTGTTTTTTGCTTAATGTAATTTCATCAAACATTCTAAGTAAATAATCTTTAGGTAATAGATTTATATATAGGTAATTATGAAATTTGTAAACTCATTCTTTTTGAAAATTGTTTCAAAATATAAAAGTTCCAAACACAACACACTTCTTATAAATAGAACACAGCCTATATCTAAGTAGTGACATAATCAAAGCATTAACAATTCTTTGTTTTCCCACGCGCACCCAAGCAAATCTCGGTAACACACCTAGTAGTATATACAGGGCGATTCATAAAGTACTGGAATACCTCCTCCGCCATAATTTAATTTGTTTTATTATAAATAAAGCATAAATACAATTAAAAAAAAGACAAACTATTGAAAATGCACAAAAACAATCCAATCAACTGGTGGTCAACTGATTGCACTCAGCTAATCACACAGTGTCTTACTGTCAGTAATTTTACATACATTTGGTAGTTTTCTAAATTGGAAAAGCTGGTTTTTCATTCATATACTCATACCCTCCAACATTGGTCATCCTCCTATCCGTAGTGGCCGGCTGGGGGGGGGGGACCGGAAAGAAAGAAAGAAAAAAAAAAAAAAAAAAAATCACCCCTTCATCAAAAAACAAAAAAAAAAAAAATTTTTGAAAATAATGGACCTGCATGATCCGCAGCCGAAATTGGTATATTATGTTCAATCAAATAACGGACAAAATAAGTTTCTGCTTTAATAACGTTACTTTCTTCAGGTTTAGTGAAAAACGATTGAACAGAAACTTGCATTGACTGATAGTTTTTCAAGTTCCACGTGCTTAGTACACGACACATGACATCTACAGTCGTCTCGACCGCTATGGGCAACGGAAAATTCCGTGCAGCATACCGTGCAACAAGCATATCCATCCTTTCCTGGTAGAAGACAAGGGAAAAGCTTTCGATACTACTCTCGAAATTTTTGATTGTTTTTTTTTTCTTTCTAGGCGGATCTACATCTACATCCTTATTACTGCGTTTTAAAAACCGATCCACGATATAAGCATATGCAGCTTTCAACAAATTTACGAACCGAATGAGAGTTGGCCGCCCGGTTTTTGTGAGATCTGCGCATGTAGCATCGATTATTCTGGTCAAGCACTTCCGTCTGATCTTCTGACAAAGAGTGCGCCATTGCGCTAATCGCTGGTTACTTATCAAAAGCGAATTGTATTTATAAATCCTGAAATCTAACAGACATAATTTGTAAATGAAAGTCTATAAATAAACAAGTATTTTTATAAATTAGAACTTCTCCGATAATTAAACGTTAGCCTACTATAAGTTAACTATAATTTCTTGGCGAGAACAGACGGCGGCGTCCATTTTGACAGGAAAACGTAATTGATCAGCACTTTTTTTTTTTTTTGAGGAAAAAAAAATAAGGATGAAAATTTCTGAATTCCGTAGCTTTTCCCCATTCTCGCGTAGTTTCGTAGTACTTACTTATTTTCCGTACAAACTACGGATACTCCGTAGAAGTTGGAGGGTATGTATACTGTAAGTGTAATAATGGTACATGAAATACTCAAGCTTACAGTAAACTTGCTTAAAGAAAAGTTTCCTGAAATCACTGATATAAAATATTTTTGGGACAAGTGTGCTGAACAGTACAAAAACTACAAAAGCTTCATTAACTCAGTGCAGAGTGGTCATTTTTTGGTACCAGTCATGGCAAATCGGCTTGTGGCGGTATTGGTGGTACGGTCAAAAGACTTCCCACTAAAGCATCTTCAAGGAGTACTATCTGAACAAATAACCTTAACTTAACAAATGTTTGATTTCTGTAAAAGCAATATCGACATTATTAAATGTGCGTTCCTTGCCAAAGAGTATTTGCTCATAGCAAGAGAAAAATTACATGGAAGATATCAGAAAGCAAAAACAATTGTTGGAACCGGAAGTTTTTCGTAAGTTTAAATCATTAACAATATCTGCATGAGCCAAAAGAATTAGTAATGTTGAAAAAATTGATATATGATTTCAACAGTGAACCAGTCATATCAGCAACTTCCCCCGAGAAATGGATCCAGTGTAGCAACTGTGCATGATTTCAAATGGTACACTAGCATAAAGGAAGACAGACTATGACCAGGGTGAATGTATCTGTAAAATTCATGCACCCTCATGAATCTGTAGATCTTTTTATTGGCCAGCAGCTGTTGATTCACTTTGGGTACCAATAGTACATGCCCTACACTTATATTCCGTTTACGAAAGGTATTGGGAGGCAGTATCACATGGCCAGCTAAGAATAACAGAAAAAAAACAAAACAGCAGCTTGGAAATGTTTCTGTTGAGATGCCAAGTAATGACTGTAATCCACATTTCAGAAACTTTATTGATATTGAATGATTACTTATGATATCCCCATGTTCTGTGATCATCTATGTAGTTAATATAGTAGTGGACTAAGTAATCATTAATGATTTTTTTCCCCCTCCAAATTGGGGCAAAGTACTTTTTTTTTTATTTTAATTTTTGTGTTTTTTTAGGGCACTAATGAACGCCAACATATATTTTTCTCAGCTTTTTAAAATTGTCACCTTTTATTCTAAAAGCATTTTTCTGCACAAAGTCAGATATTTATAAGGAAAAAGTTCTGAATTTTTATACACATTTCATTTTGATGTTAGTTATTTGCAGCATCTAATGCCTTTGTTTATTAAAAAGAATGTGCACAAAACAAATCATGCAGGTATTTTCATAAATAAAGAAGTTATGGGCATTGTTTGTCTATAAATCATGTAAAAAAAAATTGTGGGTATTGCAGGAAAAGGGGGGATAAACTTTGTCATAAATTCAATCAGCCATTTCTCCATACATAATAGAGATAGGGAGCTAAAATTTTGCAGATTTCCATTTGGTTTTGCATACATACATCCTCAAATTTTTGTTGAAATTGGAGAATGTGGGTTAACAATCTTCAAAAGTTTGGTTGAATTGACATGCAATGATCCCAATACTCTTAAAAGAAAAACAGAATGAAATAAAACATATTTGGCAATATAATGGGAAAAAATTCAAAGACAAGCAAACGAATATGGACTGACAGAAGAGTAATGCTTAATGAATAATAATTCTGCTTACACTACAGCAAGACATCTAAATTATAAAAATTATAAAAAAAAATTGCATCATGAACTCCATAGGAAAAGATTCAGTAAAACAATGGTCTTTAAGGAACCTGCTATAAATGAATTAAGCAATGTAAGAAATATTTAAAAAAAACGTTAAATGGGATAAGATAAAATTACAGATACTGTTCAAGGAAACATGCTATTTTCTCAAAAAAAAAAAAAAAAAAAAAAAAAAAAAACAATTATGAAAAATATATTTTATTAATAGGGAAATACCTATAGAATCAAAATATAGATTGTGATAATTAAAAAAAACAATAAAGCAAACTTCTGAATTACAGATCAACTGCAATTTATAAAAGAATAACAAAGATAACAGAAAATAATGTTTCCATAAAATTTCTTAGAAAGTTGAAGTTCAATAAATTCAGAATAGTATGCTTAATAAAAGATGAGAAATGCAAGCATCCTTGAAAATAAGCAATAATTATCAATGAGAGGATAAATAGTGGCAATTTCACTTTGCTTACATCTGTGGATGGTAATAAAGTTTTTGATTTGATTAGAGATTCTGTTTGTCAAACTGACAATATTGTAAATAAAATAAAGTAAAATATGTTAAAAACAGAAAAGTCAAATGCATTTATAGTTAGTGATAAAAAAAAAAGTGATAAAAGAAATTAAATACTGAATATCCATAACTCTTATCTGAAATTATAAAACAATGCAAAATGCACTCTCTCTCACATTTTGAATTTATGCATTCACAAAATGAAATAAAAGGCTCAAAAAACAAAACAAAAAAAAAAAACCAAAGAGAGATGTTTTACAGAAATACAAAAATATACACCAATTGATTAAAATAAAAAAACTCATATCCTTAACCATCCTAAAAATTTATTGACTAAAAGTGAGCCACAAAAATTTATTATCATTTACATAAGTGCTTCCATGTGAAGACAAATTTTATAACTACTTTGAAATATAATACATTCAAAACCCTAAAATATTTAGGATTAACTATAGACGATGCATTTATATGATTCTACCAAATAAACTCATAATTAATGTTTCACAGTTATATATTTCTTATCATATTAGCTCAACATATAAAAACAAATACATCTCATGTTTTCATTATTCTTTTATTCCTTCAATGTTTCAGTAAATGTACGACTTTTTTAAAGTTTTATCTAATCTTTCACATGCTTTATAAACTGCATCAGCACAGAAAATTTATAAATGAGGTTCAAAAGATGGAATTTTAACTATAGTAATCTCAAACCTGACAATAATTACTAAGAATCCCTTTCAGAAATAATGGATAATTATAAGCAGACTAAAGGTCAATTCAAATGGCACTACACATGACTACAAGGGTATAACTTTGCAATTCGTCATAACAAACTGCAGTAAAAATAAACACAAAAATTACCCATGATTGAAATTGAGGAGGGTAAGATTGCCATCCTTTTTCTCAAGCAAAAATAAAAACTGGAATACAAATTCACATTTGAATTAAACAATTGTAAGGACAACAATTCGTTATCATGTAAGACTAAGTCGTTATTATGAATGACAATAATTTTAACAATTCAGAAATTATACATTTTTACTACATATAAAACCCAAAGCTTATTTCAACACCAGCGTGATATCACAACTGCTTTCTGGTTGGTATGAAATCAATGCTGATGTGATTATTTGCTTTACTTTTTTAAAAGTTAGTGATGACTGATTCTGTGTTTGAAGAAATAATTGCTTAAAAATTAATGGATCTAGGTTTCTTCAAAGAAGGTTCAAGTAAAGGAGGCCGGATTTTCATTTGTAAATAGTGACAAGTTAATTTCTAAGTAACAGTCTTTTCTTAGGACACAAATGAAAGGAGATAGAAAGCCAGACATTAACCTGTAGCCTAATTCATCATTGTAATTCAGTCATGGAAAATCTCCTTGTGATGGAATTGGTAGATCAGTGAAGCATCTACTTACTACAGCATTTCAAATTGATGTAACTGACTCAAGCCTAAAAAGTTCTCAATTTCTGCAAGAGTTGAAACAAAATTCTGGATGACAAAAAACAAACACTTTCAGAAACACGTCAGCAGCTAGAAGCTCGATTCTCCAAAACAAAAACAATTCCTGGTATACGTGGTTCCACCATTTCATTCCCAAGTCTCAAGATTCCATTGGAACAAAAAGAATGAGTTCTGATGAAAACTTCAGCACTATTTTCCATTTCTCTGGAAAGCAACCACCTGCAGGGCAAAATATCACAGATCCTTGTAAGTCATACATTGCATGTGTTTATGACAGTCACTAATTTTTTGGATCAGTACTTTCAACTAATGAGATAGACGATGTAAAAGTAAATTTCATGCACCCTAACATCCCTGCACCATCGTTTCACTGCCTCCACAAAATCAAAACATCTGCTATGTTCCTGTGTGTAACACAATTCCACCCATCACAAAAGGTTCTGAAAGGATGTACTACTTCCCAGATTGTACAAAGCCAGTACACCAACCTCTTCAATAAGATACAATATCACAGATGAAAAGTAAGATTTGATTAATTATTCAATTTATTCTCATTTTCAATCTTATCACTTAGCAGTTGTATTTAGTGCTCTAGAACACTTATTTAAATTTTTCTAATTAAGGTATAATTCTATTATGATATATAGTGTCTATATATAATGTTTTAAATTATCTGTGCTTTGCTAGAATATTGTAATTTATAAATAGAAATAAACATATCCCATTGTTTTTCTTTCAAAGCCTTTTATAGACTATACTTTGAGGTATAATTAAAAAAAAGGGGGGGGGGAGCTGATTACTCCTCTGTCTCAGGTCTCATTTACAAAAGCCATTGTTTTACACTTAAAAATTTGTTCACAAACCAAAAAAATTTAATTTTAGTCTCTCTCAAGAGGAAAGCAATGTCTATACAACATTTTTTTCTTAAATCTACACACTTCGATTGACATGTAGTAAAAATTTCAGTGATATGTTGATTATACACAAAGCTATGATTTTTTTCCCTTAAATATTGCACTCCTTATGCATAGCCTTAACAATAGCATTTACGTGCAATTTTTCAAAATTTTACCATTTTTTATCTCAAAGTATGTAGCCTAGGGAGGGAAAAGTTTTACATGGGTTCCTAACTTAGTGGTAGTAACAAGTAAAAAAAGTTTCATGAAAATCTGAAATGATGGGTGTAATGGCCTGGTTTAATTGACATGGAATGACCCTCATTGTCTTTGATGAGCAGATAAAGTAACAGATCTAATAATAAATGGCATAGTCCATATCGATTCAGGCAGGGGGTTACCTTCATAGTCTCAGATGTTTTTGAATTTAACTTAAGTTAAAAATCAGGAAAAAATGGACACCTGTATTTTTTTTTAATTGTTCAAAAAATTTCCTGACCCGAGATATAGGGTGCCAAAGATGGCACCTCGGGCATCATTTCTCACTTGCGGTTTTCAGCAAATTTTCTAAACACTATCTCTAAAACAGTTCAAGATATTTTGTTGCAGTTTTTTTTATTTGACAGATAATATTTGTCTAATTAAAGTGATATACTTCATTTGAAAATATGTGTTCAAGTTCTCTTGCTGTAGCCTTCTGAATTTTATTTGAAAAATCAAAAATAATTTTTTTTTCAAAAATGCCAATCCCAAAAATTTTAATTTTTTTACTGTTGATCAGTATCATAAAGAGTACTTCATTTCCTGAAAAGGAGACCTTCCACTTTTAAGTTTAAATTTTTTTATAAACAATTGAAGATTTTATCATGCATTAAACCAGTTTCCGCTACCACATACTCAGATATTGGCCTCATGAAATAAAAATCTAACATTACTTGACATAGCATTTTAATTCTTAATAAAAATAAGTAACAGACACAGCTTTCAAAACTTATAAAACATATAACAGGTTTCATGGCATAACACTTCTGTGCACTCTGCTTAGAACTGAAATTAGGAATTCAGTGAACTAAAAATTTGTGTGTGTATTGTGCCAATTTTGAACTTTGCTTGGTGATTTTGAAGAACTTATTTGAAAGGGCCTTGCGATGATGGAGGAGGCCTGCTGAAGCACCACGATACAAAACAATCTTTCCAGCCCAAGAACAGCTGCAATTCAGAATGCCAAAGATTTTACAACAGTGGTGAAGTCATACACATCAACAGTCGTCATCCTGTTGCCTAAAGAGGAAGTTGAAGAATTCCACCAGCAGAAAAAACAAGAATGGTCAGACCAAACTGCCCCTGTGAAAGGAATTCAGAAGACACGTGTGGGTTCACAATGATTGGCGAACCTACATTGCACGAAACATTAAAGAGCAAGAAAGAGGAAATTTCATTTGAACAACAAAGATCTCAGAAACTGCAGGAGAATATTCAGATTCACAACTTACAAAGAGGGATGTCCGTGACATGTGTGTATGAGTGCAACTGGTGGATTGTAGAGGTTATAGATATCAGTTGTGAGTTAAATGAAATCGTCGTGAACTTTATGCTACCACATCGACTGGCTGCTGGATATAGATTTCTAGCTGCAAGACAGCAATACCACCACCAGTGCTCACTTCAAATTTGCGATGTTTTAAAGATTGTAAATGCTCCAGTTCCTATTGGTTCAACAGGTAGGCAACACTCAATATCAAAGGAAGATAATGATACTGTTGAACAAATTTTTAGTTCACTGAATTGCTAATTTCATTTCTAAGCAGTGCACAGAAGTGGTATGCCATGAAACCTATTATAAGATTATAAGTTTTGAAAGCTTATTACAAATTAAAATGCTATGTTAAATAACATTAGATTTTTATTTCATGAGGCCAATATGTGAGTATGTGGTAACAGAAACTGGTTTAAAGTATGACAAAATTTTCAATTGTTTATAAAAAAGTTTAAACTCAAAAGTGGAAGGTCTCCTTTTCAGGAAATGTAGTATTCTATGGTACTCATCAACAATAAAAAAATTAAAATTTTTGGGATTGGCATTTTTGAAAAAAAAAAAAATTATTTTTACTTATTGTGTGTGTTTGGTCCGTAATTAATAAAATATTTTTGATTTTTCAAAGAAAAAAATTCAGAAGGCTACAGCAAAGAGAACTTAAGCACATATTTTCAAACGAAGTACATCATTTTAATTAGACAAATATTATCTTTCAAATAAAAAAAACTGCAACAAAATATCTTGAACCGTTCTAGAGATAGTATGTTTAGAAAATTTGCCAAAAATCGCGAGTGAGAAATGACGCCGAAGGTGCCATCTTTGGCACCCTGTATCTCGGGCCAGGAATTTTTCCTCAACAAAACAAAAAAATATGGGTGTCTACTTTTTCCTGAATTTTAACATGTTAAATTCAAAAAAATCTGAGACTATGAAGGTAAGATTTTTTCTTTGCCTGCCTGAATCCATATGGACTATATCAAACAGAAAATGATTCCTGTGAAAAACAATGAACTATTATAACATAATATTCAAGTTGCAATCATTATGTAAAAAAATAAGCATTTAACATAGTGTTTTTCTCATTAATTAGTATTTTTATATTCAATAACTGGTTTTGTTCAATGTTCCATATGCCAATACAGTCGGACCTCGATATAAAGTCACTTTTCTGAAGTCCTGGCTCATTGAATAGGAATTCTTTGATATGGATTATCGGATACATGGTCAGGTCTTAAATACCATAATCGCATATAAGGTCACTTTTGTCTGTGATTTCAGTGCCACACTGATTCAATTCCAAGAATTTTTCCGTGGGTACGATCTTTTATCGGCATCATTTCTCCTACTGACGGAGGGGACAGCTTTTTCACAAAGAACTTCATCCCCTCAAATTCTAGGAAAAAAGATGACGAAGATGATATTCCTTTACCTGAGAATTAATGATGAAATTGCTACCACTTCTTAAGCTTCGATTTCCGAAATTGTTTCGCAAGTTTTAGATTCCAATGCACTAGAAAGTGAGGATAACGACAGTGATACTGAAAGAGTGAAGCGGTGACACAAGCAGAAGCACTCAGAGCATTAAATTTTCAGAAACTACAAAACTTAGAAAACATTGTACAAAAGATGAAACCAAAATCGCGACAGTCCTGTACGAAAATCCTGCGACAGTTACTTAAAACAGTCCGTATGGATTATTTTAAGTAAGGTCAGTTGTACATCAGTACTTTGTTTGAGCATACTAGTACTATTTGTATACAACTTTATTCAGAATGAAAATTTTTAAAAAATAATTTCTTTCTGATTCCATTAATTTTAATTGGTTCAACTAAATTAAAAAATTATAACCTAATAAACTGATATTTTTGTACATATTAAATTTTACAAAGAATTATACTGTATTTATATAATGCTTATTTATTGACAAATGCGTATGAATCGGTTATAATGTCACCCCGCTTATAAGGTCACTTTCGCGAAGTCCCAAGGGATGACCTTATATCGAGGTCCGACTGTATATATAAATCTGAAAGTTATATTTACATATATGCTAATTTATTTAAACTGTATTATACAATAATGCTAATTATTATATACCATAAATGAGTAAAACAAAGAAACAATCTTGTATTGCATCAAAATAATGTCAAGAATGGTTATTAATAAGGAAGGTAAATACATAAAGCATGAAGTGAGAACCACAGCAGAACAACTTTATATTTGTAACAGATAACAGATAGCAATAGCATTACTTTAAAAACCTTTTATCAGATATGTCATGGGCAAAGAAACCCTCACAGAACAAAAGCTTAAAATGCAACTAATTTAATAAAACTGAGTATGTTGATGGTCAGAATTTACTAATGCAGTAGAATCTGCACCTTCTCTCGTTTCTCATAGATATAAAAACCATATCTAACTGGCCGCTTTGAGAATGGCAATACTATCTTTTGGCAAATACAGTCAAACCCCGCTATAGTGAACTTCAAGGGTCCGAAATTTTAGTTCACTATGACCGGGAGTTCACTATATCCGTTCAGCAAACAATTTAAACAGTTCTGAACTCCTGCCTCGAAATATATGTAGGCCTACAGTCGGACCTCTATTTTGCGAGCTTTTCTTTGGAACTAAGAACATTTTGCTAATTTCTTCGTAAAATAATCTCCAAATAGCAAAGTTTATTTTCTATTTAACGAACTTTTTTGCGGTATCTATTTTTTTTCCCCCTTGAAATATTTTTATTATTAATATTCCCTTAGAGAAAATGGAAGAAATATGGATACAGCTGAGGGAAAAAGAAGAAATTAACGATGATGTACTGATTGATGATTATCTTTCACTTGATTTTGAAGTTGAGACCTCGGAAACACTAACTGAATCGGATATTTAGGACAGTGTGAAAAATAAAAACAATACAGCTATGAATTGAAATGAAGACGAAGAGGATGAAAATGGAAATGATCATGATGCAGAAATCAAAAAACCTTTCGTATGATGAAATGCTAAAATTTGAAACAATCCCACGCGGATTACAATTTGAAGAAAATACTGAATGGGTTTTTGGTGCATTGCAAAGATGCAAGACGTACTATGAACGAAAACACTTTTTCAAAAAAAAAAAAAAAAAAAAAAAAAACTCAGACAAAATTAACAGACTTTATTAGTAAAATTTAAATGTGGTAATGTATGCTTTATGTCATTAAAATTACTTTTTTTAATAATATTTATTGTTTATGTATTTTAAATCTGTTTTATGTAGTTTAAAGTAATTTTAAAAGGTGAATCTCTATTTAACGAATTTTCCATATAATGAACTTTTTTTCGGGATTTAGTGACTTCGTTAAATAGAGGTCCGACTGTATTTATTTTGAAGTAGCAATTTCTAAATTATTACAAAAAAATGAAAAATAAATTCAGTCAAAGACAGAAAAAAGTTCATTATATCCAACCTCCTCATTTTATTTGGTTCATTATATCCACAAAAAAATAACATTATACTTGCATTGCACAGCACGGGACCAAACATTTCGTTCATTATATCCGGGAGTTCACTATATCCCGGGTTCATTATAGCGGTGTTCGACTGGATAGTAAACTTCAACCACAAAACAACAGCCCAAGTTAGTGTAAATTAGCACTTTTTTATTTTCTATTAAATTGACAAATCAGTCATGCTTTCAGATATGACAGTTACATTGATGTGCTGAGGAATGAATAACCCTCATTACCAATGCTAAATATATAAAATCTAGTTGTAATGACATGAAATTTTGTTAAGCCCCCATTAATAGCTTGTTGTTTTACTGGTGACTGCTTCTGGCTGATGATAGCCAAAGAGCGTGAAACAGCTGTTCCAGGATGTCACTTAGTAAATAATTTGGTCTCGCCCATTGTTGTTTATTAATAATTCAAATGCGCAGTTTGATTTTTTCATTGAGCAGCTGGCACATGAATTTTCTCACTTATTTTTCATTAGTGAGTTTTTTATTGTTCAATTTTCTTTTGAGGTACCACTGTGCTTCCAATGATTATTCATATTAGCCTCAGTACGGAGACCTTGTTGTTTTACTGGCGACTGCTCCTGGCTGATGACTGCCAAAGAGCAGGAAACAGCTATTCCAGGATGTCACTTGATAAACAATTTGGTCTCACCCAATGTTGTTTAAAATAGAATGGTATTTATTGAATGTTAAAAATGCAAACAAAACATTGAAAATGCTGCAGATCCATGAATAACAGCTTTATTATGTGTTCTGAATTGGGACTATTTTGTTTGTGGCTTCGATGAGCTTTTGTAATCCAGCTAAAAAAATATTGTTGAGAATGGAGCATACAAAAACAATATATCCCTAGATATTTGCTTCAATGGAGATTTTTAAGTTCTCTTTATCTTTAAATTCAACTTAGTAAGTAAACTGATATCGCCACCCCATTAATAAATATGGTTATGAGATGCAACTATATATTAATAATTTTTCTGTAGCATTTTATATACAGAGAAACTCAATGCTGCTTTAAAAATCACCATCTCCTTATGAAACAATACAATCTTTCATTTAAGGAATTGTTAGAGATTAAAATTACTGGATATTTCTGGAATCTTTATGTTACAAGTGCATGATTTCATTAGTCTGGGCTGGAAATAAAATTATTTATTTATCTTTAAAGTATATAAACTCTCTTCAGCAATTTCAAGTGATAAGTTTAATTCAATGGGATTGAAATACAGAAGCATTCTATCATTGATAAATAAATCCTAATTTGTTATTGAAAGATTGTTAATTTCAGCCCACTGTAAAAGGTCTGCTGCCATGTTGAGTGACAATTCTGTATTATTTTTATATGAAATTAGCATCTGAATATGCAAGCTTTACTACCCCTTTCCTTAGAAATCCCTTTCTTTAGAAATAAATTTAACCTTTAAAATATCCTTCAAGTTTGAGAGGTAATTAATTAATTTAGGTTACATCCTTATTTTGTTAATAGCTTTTGTTTTGATTTCTTAATTCATGACTGTTTATTACTTTTCCAAAACACGATATTTTGTTTAAAATTTGTTAATTCTTATTATCACAATATTTAATGCATAAAAAAAATATAAGAACAGGGAATGTGCAAAATAATTTATTGCGCCTACAGTAACAGAATTTCAGCACTGATTTATCTTTGAAATTCCAATGTCAATATGTTGAGCATAAAGTAGCAAATAATAAAATTTGAACTATGAATAAAGTTTACTTCCAAAAAAAAAAAATCCTACTAAATCTATATTGATCCGTAATCCATTTCAACCATTTGCTATGGAATTATCATTTGGAGAAAAATGTTAAAATTCTCTGAAAATTTTATCCTTAAATTACAAAAATATTTAAAGTTCTTTGACAACAAATGAAGATTGCTTAACATAATCTCTTTGGCAGAAAAATTACAACTTTCACCAGCAAAAATTTATAAAACATATATAAATTACCGCTGAATCTTTCAGTAAATAAAAGCACATTTATCAATTCTGGCATTTTAATACCCGTAAAAATACACGTTAATGATCAGAACCACACTTATGAAACCAGAATCAACTACTTCTACAATCAAAAACCAGAACTGATTATCGAAGATGGAGATCAGATTATCAACGTAGTGGCTATGGGACCAAATATCGAAAGGCATCTCGGAGACAATACCGCAATTTATGGTAAACAAATCATTTGTACCAACTCTTACATGCAGTAATTTAACTATTTTATCCAAACTTTCCAGTCGACAGCTTTTCTGTATAGCAGATTTGTGTTTTATTGCTTATCCAAGTCTCTGTTTTTCACTAAACCAAAAATTATGTACAAAATTTTCGGGTAAATATGTCCATTATAGATTATTATATCTTGTTGAAAACTGAGCTGAGCTTTAACAATAACAGAGCTGGATTGGTAAGTACATGCCAACATTAAATTGAAAAGATTTGTTCAGTATTATTCCTGAAAACAGTAAATCGGTTTATTTATTAGAAAAGGTAAATAGAAAATTTAAGAGCAAAGATTTTAAAGCATTCATTCTTTTTAAAATTCTATAGCACTAAATTAGGCCTACAGAATAGTAATTAATTTGGGTAATAAAACGTACTGGTATCAGGTGACGTCGTTCAGAAAGCATATTACTGTAGAAGAAACATTAAAATATAGGCATCAAGTGTACCTTGACTTACCTTTCAAGTTTTGATTTACTATTCTCACTTATGTCATTTTCACATTTATTAGAAGTCGAAGTAGCTGCTCCAACATCTTTCTTCTGGCGATAAGCTAGTTTTTCTTCAATCTCCCTTTTTTTTAGATGGATTAATTGTTCTTGCTTTGAAATCTGTGAAAATCTATTTGCTTTTGGTTGTACAGTGTTCGCCGATAAAGGTGGCTTCTGTGTTCCTCCAGCGAATGACATGTTTCCTGTAAACTAATTTAACATGACTGGCTGATGTCCATGAAACTTCGAAACCATCGACCACTTCTTTATTCCGAACCTCCGTGCTCAATAAACAAAGTTAAAGCAACATACAGCGTAAATATATCATATTATTGACCTCTGATCACGAACACAACAATCCAGAGGAGGAAACCTAAATCGAACACAAAGAAATTAAACTTGCATACAAATACATAACGTAGTATTACATCATGGCAACCCCCACAGAACGGCACATTAATCCCGTACTTATTAACCGAATAATAAATATTCTAAAATGGTTTCAATTGGTAATATTATAATATCTGAAGAACTTAAAATTGATAAAATTTTAATTGTTGCTACAGAACATGAAATTTTATTTTAAACGATAATTAGAATTATTGCTGTGAAATTCACCAACTATTGCTTGCTTGGAGAGCTACAAAACCTGGTTTCTAATTGGTCAAGACCTAACAGATCGTACACTCCTAAATATTAATTAAATCAATTTTTATTGACTTAAAAAAAAAAAAAAGCAAAACAGTCTGGAAGTAGGTAAATATATAAAATAATTTCATTAAGTATTACTAAGAACAATAGCCATATTTTTTAAATGCATAGTGTAAGCTGCCAATCATGAAAGATTGCTACCGTGTTTTCTTTTTGTACTTCGCCTTGTCACTTCCGATTTACAAAGCATTGTTTCTTCCTGTGTTTATTGATAAAGATAATCTTTAGGTAAACGATGATTCTATCTCATTTCCTTTTGTAATATCTTTAAAAAATTGATAATTTTAACGAATTCGTTTATAGTGTACGTTATTTTAACATTCCGAGATATATTTGACGAAACTGCAGTTTCCTTGTTGTTAAAAACATGTCAAGAGGAAGAAATAAAACTCAAAACTCAAAAATAATATTTAAAATATTGGCATCAATTCTATTAATTTACATTTTATGTATTTTCTTAAAAGTTTTTTGATTGAACTTAACATAAAATAACATTAGCCCTACAGGGTTTCAGAAGCACTATTTTTTTTTAATTGATGTAATGCTTTACAGTTTATGTAACTTTTTTTTGACAACTTTATTTATGTTGTTTACTTTTGATCTCGAAATGGATTTAGTGGACTTAACTTTAGAAGTATTGACGAAATAAATATAAATCAGCAAAACACTAAAACAAAGCAATGATATTTGATACCTGTTTGACGGATCTTCTCATTTTATGGTTGCAAAATCTGCCACGTGTTCTTAAAAAGCTTCTGGCATTAAGAAACGTTAGATTTTAATGTTATAAATGAGATTGTAGTTTGTGCAGTAATTTGTAGTTTAATTCATTGTCATGTAGGCAGTTCTGCAACTGTAACCTCTATTTGGAATTTACATATTTACACCATATATATATATATATATATATATATATATATATATATATATATATATAAAGGAATTAATGTAATTTCATAATATATAAGCATTTTCAATGTAGTTTTAATGACTTTAAATCCTATGTCGAATTTCTAGTACCACCCTAGTTTTTGGCCACAATGGAATAATATGATTTCAGAATTTTTACCCAAAATGATTGGTAACAGTTTTAGCTGGTTTTGTCAATGTTCCACATCTACTATTGGGTTAATTTTCTCGTTTTGCATCCGTATTCAGTTTCACTAAATTATATCTGTTATCAAACCGTAATTCTAGTTAGATTACTGTAGGTTGTCTTGGATGCCTTTGGGGAGGTTACACGTAAAGCTTTACAATTGTCATTTATGTTTGGTCCTTATAGCTTGCTAACAACTTAAGAATTTCATTGATAACATTCATCACTTAGAATATTTGCGAAAGTTTAAAACAACACTTAAGAAGGATTTTAAAATGATGATTCTTCACATAAAAAAAAAAAAAAAGTTTTCAGTCTGCTTACATGAAAATTAATATTTGTCTTCACTGAATCAGTCTCTTACAAATTTTTGTTGCATCTTATTGTTGTAATGACAATATTTTATTAATATTTAAAAAAAATAAAAGTACACAATTATATAATAGGGCAGAAATTCTTCAAAATTTATTTTAATATTATTATTATTATTCAGTTACAGTAGCAAACCTGGTAGGTAGAAGAAGAAGAAAAAATGTTGTCTGTTTGAATATGCTAAGATATATTGTACATCATGGTAACATGAGAAAATTATTTTAAATAGCCATTAACAGAAAATATTAATATAATGTATAAGTTAAAATATGGGTCCTTACAAATTATGGTTTCATGATTGTTAGAGTTATTATTAGTTATTGCAATATAACTTCTACAGTAACCTATACAAAATATTAAATATTAATTAATAGTCAATATGGATTAATATCTTTACAATTAAATATATTAATCTTACATCAGCAAATATATAAAACCAGTCCATTTTATTTTTCCTGTAATAATTTTCTCATAGCTAAATCACTAGTGAAGAATCTCTTATCTTTGTTAGTTGTAAATTGAATAAATGTTTATTTTTCAACCATTTTTTTTTAATATCAAATTCTTTTTTGTAAGGGATTTAACTATCCACATCCTATTTCAGTTGTTTTCATGATACATACAGCATATTGTATAATAGAATTTAGTTATTAAAATGTGTATTATCATTTGTTGAAGTAATAATATTTAATTTAGTTAATGTTTATGGAATTTATTATTACATAATTTTGTTTTAGTTAGAAAGATATCTTTTCAGTAGAATATGTTAACTATTTAGATATGTATATGATGGTTATGCCATTGGTATTTAATTGTTATTTGTAGGCCTATACTTAACTGTAGACAGGTTTCGTTGTCCAAAAAAGAAGTTTTTGGCAAGTTCCATATCTTAAATGTTTGGCTGAAAACCCTGAACGATATATGTTAAAATTACAGCCCGAGTATAAGCAAAAAGTTATGGGGGGAAAAAAAAGCCAAAAAAATTTATACAGCAATTAAAATATGAAAACAACATGATTATCAAACAAAACTATAATATTTTATTATATATGTAATGAATTGAATTACAGACTGGCTAAAATATATTTCAGATTATAAGTAAAATTACCCAGTTTTTGGTTTTATAGTCCAAACCAGTTCCAAATGCAAATAAAAAAAAACAAAAACAAACTATACTCTATAAACATAGAAAAGTTCTTTTTATTTTTTGATAAGCATACTGTTTTCATTTCTTTTGTATTTTTTAAGATTTAAAATTCAGTGATTTTTTTTTTTTTTTTAATGATTGGATAAAATTGATATTGTCTTTTGTTAGTACTACTGAAGTTAATGCTGTTTTTAAAAGCAGAGATAATTTTGAAATTTTTCAAGTCC
>JAFIDM010009631.1:168757187-168768045 GCA_023159025.1 Thereuonema tuberculata | reverse complement strand
ATATCTTAAATTATCAAAGCCCAAGTAATTTTTATTATTTTGATTGCTTGTCGTAGCTTCATTGTAACCAGAGACCACTATGCTATGGTTATTTTTATTATTAGTTTCCAAATAATAATAAATTATAATCAAATTATGAAAAATTTCTTATTGTAATTACAGGTTTCAGTATTTCCCAATTTGCGAGTTGTGTAACCTGTATCATTAAAATATCTTGTAGTCCTTTTTTAATTTTTCTAAAATAATATTGACTTTTGTTTCATTATTGTATGTGTATTATTTTCCTATAGTCTTTATCATTTATAATGTTTTTATTTATATGTATATATGAAGCTTATATATATATATATATATATATATATATATATATATATATATATATATATATATATATATATATATATATATATATATAGTGCAACTTGGATAATTCGAAGCTGAAGGGACCACTACAAATTTCGAATTATCCAAGACTTCGAATTAAAGAAGTTACATCTTTTAACTTTATTTCAGGTCCACTGAATGCTTGAAAAGATTATTCTGTCAATAAGTAAATATTTATTCAGAAAGATCATGGTATGAAAGACTTAAACACTATATATATGTAAACAAAATAAGATTATATTACGTAAGCTACAGTACATATTACATTCAATACAGAAAATTATAGTTTTTCAAAAAATTGTGCAATGTCTGATTGTTTTGTAGAATTCAGTTGCTTAAGGTTAGCAAAATCATCAGGCATGTTTAGTGAACGGAAAACAGCTTCACTTACGTTGGTTTGATCTTCAATGTACAGACGAAATTCGCCCAAATGAAAAAGCGCCTCCGACGATGAAGGGATTGGCATTTCTTCTTCACACCCTTTTCCACCTTGCAAATGACAACGACCTTTTCAGCGAACATTAAATTCTTGTACACGCATGGTTTACTGAAAGACATGGTGACACTGACAGCAGGAAGCTCGAATGGAGTCATGTGTCGAACGGTGGCGGGAAGGGGATTTCAGTTGTCACGTGTCGAATTTCTTAACGGTGAAACGCCGAAAAGTCGTTATGGTTCGAAATTTTTTGTAAAAAACTTCGAATTAAGGAAGTTGAACTTCGAATTATCCACGATTTTTAGCACTGATTTAATAAGAAATTCAAGGGACTAAGAGAAATCTTCGAATTAACCACGATTTCAAATTAAAGACGTTCGAATTATCCAAGTTGCACTGTATATATATATAAAACAGAAAGACCCGTTCTTCACTTGGGTTACAAAAAAGAGTTGTTGTGATGTGGATGACGAAGAAATTGTGAGATCACTTAGAAACTTTTCCAGTTGGTAAAAAAAGCCCAGGTGATAGTTAAAATTAATGCTACATTCCTATTTTCTAACTCAGTAAGCCCCAGATATGAAATTAATATTGAGATTGGAGAATAAAAAACTCCCAGCCCTTTCTGTCCTTCTCCACACCCCTATCACTTCGAACCTTCCCCAGATGGTAAAAAAGTATGTGATGATTACAAAGTAATGTTCTAATCTGATTTTTGTAACCTGAAAACCCTGTAAAGTACCCTATAGTAAAGTTTGTTCTCCCCCGTTTACACCCCTTAGGATTCGAATATCGAAAATGTGTCAATGTGTGTATTTTAGATTTTGATAAAGAACACTAATGCGAAAATTTCGTGTTTCCAACTGAAGTGGTTTCAAAGAATTGCATACCTTCAAGAAATTCCTTTCCCCCCCGTTTACGCCCCTTTAGTACGGATCAAAGTTTTTGTTGTTGTTAAATTAAGAACATTTAATTAAAAAAAGCAGTTAAGAAGAATATTATTTTATTTCAAAATAATAAAAAGAAAGAAAAGAAAATTCATTATCATAAATAAAGAAGGAAAGTAAAAAACAGGAAATACAAAAAAAAAATATTGCCACCAAGCGGATTTGAACCCAGTAACCATACATCTATTTGAAAATTATACAAAAGTGTGAAGTGATTAAATTAGTGGTAGGGGAAGATATGTCATGATTTCAATTGTCCCCTTTTACATGGAAATTTCCTAAAGAGTAATTCTGCAAAGTTTGGTCCAGATAGGTTTAAGGGCCAGGAGTGTATAGCAAACAAACAAACCAAAAAAAGAAGGCCTTTATATTTATATATCTAAATATATATTTTTCTTTTTTTTTTCTTTTCTGTTTTAAATAAAATGTGTTAACCATTCACATTTATATTCATTTTTATTACTACGTGGTTAAATATTTAATATTTATTGGGTTACTGTGGTATTGTATTATTATTATTATTTACATTGAATGTTTTTTTGAAAAGGCTAATAATTTTGTAAGGGTTATTAATATTACTGGTAATTATTTTATTAGCAAATTGATATTCATTTTTTATTAAGTTTGATGCCCTATTACAGTATTTGTGTTTGATTTGTATTTTTAGCAGTTTGCAGAATATTCATGTAGAGTTCAGAGATATCAGTGTAAATTATGTTTACTATAATTGAATGGCTTAGTGGAAAAGGAATAAATCCCAAATTATGTGAAATATTGACATCATTACAAAATCTGAATATTACTACCATTTATTTCATTTCTGTTAATCCAACATCAATAATAAATTTTCAATCTCACAAATAGAATCTTTAATAAAGCAGAATCAGCTGTTTCTCAAGTTAATGGAATGGGGGTCTGTAAGGCTCATATTTTGAAAGCTGATTGATTGTTTACTGCAGCTAGAACCAGAAGTACTTAATCGGGGATTTGTGAGTGATCAATTTTTTTTTTTTAATATTTGCTCGAATGCAGAATATTGCTTCAGAAACATTGAGTATTTAGAAAGAGTTTGCTGAAAGTGTCTTATGTAGAAATTTAAAAAAGAAAAAAAAATATTGTGTTATTTCTGTGTTTTTGAATTTTTCACAATGTCAGTAAGCCTTAAATACCTCAAAACTTTTATTTATGTGGGATGTGACTTTTTTCTGCTAAGCCCTTCAATTGTGTCTTTATTTGCTTTAAAAAACAATCATCTTCACAAGTTTGAGAGTGTTATTTGATTTTATATCCCTTGCATAAATGTTGTTGTTTAATCTAAAGTTGATATACAAGATGATTTAAAGTATCATTCTGCAGAGCATTCTGGAGAGAGAACCAGTGGGTGAAATAACGTCAGACTTGGACGGAAAGCATTCCAGATTATGGGGAAACGATTTCTGCAATAAAAAAATAAAAAAATTACTACAGGTAAATATGGCGCTGCAAAGGGCACCAGTTATTGAAATTTCCATAGCACTTACATCGTAAGGTATCAAATCAGGTATTAAATGAAGTGTAAGGTTGGTCGGAGACATTCTTTGATGAGTGCTATGGTTCTCACTTTGCCGTAATGCATCTTACTTTTAAAGTTATTCTACCAGAATGGTGAAAATGCTTCTGCAGTGCTTCAAGAGTACAGATGCTGCAAATCATTGCGGAAAGGTCCATCGACACTATGTGCATTGCGACGCATGGTTCATCAATTTGAGGAAACTGGTAGCTTCACAGTCTGAGCAGGAAGAGGGCATAAACCTAGGATACTTCAAATGGCTGAAGACATTGCAACGACAGTCATTAAGCAATCATATGAGAATGTTGCACGTACATGTGTAGTGCTCATGCCATAGCAAGGCAGTTAGTTGTACTATACACAGCAGTACAGAGATGTTTGCTCAGAGCGTTGCATAACTATCCCTATAAGCTCATCCACCTCCAAGAGTTGCAATGTGGCAATGGCAACATCTGAGAAATGTATGCTTTGACTTGCCTAGCACGCATGCCAAAGGACAAGGAATGGCCTTGGAACATCATCTGAAGTGATAAAGCTTGTTTTCATGTTTGTGGAAAAGAGAACATTCAAAACTGCTACATTTGGGCTATAGGGAATCGTCAGTTTCAACAGATTCCCTTACATTCACTGAAGGCAACAGTATGGATAAGGTTTACGGCCACATTTCTGATTTGCCCATTTTTCTTCGAGGAAATCCATCCAACCGAACTGTGACCTGTACTTCATTATTGGGACATGTTACAGTCATCCTGCAACTTGAGTATAACATTTATGCAAGATGGAGCACCTCCCCACATTGGACTACATGTTCAACAGTTACAACGACATTTCACAGAGCATAGAATCATCAGTCGTGCATTCCCAAAAAGATGGCCACCACGTTCACCAGACCTTACCGTTGTGATTTTTGGCTTCAGGATTACTTCAAAAGCTTGGCATTTTTTGGATAATGTTCTTCACCTGGCAGATTTGAAGAACAGAATTGTACTGCACACACGAAACATCTCCACAGATCAATTACGTTCTACTGTCCAACATGTTGTCACTCATTATCAGATTTTGGTCCTGCAGAACGACCAACACATTGAACATTGCCTCTGACTATCCTTGACAGCTTCCTGCATTCTCAGTTAGATCTAAGTGCTGATAGCCACTTTTGCATAATGTATGGAATGAATGAATAAAAATCACTCGATAACACTATGCATGCCTTTGTTTATGGTTACTTTCCCCTTCACACACCCATCCAGTTCGTACTACTATAATTGGTACTCTCAGGCAGCACCAAATTTTCCCGTCGGTCATCTTTAGATTTTTTTTTTTTTTATTGCAGAAATCTTTTCCCCGTGATCTGGAATGTATACAGTCCAAGTCTGAAGTTCTTTCACCCACTGGTTCTCTCTCCAGAGTTCATAGGGATATTTTAATTTGAATCACTGTATATATTTCGAAGTAATTTTGTATTAGTGAATGAATTATGCTACCTAAAATATCTATTAATATCTCTATAGAGTTGTTGTTCTTCAGTGTTCTGCTGCATGCAGCAGGTTCAAAGGACTCTTTTAAAAGTTCCCATCATGGCAAACTCCTTGAAGGATCTTTTTTAATATCCTGGGAAAGATGCTGAGGAGGTTTCCCATTTGCCTTCCTCAGGAAGTCATTATGGAATGACTTTAGATCTGAAGGGAAATATGAAGAAGCAGACAAACACATGAAAGTAAATAAACACCCAAGCCGATGCGAAGATAAATTGGCCGAATCTTCACAAAACAGCGATATGGTTTTTGCATTTTTTCTTTTCAAAACTCCACATCACTCTCCAGATTTATAAATATTAACATTTAAATATATGTATTTTGTTTAATGTTTTTTAGTAGTGTAGGTTGAATTTTCACAAGTGATTGTATTATTTTTTTGTGTGAAATATTTTTAAAGCATATTAATAACTTTAAAAAAACAAAACAAATCAATGGTCAATTTGGAAATCATATCACAATTATTGTTTCAAATTTACATATGCTTATATTAATTCTACAAGTATAATTATGCATAAGAATAATTTAAAAAAATGAATAACAATATTTTGATACTAGAGGTTATGCTAAAATGTCCATCCCATAGTTAGGACTGACCTTGCATCAGTTGAGGAGGAATAAAATCACCTTGCTCATATTTTAAGTTGGAAAATGAGCATCGTATCTAATTTTAGGTTCAGTCATATTAAGGAATTTCAGGGATCATTTTTGAGAAGTGGAAACCAAATTTAAATGTGCCAATATTTTAAGTTGGGTCCTAAATAAGCAACTTACCTAATGGAAATCTGTTCAGTTGTTTTAGTGTGATGCACATTCAAACAGAGAAGAAAAAGTGTTCAAGTGGAATAGTAAGACTTGGCATGCATAATCAGTAATCAGAGTTTAAAGCTTCTTATATTTTAAAACAAGATCATTTATTTCTTTGTTCTTCTGAGCTAACATGTAGACTTCTATTAAATCGATGAATCAAAGTAGCATAAGTGTTTAATTCCTTTATTTATTTATTTTTTATATTAAATTATCTTTTACTTAGAATTTTCATTTTGCCTAACATATTTTTGTTTTGTTTTTTTATCCTAGTTATTTTGCTTTTGTTATGCTGCTTGCTTTTCCAGAAGAGTTCTGTACTTTTGCAAATGAAGTTTTCATTTGTGTAAATCTTTATGATATATTTTTGTCGATATTATTTGCTATGATTCTCCCTTTTTTTTATATATATACAGTGAAGTCTCACTTATACGAATATGAGGGGGAACCAAAAATTATTCGTGTAATGAATTACATATAGGACTATGGGAGTTTCGCTGGAGAATGAGAAATTCTTTGTATAACTGAATGTTTTGTATAAGTGAGACTTCACTGTATTTTGTCAGCAGTGATTCTTAACCATTTTTGTAATAAATTTTATTATTGGTCTGAGTTTCCTTCTGTTGAAATGACAGATATCTAAGATATGTGTGGGTGTCCTTTACAGCAAATATCATACTGAATATTATAATCACATTCGAATGATTTCTGTTAGGTTTCATTTGTAAATCCACATATTTACGGACTGTTCTTTCTCTCATGGTTTTCTGATTTGTCAAGCTGTAATTCCAATAAGCTTTGTTTTGCTTTATTTTGTTGACTTTCCTTTTATTTAAAAATTCTGGTGGTGGTTTAAATTTTCTATTAGTTTTACCTTTATTTCCTAATGATGTTCCAAGATTTATGAAATTTTTGCTCTCTCCAACTTCATTAATGATCTTCTTAACTCCTTTTAATTCTAGAATGGTATGACCCATTTCTATAACTTGCTGTAGTCACTCATATTGTATTTGGTATAAAGTAAAACAGTTACAAAATATATTAAATTTAATAAGGTATTTACAATTTATTAGTTTTCAGCAGTGAATTAGCTTTCAGTGTGTTATCTGATTTGCACTCGTGTCACTTTAATAGTAATGTTTCATATTTTTCAAGAACCTAAGATACCGTAAAGAGATTTGTACATTTCTATTTCAGAATTTGTTTTTTTGAGGTAGGAAACAGAATTTTATTTTTAGTGTGTGTTTTTAGTTTAGACTTGGAGGTTCCATTCTTTTTCCTACCTCAACTTATATTAACCTCCATGTTAAGACCTGGTTGTTTGTTTGTGACTTTTCTCAACTGATGATCGGTAATTTACCACGAAACAGCTGTTTTTGGGATGTCACTTGTAAAGACTGGGTCTAAACTTTTAATGAGAATTTGTTTTTGTTTTTTATTTTTACTTTCAAAAATTCAGATTTCATGTTTATTTCATTGTTAAATTTAAAAAAATGCATATAGCATGTTTCCTATGTATTAAACAGTAATGTTAAACAGTGATCAGTGAAATTTTAATAAATTTTAATTTGCTTATTATTTTATTTTGAATTATTATGTATCATCATATACATAAATTATAGCTTACATGACATTTGTAGTCGTTTAGTAGTGAATTTTTAATTTGAAGTTGTTTTAAAATCCATGTTAAACAAAATTTCACTCTTGACTTAAACCTTGTAAATAATTATGAAGCTTGAATTTTTTTTATTTACCTTTTATATTAATTGTGACCCAAAAAGGAGCTCAGCTAACATAGCTCAAATTTTGGATTTTAATTGCTCTCCCATAATTTCTCCCTCCTCTTTTCTGGTTGAAAAGCCAGCATGATTAAAGCTAATTTAAATCTCTGTCATCCTTATTACTTCAACAATTGATCAGGGATTAACTTTTACAGACCCTGATTCAGACAATCCAGTTCCCAACTCTCATGAAACCGTAAGTCATTTGGAAATCTTGCTATCTATAAAGTTAGCTGCTCATTTGTAACCCATTCACCAAGAATTTGATGCGTTTTGACTTGTCTAAGGAATGTTGATGATTTCAATTATTTTGGTTTTTGTGATTAATCTTTGGTAAAAAGGAAATGAAAAAAAGGGGAAAAGACTAAAATGGAAAGGGATTTTGACTTAATAAATAGTGTTGTGGGTGGCTGTACAGGAAGTACCAAAAAGAATATTTTTAAGGCACTTTATATAGTCCTTAGTGTGGCAATTATTCAATCATGGGGAAATATGAAATAATTCTGTAAATGGCAGTCACACAGAAAATGCTCCAAATGATTAAAAAAAACAGTAAAATAATTAAGATTTTTTAATACAGTCGAACCTGTTTATCTCAAAAACCTCTATATCTCGAAATTTCGGAAATTCCCTACATTACAATCTAAATTCAATGTAATTTCCACGTTTATCTCAAAAAAATTTCCTTCAAAACGTCTGAATCTCGAATTTTGGATAGTGTAAATTACAAAAATCGATGCCCAAAGACCACCCTTCTTCAACAACAGGGGATGTTTCTTGGAATTCCGGAATTCAGAAACAAAGAAAGTTAGACATCAAAAGTCATTGAAAGACTATTTTTATTGTTAAAGGTACGTACGTATGTATGTTAAAAAATGTTATGGATGTATGTATAATTAATATGCGATCATACAACTGTATCACTGTATTTTTCTACAACAAAAGCAATTCAAACGTTTTTTAATTGACCGCATTTAAAACCTCTTTATCTCGATTTTTTTTCCTTTCCCGTGAGATTCAAGATAGACAGGTTCAACTGTGTATGAATTTTTTATTTGAAACGTATATTTTTAATTTAATTTTTATTTGGAACTTTGCGAAACTCAAAGAGTATGCTTTGAGTTTTGCTTGTTCGCTATATATATTCATGGAAATATAGGGAAAAAATATATCTATTACTTATTTACACAAAGAATGTCATTGCATTTCCGTACTTCAATTATTCTTCAAGTTGGTATTCACCCTATAAAATTTCTTCCTTCCCATCTTTTCCCGTGAAATTTTAAGAAAAAATGAGGGGAAATTATGTTACTAAATACGACGTTTTAATTTTTTAAAAATTTCAAATAAATCTAGAAGTAATAATTCAAATAAGTTATTTTAAGGAAATGAGTAGAATATGAAAGTAAATATTGTGTTTTCATTTTGTTCCAGTACAGTTTCAGTATTAAATTAGTCTGGTGGCCAGATTCCCAAATAAGGCTGGAAACAAGGGATTTTTCCGACTGACATTTTTGTTGCCCTCCTGTGCTCTTGAAATACAGGTGCAGTTTTATTGTCCATTATTATAAGAAATAAATTCTTTGCAATTAATTTTATATACAACATTTCTTATCTCTGTAATTATTGTTCTATTTTGTTTTTCCATAATATATTAGTTAAAAATGACACTTACACATACAAATTTGTGGTGAAAATTTTCTTTAGTGACTTTTCAAATATCTTGTAATATTTTTATGGACATACAAAGTGTTGCTAGTGTTTTTTTCTTTTTTCTTTTATAAAGCCATGAGAATAAATATTGTTGAGCAAGATATTTTCAGTTGATACCTATATAGAAAGCTTTTTGTTCCATTCTAATTTTATATTAGATTTGTAATTTAAAGGTGACATAGTTCTAAAATATTGTATATTGTTAGAACTAGCCATGCTTTTTACGTTCTTCTACATATTGGAAATTTTAGTAGTTTTATTTTTTATAAACATAGAAATTAATTTTATTTACTATTATAACTTATCATCTTAATTATTATTGTTTGTACATAAAACAATACCTTAGTACAATATTATAAAGTTTTTTTATTTGTAAACTTAATTGTTCATGATTTATTTTAATTAATACTCTTGCCTTGTTTGCAATAGATATGTTAGTGTCTTAAGATGTAACCATTAACATTACTTAAAATGGTTATAAATTCAATCAAAATTAGGCTAATGAAGATACAGCATTGGGATAATGGTCATAATTATAAATTAGATAAAATCTTGAAAATATTTTAATCTCGTGTATTTTAAGTATCCAGTTGTATGTAATATAATGGTTGTAATTTTATCTCTCTCTCTACACGTTAAAAAAAAAGTTTCATTATTATATATTGTCTTGATTTCTGTTATAAGCAGTCCATTATAAAATTTTACATTGATATTAAATTGATGCCATTCTTTAAAAAAAAGGCTACTTACAAATATTAAATCTAAATACAATAATATAAACTAAATTATTGTTTAAAAAAAATAAGGAAAACATCTAGACCTATATAAATTTGATTAACTCTTCACAAGTATTTAAAACAAGAGAAATGTTTGACATTGGGATGAGTGTGTGTACAATGATGAGCATAAACTATTATCCAAATAATTCATTTAATTTTTTTTTATAAAAGAAAAAGAGAAAGTGTAGAAAAGAAAGCAAAACATTGGAAACTTGTATTTATATACATTTAAATTGCCTAAATACTAAATTAGCTGTATCTGGCATGCATTGCAATGCCACTCAAAGAAAGTAAAGTCCCCATGTCGATCGAGGGTGGGACACTTAAGCCCCCCCCCCCCTTACCCAAGTGTGGTGTGCCTGTCCCCCATAGGGGATCGAATTTTTCACTTTTTGCAGTAGACTTGGGGGCCTGAGAAGGGGCCCTAAATATAAGGTCCCGGTGTTGGTCGGGGGTGAGACACTTATGCCCTTGATTTGCCTTCCCCCCCCCCCAAGTGTGGTGTTCCTGTCCCCCATAGGGATAGGATTTTTCACTTTTTGTAATAGACTTAGAGGGCCCGATAATGTGCCCTAAATATAAGGTCTCGGTATCGGTCATGGGTGGGATATTTATGCTCTTGTGTAACCTTCCCCCTTCAAGTGTAGTAGTTTCCCTGCCCCCCCAAAGGGGATCGGATTTTTCATTTTTTGCAATAAATTGAGGGCCCAAGAAGGGGCCCTAAATATAAGGTCGGGTGTTGGTCGGGGATGGGACACTTAGGTAGCCGCGTCGCCTTATACCCACCCAAGTGTGGTGTTCCTGCCCCCCATGGAGAGTGAATTTTTCACTTTACACAATATTTGTGTAGTTCTCATTGTCACCACCAGGTGCATATTTGGCTAATTCACGGATTTTACCCCTTTTCAACCCGGGGGGGGGGGGGGC
>JAFIDM010009631.1:168729744-168748960 GCA_023159025.1 Thereuonema tuberculata | reverse complement strand
GGGGGGGGGGGACTTTACTACAAAACTGTAATTTGTCTTGAATTTTCTTTTTAATTAGATTTGATTATGATGCAAGAAGTCAACTGTGATGATGGTAATGGTGAATCAACTTTTGAGTTTGTTGATCGAAAAATGGAAGGAATTTCAATTAGTGAAGATGGTGCTGAATCGAAGTCAAGTTAGTTGCTTAAAATTCATTATTGTTTTGCTACTGTAGAAGATTTCTGTTAGTAGATATATTTTTTAATATCAATAAAATAAATTAATTAATTAAAAAATGTTAAAATAAAATTAAAACAGCTACAATCTTCAGCATATTAACAAATTTATATTGTTACTATTAGTTTTTCATATTTTTTTTTTTTTAATTTCTAATTTGACTGCATTTCATGTGAAGTGTTTAATATAAATTTTTTAATGTGTTGAAGATTTTAATCTACTAAAAAAATTGTGTGTGAATGTCCACCAACGATTGAATTTTGCAGCAGTTCGCATGCTTGTTGCCAGGCAACAAATTTCTGATCGTTACAAATGAACTTCAATGTTGTAGTGCATGTATTTTTTAGAATTTAAACTTTAACATATTTTTAGTTTTAGATTTTAGTGTACTTGATGTAATTCGTTCTTGTGAATAAATAAAATGTCTTTTTTGTTTCATATGGGAGGCTTCCACAGCAAAGCAACAGGCAGCCATCTAGTTGTTTTAAAATTAATTAATTAATAAATTTTTGCTGAGTTGTATAAAGTTGTATCAAATCCATTTGATGTAATTCAGCCTAGTTTCAGGATAATTTATCTTTTTCTGGAGATTACATTCTCCCATCACTATATTAGTACAGTCTAACTCGCTTATAATGAGCGCGAAGGGACCACGATATTTGCTCGTTATAACAGAGTGCTCGTAAAAATTGTTGACAGTTTCATGGAATGAACTTCCAGGAATTTTCACTGTAACAACCAACCATAAATTATTTAATATTTTCTTAATTCTGTTACAAGAAAATAAACATCTTTGTGTGGGCTATTCCTTCTAACATTTATGATATTTATTTTTATCAAACATGTTCATTTTTGATTGTTTGTAATGGAATTTCTTTTTTTCTTTGTAGGTGGGCAATGCTTAGAGAATTCAAACAAGATAAATGAAAATCCTGATGATTTAAAATCAAAGATGCCACCAGCACCTACTCCACTTCCTAATTTCTCTTCGAATCTTTCACAGCCTCTCCAGATGAATACGGATTCTCTGGCCCCAGAAACATCAAAATTTTATCCTTCAATGACTGGACCTAATATTGTACAGAATTGCTCTTATACTCCTAGTCAGTATCCAAGCTATCAGCCTAGTCCAACAGGAAGTTCTATACCTCTTCAAGGTTTATATACAAGCCATGGGGCTCTATCAAATGTTACTCCTAGTAATATACTGCCCCTGATGTCTCTTGGGTAAGATACTTACTGATTGAAATTTAAGGCCATTTTAAAATTTAAATTATTTCTTATTACTAGGAAGTGATTAAGCATTTGCTGAAATGTAATTAAAATAAAATCACAAATCCCATTTGATGTAATTCAGCCTAGTTTCAGGATAATTTATCTTTTTCCGTAGATTATATTCTCCCATCACTATATTAGTACAGTCGAACTCGCTTATAATGAGTGCGAAGGGACCACGATATTTGCTCGTTATAACCGTGTTACGTGTTGTTTATAGGCGCACGCCATCTAATGCATCCCCAAGCAAGCCACGATCACGGGATAAGAGGGGAGAGGTATGTAAGGTGGGAATGAGGTGTTTGGACGGGAAAAGGGGGAGGTGCCGTGGAAAGCTAGCGTAGAGACGGGATTTACCAGCGGCCCGCACCTTTCAGATGAAAGAGAAAGGGCAAAACTCAGGTAAAGGGTTAAAAAAGGAAGATTTTATTATTGAATAAACTAATAGAAAAGATACTATATCAAGTAAAAGATATGTTACATATTCACTCTGTAATTGTCCGTTCTCATCAGTCCTGGGCTGATAAAGTTCTCACGAATGGCACTGGTTCGAGATCCATCAATGACGGGGAGGATCGGCTGGGACGGTCTCGATGGAATCCACTGGGCACTGCGGAGGCACACTTGCAAGCATTGAAATCTGTCTCCGTTTCTCCGGAGATATCGACAGCTAAAAGCGAACTGGCTGCTGGGTTGGAGACTGGCGGAATCGCATTTCTGCACAAGTCCGCGATTTCTTCTCTGATGCTCACCTTTCCGCACAGGACTGCTGCCGACTTTCCTTAAGAGGTGAGTGCCAAGCAAAAGGTGAAAGCGGGCAGGTTTTCTGCGACGACCAGTACCGCTTGCTGCGTGAACTCGGGTCGTCTTACCTGCGACTCGCCTTCTCAAACGCTGCTTGCCGGATTTCCGTCGTAGGTTGACTCCGAGCAAGCTGGATGCGGGTGGGGTTCTTGACGACTGGAACCGCTGGCCGCGTGAACCGTGTTGTCTTCCCCAAACCTCGCTTCCTCTGCTGCTTCTCAGAAACTGCCTCGTTTCCTCTCGGGGCCCGCCATTATATTTCGTCGGGGGGGGGGGGGGGATGCCGAGACTTTCGTCCCCACCGTCGCCTCTGGCTCGCCACTCTTTGCTTGGACACCGGCCCTTTTGTTCCCCCAGTTGATAGCATTTCTGGAGCAGTTTACAACAGGGAAAGGATGGAAAACAAGCTTTTAGTTCCCGAAACAATGGACGATATGGCAAGATGGATATTGCGTAATTTCAGGTGAAACTTTCACGAGTCTCTCCCAAAGTCGTTAAACCATTGTGTAAGATTTCGTGGTGCCGAGTTGACGGGAACTTGCAGCCTTACAGGCGCCAGGACTGAGAAACGACGAGAGAGAAATATGGAAAGTTAGAAATGATCAGAAAAGAAAAAGAAAAATACGATTAGAAATATATTGTCAAGAAAGAAAGATGGAAATGGGTATGAGCAGAGCGCGGGGCACGAATATGTTCGTGACAACCGAGTGCTCGTAAAAAACGGGTTCGTGAATAAATCATAAAAATTCATACATACTTACTATATTATATATACAGTACTTACTTTATTTATTTTTTATTTCTGTACAGTACAAAAGAAGTTGATTAATTTGCTTTGAACTGTCTTATTGTCTCTTTCTTGTGTTATTGTTCTTCGGAGAAGACTCATGACCCGAAAAACATCGTCATTTGCACCCCTGGCTTCAAAAAAAGTTTCGGTTGGCTTCTGAATGTTAAAGGAATTTTTCCAAGAAATGATTAGCTTAGCTGGAGAGGTGAAATTCCATAGAAATTTTATGAATCACAAAAATATTGCTCGCTATAACCGGGGTTTGCTCGTTAAAAGTGAGTTATGCTCCCATTGACTTAACATTGTACCAAAGAAGTATTTCCAATTTCCTCGTTAAATCAGGGCTCGTTATAAGAGAGTTCGACTGTAGTTGATTAAGTCACACAGTTTTTGTTCTGCAATACTTTGTTTAAATACATTGTCTCTTTATTTTTATAATGGGAAAGGATTACTTATCAATTGTTTTTAGGTAAGTTTTCCACAATTTGGTAACGTCAAAGCTTAAAAAATTCATTTATTATTCTTGAATATGTATTTAAGGAAGAAACAATTTTCTATAAAGAGGTATTATTGTAAGTTAATTCTCTTACAAAATATGGCTGGATAAAATTTTGCTATTGTCTGCCATGTTCAAGAATGGTAGTAGTAATGACCATTACTATTGCTGGAAATAGTGAAAGTTTTTATTCAAACAAAAGTGTAATTTTCTGGTTTTCAGAATTAAAAGAATGGAATCCTTTCTATATCTCCATGAAAAAGTATGCCCATCACAAATACCTTTTTTATTTTATTTTTTTTCATTGTACTTTGTGACTTACAATGCTGTAGTAGGGATATCTCTATCCAGATTTGCTATCATTCATTTTGAATCCTGAATAGCTGAGCTTAGCATCTTTATAAGTAATTATTATCAGATGTCAACTACATTTTAGCCTTCTTCACTAAAGTGAATAGTGATATGAGTTTGCAATAGGTTGACTATTATGTCAGGGATCTCAGCTTCTTTGAAAGCAATTTTCTGGATAGGCTAATAAGGATGGTATCGTGTCTGTGTATAACTACAATAACATCAGTACCAGCATAGAAAGCAGTCCACGAGTTTTCTTTAACAATATGTTGTACTATTGTAGTAATGCAGTTTTGATATAAATTGAAAAATAGCTAACATCTGTTAATTTAAGATTGAAAAATATAATTCATTCAGGATCTACTGAAGAAACATAATAGTTTTGAAAATCAAAAATAACACAAAAACAAAATAATATACTGCTTGAATAATTTACCAAGTTTCAGTTTTAGATCAAAGTTTTTATAAAGTATACTTTCAAAGATGATTTTATTAGAGAGGTGGTTTCCATTTATATATTAATATATTGCAATTTCAGGCAAAGTTATTTATTGCTTCATAGGTGAGTGACTTTGAATGCACTGTGGGAGAGAGGAAGAATTTTTTGCTGATAGCAAAAATTGTGAAAACAGAGTAATCAATCTGTATATTACTAAAATCTTTTATTTCTGTCTGTCTGTCCGGCGCAGTTGTTGTGATTTATGAAAATAGAAATAATTTCTACAAGTTCGCTAGGGGAATCGAACCTGCAACCTTCTGAGCCGAATTTAGACGTCTTACCCATTAGGCCACTGCGATTACATTCTCACCTTTATAAAAAATAAAAATATGTCATAGACGCACTAGCTGATTCTAAAAGCAGTCGTGGGCTGGGAGAATCCACTTTTCCCGGGTTGCTAGTTATTATTATTATTATTATATGTTGAAATAACATTTGATTAAGGGAATTGGGATATTTTCTTAGGAAAATAAAAAAAAATTAATTTTAAGACACCTCTGTTGTTTTTTTATTTTTATTTAGTTCATAAATTAATATTCATTAACAAAAGATAAAGTTTATATCCATCCATCAAGAATTAACGCCTGCCATCTTCATTCAGCTGTGATTTATGGTTGACTTCTACATAAAGAATCAGCATAAATTAAGACAACAATGAATCTGTGGAAATTAAAACAATTGTAGATGTTGTATTGAGCTTTTGTGTAAGAGTATGATAACAGCTCTGCTTGGATATATTTTACTTTATTAGTCTTTTGATAATTATCAGGAGACTAATATTCCCGTTCTGTCTGTCCGTCTGTGGACAGGACCAGTATTATTAAAATCTCATTAAAACAATTGCGTGTTTTGCATGCACCACAATCACATTGATAATACAGCTCGACAATAATCTCCACAATTGTGCCTTTTGCATTCGCAACAAACACATTTATAATAATAAGGAAAATTAAAGCAATATCAATTATGTTTTCTTATCAGAAGATGTTGCGCAGCACTGTGATTGGTTTACTAATTGCTATCCCTACCTTGTTTTTTTAATTTTTTTTTTGAGGGTTTAAATAGATATGAAATGACATAAAACATGGATATATGCCATTCAAGGGAGTGTTTAGAGTAAATTCAGTACTTTTGTATCAGATCATATGAATGTAAATAAAATAAGTTGAATATTCACAGTTCTTACTATTTTGGTAATTATGATGTTAATTAATTATTCCTCTTTAATAAATCCCATTCAGCTTAACCTTCTGTCATTGAAATCACATGTTGTTTGGCATTTTATATTTATGTGCAGTAAAAAGGATGTTTTTTTTTTTTCTTCTGAAGTTATCGTTTATTGTCTGATGCTAACCTTGCCTGTATTGTCAATACTCCTGATCAATGTTGACTTTTCCAAAATGTCAGACATTCCCTGCTTTCCTGCTAATGCAAAGTCTGCTTCTTTTTTTTTTCTTCTTCTTCCCTTCAGATGACCAATGAAAAACCTTATTTGGCAGGATATATCAATAAATAAAGGACTACCTGTTAATTTGTTCCCAAGAATTTTGAATAAGTTGAAAAAAAGTCAGTGTGGCACTATGATGATTTTTGACTTGTAAGTTTGTTTTAAAGGATAATTAAAGAGTTTCTCCTTATGAAAAGAAAAATGAAAAAATGAAACGGTTATTCAGTATTCTCTTGAAAACATAAATAGGGTACTTGATAGATGGTATCACTAGAAGTTATGTCATAGTACTTCAACTGCATATGTACAAATCTAGGTAAATAGACTATTTATTATAATTGAAAGATAGGAGAAAATAAGGTGTATATATTAGCATATTTGAAGACTGGTTATACTAATTATTAAGGCAGTCTGTGTGTGTGTGTGTTTTTTTTTCTTTTAATTAAAATTTTATCATATAACAAACTAGCAGAATAGCATGGCACAGCCTTGTGCATAAAAGAAAAATAAGTAAACGAACAGGCCATCCACTTAAACATTAAAATGATAGGACTATTGGTTATCGAAACCAAAAATAAATAAATTAGATTTTATTTGTTCTTAATGCATGGTAAGTGTTAATCAGCTGATCTCTAATATGTCCAGTGATTATGATCAAACAAGAACCAGAATTGACCAAAACCTACTCCAGGTTCTAGTTCATGACTAAGACCATACCAGTCTTGCGCAGTGTGATTGAATATACCCTTTCCATCACTTCTCATTCTGCATCTTTCAGTAGGATTCCCTCATAAGATTGTGGGATACCATTCTGAGTAAAGAAATTTCTGGAAAAAAAAGGAAAAGCATTCTAGTTGAAGGTTGCCCTGTAAATGTGGGTGAAAACTTTAATGAATATGGTAATTTCTTTAAAATTCTACCTGTTTCAATAACTCATTGATTTTTTTTATTTTTTTTTTATTTTTTGATCAAGAATTTTTTTGTGTACATTACTTTTTTGGTTCTTAAATTTTTATTAAACTAAAAATGAAAACGTGTCTTGGTTCCAAAAGTGGATGAAGTGCCTTACCAAATTTGCCAAAATAAAATTTGTTACTGGACCTTTTACTAATTGAAGCAGCAGATTCAATGTTATGTTTGTTTGTTTTCCCACACAGCTGTTATTCTAATAAATTATGTAAAAAAACAAACAAACAAATAAATCAAAAAATAAAACCTAAGCAATTGCCGTGAATCCCAGAAATACCAGAATGATTTTTTGTTTTTGTTTTCATGTTGGAATTCTAGGAAATGAATTTGTGTGCTCTTGCCAAATCAGCTATGACTCTTTTTAATTTCAATTCGTTATAGTTACTTAAATGTGGGGACCAATAGCTGAGTGGGTAAGGGCTCTTGTCTGCTGGTTGGAGTTGTCAGGTTCAATCCCCTGCCTCAGCAGAGGGCAGGGATTTTTCCACACTCCATTCTCCTCCGAATGTGTCTTAGGGTCTACCTAGCCCTCTGTAGAATGAGTACCGAGTTTCTTTCCCGGGGGTTACAGGCAAACAGGCGTTGAGCTGACCACCTGACTTCAACTTACAAGAGGAGGGTAAGAATATCCCCCTACCGATTCAATCCATTTTCATTGCATATGTAGGCCTTGCCTCGGACTGCAACAGGTACAAGTTGTAGGGCGCTCCTGAGAAAATCAAGTTTGATAACTTCAAGCATGTTTATATAGTTTTGTATGTTACGTTGTTCCAAGCTGCCTGTGGTGCAGTATGTGACTGTTCTGTTTCATAAGTGCGGGGTCCCCAGATCGAACCTCACTGTTTATGACGTTTGCTTTTTTTTTTTTTTTTTTCCAATTCCTACGTCAGTCACATTACAAATGTATCAAAATTATGCAAATGAAAACCCATTTCATAATCAGTTTTGATGAAACATTTCACAGCTTGTTATTTTTGTAATCTCCCTTGTGAAAAGTTGAACTTTCTATCAAAAATATACAGTACTTTATTCCTTGTAATAATCAGTTTTCTTTTCTCAATCTCCTCAAAAAAATAACAAACTATTCCCAATCTCACATTATTCTTTGGTATACCAGAATGGTAATCACTTATAAATATATGTAATATTTACAATTATTGATTTAATAATTGTTATGAATGAATGAATAAAAAATTGTAGATTTTCGATGGAACATCCAATTTTTCACAAGGGAGATTATGAAAATAACAAGCTGTGAAATGTTTTATCAAAATTGATTATTAAATATGTTTTCATTTGCATAATTTTGATACATTTGTAATGTAACTGACCTAGGGATTGAAAAAAAACAAAACTGCAAGCGTTGTCAGCAGCAAGATCCGATCCAGGGAGCCTGTACTTATGAAACAGAGCGCTTAAATACTGCACCACGGGAAAAAAGAGTAGTAAAAACTTAACATCTAACAAGCTTTTACTTGTTAGTTCCTTTCTGACCTCTCCTAACATTGTAAACTAATTTATTAGAGTGAAATATTAAGTTGGATTAGCAATCTGTTAAACTATTAACATGTGAAATGATATTCTAGGTAGCTGGTGAGCAAATCCACTTTTCATTCAAATTCTTAAATAAATGACATACATATATATTTAAAAAAAAAAAAAAAAGCAAACAAAATAACAACAACATTGAGCCACTTGAGATCTGTTACTTGAAAAACAAGATATTACCATGAGATTAAGTCATACCTTCTTATTTCAATTGTTCAGTTTAAAAAAAGAAACATTGTCACAGCCCAACCTAATCTGCCCAATTAAGAATGTACATCCTGTGTTCATCTTGAGTTTTATTATAAATTCTTGTAACTGATAAATAGGACAGTTTCAAAACATGTAATGGGGGAAAAAAAGAAAAAAAAAAAAAAAACCCACGGGTCTGTTCTGAATAATTTAGACTCATTGGTCCACTTAGATCTATTGAAAATATTGAATAAAATTGAAATCAAGTTTAGTGAAAATCGGGCAACTGTCATTTAGTTTAGATCACACAAAAACATGTGAAAATGGCAGTGTTGACCCATGTATAAATGATGAAAAAAATATAGTTTATGCAAAACAAATAAAATCCTAGGCAAATGCTCAAATTTTTACATCTGGGCTTTTTTCCACCCCTAATTAAGACACTGTATTTAGTGATCAGTAGGAAGATAATGAATTTAAATCCAGTACCACTTGCATTTTTAATCTAGTTTAACAGTCAAGAAATTGGAAATTGACAATGAAACTGAATGCTATGTACTTGGTGCAATACTAAGGCAAAAAGTAAATAAATAAATTAAATTTCACCTAACAGTTCCGTTAAAAGAGTTCATATCATTATAAGGCCATTTAATTTGCCACACAAAAAAGAAACAAATGATGCTTTATCTAAAAATTCAATGCTTTGGAATATAACCAAGAATATTTTTAATTTATCTAAACAGGAAAATTAGAGATTACAAAAATCAAAGAAAATTTCGAAAAATACTTTGTTGATTAGCTAGAAAATCAACAGAAATGTGAATAACATTAAAAATATTAAAAGTGACCTAAGGAATAGAATAATGCAAAGAAAGCAAATCGGGAAAATAAACATAGTCCCGAAATAAGCAATCAGAAAATTAAAACAGTACAGAACATAATGAACAAGAATTAATGAATGCAAATGAATAAATGTATAATATAAGGACAAGTGGTATTTCATCAATTTTTTAAAATGCTTTATCAAACCAAGGCTGAAAAGACATTGTTCTTTATATGTGTTATTGTGAAAGTTAGTGAAATGTTGAATATCAATAATGAGCAACAATTGTCAAAATTCACCATGAAAAATTGGCAAAGATTGATAAAAGAAAGATTTGAATTTTCTGTTGGCACCTGTGTATGTAGACAGTTTGGAAGGATTGAATGTCAACAGTCTTATAAAATCAAGTTGTATAGGTTGTTCTCAACATACAGTGGTGCCTAAACTGCTGATGAGGTCTAGATGATACCTAAGGCAGGCTGGTCATTGCCAGTGTTCCTTATGAGTACATGCACTTCTGAATAATAGTAAGATAATAGTATAGGGTGGCACATGCCATTACTCTTATGTAGGCTGAAGAACATTTAAACAGCACTCATCAGTGCATGTGTGGCTATGGTGAACAATATCCGGAGCGGATATCATCACACGCACATGATCAAACCTCTTGATTGAAAACTGTCTATAGCGAACGTACAATATTCAATTTGAAACATATTGGGGCCGGTTTTATGTGTGCCATCCTGTATAACCCAAGAACAATTTTACCAGATAATTCAAATTAAAGTATCTCTTTTCAGAGTGAGAGAAAAAAAAAAAAACATGGAAGAAACACAACACCTGCTTTGATAGGAATACTTCCCAGAACAGAGAAAAGATATTTTACAAGAAATTTTTTTCCCACAAATTACCACCAGATAATTGTGATGCTGTGAATTGGAAATAGGGTACTTTAGCAAATGGCATCTGTCATAAGGTGTTTTGACTAGTTTAAAGGAACATGCTGGTGTGGTTATATGCTTTCTGTGAGGGTAATGATAGTTCTTGCTTTACCTCCACCACTCCAACACCACCACTCCACATTGATTTCCGATGACTGAAGCCTATTATTTCTTTCAGAATGAAGATGGAATCCTTTGAACTGGAGACAAGCTGCATGTTGAGTTCAGCTTTTTTCCAATATACACAATTCTCTGAGACTGCCAACTTTCACCAGCACATTGCTTTCTGATTGTAGATATAACAGGTGATAGTTGGAAATTTCAATTTTCTCTCTTAAATTTTCTCCACCTTTGTCAGTCTTAAATGGTGAAGCTTGACTATCAACACTAACAGTAGCACATATACCAAGATAGAGGAGTCAGAGATTTCATCATTGTTAGTGAATTCTATTTTAATCCACATAGTTTCTAAATATTTAATCTCTATAGCGAATTTTTATTTTGCAATTAATATTTCAGACAAGAACAAGATTTAATTTTCCAAGAATAAAAAGTGACTTTAGATTTATTGATTGTTTCTCTTGATTAAATTTTAATGCTGTGATATCTGATGTCTTCTACAAGTCTCCCTAACATAAGAATAGAACAATCCATATGCAGTATTTTAGAAACGGCGACAGATGTAATAGTATCTTTTTTATTAACTTATTGCATACACAATTAGTAATAGTATCTTTGATTTGGGAAATGTATTAGCACATGTAGATGGGAAACATTCACATCTACAGTTTAAAAAATGTTTTGAGGCATTGATGTGGGGTAGAAGGGTGCAAATCAATGCTTGTTTTCTCCTGTTTTAACTTTGTGTTAATTTTCTTACAAGGGAACCTAAACAACTTAGACACAAGATTATTGATAAAAAGTGGCTCTGGATAAATCTTGGTCTATGAATCTCGTTATGTAAGCCATTTGCCCATAAGATTTGTAGTTTGACATAATAATAATAACTGACATAATAATAATAATAATAATGGGATATTCCATCTGATTTCATTAAAAGTATTAATAGGCTTCACTCTAATTTCAAATGAGGGTATTTTACTAATAAGGGAACCTCATCAATTTAGACGAGAGATTATGATTATAAAAAGTGGTTCTTTGGATAAATCCTGGTCTATGAATCACTTTATGTAAGCCATTTGCCCATAAAATTTGTAGTTTGACCTGTAGAGCCATCCAAGTGTGAAAAGGTCATACTGCATCAAGGTGTGTTCTGGGCTTCAATAATCAGATTTTCTAGTGATTCTGTAACAAGTTTACGTCTGAACAATAGAGACCGACTGATCTCTATTAAAAGTGAATAATCATTTTATTTCATAATTAATTACATTTCTTGATAAATATAAACAGAAATTATGAAATAAAATGGGTATTATAGCATTCACTATGGTGTTTCAGTCTATTTCGTAAACAAATACATACAGTCAGCCTCCAGTCACGTGAACATTTATGAAATTTTATGTTATGTTCACAGATCGGGAAAATACTTCTTCCGGAGAAAATTTATTATATTCTGGCACAGTATATGTCCCTTTCGGGATGATTAATTACTGTTTTACTCAGTTTTTTTCTTGAGGGGACAAACTTTGGATCACTTTTACTTCCAATTTTCAATAGATTATAATCAATGAATAAATACATTAACTAAAGATTATTTACTATTAATACAGATCAGTCTGCCTCTTTATTTTTCAGATGTAAACTTGTTACAGAATCACTAGAAAATCTGATTATTGAAGCCCAGAACACACCTTGATGCAGTTTGATGTTTTCACACTTGGATGACGCTACAGGTCAAACTACAAATTTTACGGGCAAATGGCTTACATAACGAGATTCATAGACCAAGACTTATCCAAAGAACCATTTTTTATAATCATAATCTCTTGTCTAAGTGAATGAGGTTCCTTTATTAGTAAAATACCCTCATTTGAAAACAGAGTGAAGCCTATTAATACTTTTAATGAAATCAGATGGAATATCCCATTATTATTCTTATTATGTAAATGTTTCAAACTTTTGGTTTCCCCAGCAATGACAACATGGCGGGTCAAGGACCAAAGCACATATTGCCAAGTGTAAGAAAAAGTGTGGAAGAATGGTTAGGGATGTGTGGTTGTTTCCATAAATTTCCTAACTATGCATGTTGTATTGAGTATTGCAGCCTTCTGGAGTTGTGCATAAATGTTTTTGTGAAGTCCTAATGTGCTGAGGCTGTGGTGCATTGTGTGAGGCATCAGACCAGTGGCGGGCAGGACGATGGGTACAACACGTACTCGGTCCTGCCTCCACTGCCTTTGGAGTTCGTGTGGTAGGTCATCGTATTTACTAATCTTGACTGCAAGAGTTTTCTGCATGGTGGAAGTGTTCCCTAAGTGTGTGTACTTGTTTTTCTTGTAGGGTGATGAGATTGATGAGTCCTTGGCCTCCCTCCTTGTGGAGAAGTCATCCTTTCTGTAGCAACTTGGGGTTGTGCATGATGTGTTTTGTGAATGTTGTGCATTGTAGTGTTTCGAGTTCAGTGTTTGTCCATGGAATTATGCTGAAGTTATTATTTTAAGTCTGGCATAATTTCGTCAATTTCATTATTAAGAATGTTGTGGACCTTATAGTTTAACTGGGCTCTTTTAACCAGTTGTCATACTGGTTGTCATATTTTATACAAAATGTGGTTAGTAAACATCTTTGAATACATTTTCTATAAATTGAAATGGAAGTGTTTGGCTCTCCTATTAATGAAAATTTTCAGCAAGAGAAAGGTCTTGTTTCCTTCCTAAAATCATTTAAAATAAGGTATTACAATTTCATTTTTGCTAATGAGGATGCAATCATCATTATATTTTCTGTAAAATTTAATTCCTTTAACATAAGAATAAGTGGTACATTCAGATAGTCTGATGTGTTGATCAGCCAGTATGGATGAAAGGCCAAGCATGTTTAGCAGTATTTATAAACTCTATTTAGAAATATTGGTTTCAAATATGAAATAATTTATTCCAGTAAACATTGCGTTTAATTTCATGATGATCTCTTCATGGTCCGAACTTAATTTTAAAGATAGGAGGAAAAAAGTAAAATCTTGAGTAACCTGAACCTAAAGCAGGCCGCACATGATGCAGCTTTGGGCCGAGTTGCATGTGCAACTTTTGGCCTAGAGTGTTTTTGGAGCTGCATGGGCAAAGTTGCAACCGGAGTTGCATGGAGAAAAAGCTGCAAAGGCGAGGATATCTGCTCGGTGCAACTCCGCAAGCTGCAAGGAAGCTGCATGGAATTACCCAATCATAGTTGCAGCGTTGGAATACGTCAGTCGTGACGTCGGCCCAAGGGAGAAACATGGCGTCGAAACTGATTTCCTTCGCTTGAGATGGGCGAATCGCCAATACACAAAAAATATCAGAGTATTTCGAGTTTCTTTCACTCATAAATACAGTTTATATGTAAATGCAGTAATTTAATGCGGTAGAATGTATCAGAGCGTTTGAAAAACCTAGATTTTTTTGAATTTTTCACCTCGGAAGCCGTGTTCGCAATGAATTATGGGATTGCCCGCTGGTCCGAACGGCGGCGCAAAGAATGTTGCATCGTGTGCGCCTGACTGTAGTTTGCAACCTTTTTTGTGCAACTTAATTGCAACGAGTTGCACAGCAAAAGCTGCATCGTGTGCGCCCTGCTTAAGTGATGCTCCAATACATGTTTTCAGTATTAGAGGAGACCAGAGTGAAATTAATTTTTTTGCAGTTCTTGTATCAGGGAATAACCATTTGTAATAGAAAATATAGAGAACTTAAAAAAAAGAAATAAATTGCCAATTTCATTTGTAAATTTGTAATTTATTAAATGACTTGCATAGGGCTAGTATAGGGGCAATAATAGGCCTGATAAGAAATTTGCCATGGAAAATTATAATTGAAATTTATATATCCCACTTTATGTTCATTTCTGGAAATAGTCTTGCGTCTTATGACTGTTTTCAATCTACATTTCTAATTTCTCTGATGATATCATGAAGATTTTGACTAATTTATTATCATTTTCTTAAAAACATCAAAGAATTCATTTTTATTAAGATGACCTAAATTCACAACAATTAAACGATCAGTGACTTGATCAATTAGGTTAGTCTTCAGCTAAATATGAATTCCTATTATTGAGCCAGGTAGGCAGGTGTAAATTGCTGAATTTCAGAATAGAGACTGTCCTATTTAGTGCTGCTACTTGAGTAAGTGGGAATTTTTCAAGCAAATGACCACTGTAATTTTTTTTTTTTTTTAATATCCATTTGAAGCTTTTTTAAACCTAAGAATTGAAGAAAATGGTTCTTTCTGGCTTTCTAGGGATATGAGGACTGTAATTCAAAGAACAAATGTAATGATTTTCTTTAATTCCACTTCCTAATTATTATTTTTTTCTTTGTATGTTTTAACATTATGCTGTAGGCGAACAAAAAATTATGCAAATTTTGTAGAAATGAAAAGACTTGTCGTCTGTTTAAGTCTGTGATTTTGCTGGCGGGGTTTGGGTAGTCTGTTGTCATATCGTGTTTTTTCTCTCCTGCTTGTTTGATCTGATGTTTGCTTTGCCATTACATTGTACTATCAGGTTACAACTTTATTTTGATTTTAAAAACTTTTGCAATGGTTTTTGACACATGGACTTGATCACGAAAGCTGCCTTATACCTGTCAACTGTCTGTGGTCTTTTGGTTAACCGTTGACTCTGGTTTCTGTGCTTTGTCTGAAGCTTTCCAAGTCATTGTTATAGATTTATTCCTTCGTTTACACAGTAAAATTTAGATAGGAAAACTTTAAATATCTTGAACAATTGGAACGGAGATAAAGAAAGGTACACTTCATGTGATTAGATCATCGTGAGACTTTTGGTGCTAGATGAATAGTTACAATGTGCTTATTGATAATGATCAGTCTAAGTTGTATTGTCTGTTTTATAGATATAATTTAATTTTCTATGGTTTTTAATTTCTTCATGGCTGATAGAACATGCTCAATAGAAGAATGGATTTATCTTCATCTGTTGAATCTGATTATCGCCGATATATTGAATCGCCCATATTTCCAAGTTGTAATAATTTCTCCTAGAATCATGGTTAAGTACTCATTTGATCTGGCTGAGGCTGTAGTTATGAATATTGCAAAAGATTTAAGTAAGCCATTGCTGAGTAATTGGGGAAACACATACACACAATTTTATTTTTTTTTCAGTTTTTGCAGTGCATATAAAAAGGTCTGAAAAATAACCATTTGCTTGCATTTCTTTGTCCTTAAATTTAATTATTAATTAAATATGCTCAATAAAAAATGGTTTGCTTTGCTCACATATTTTTTTTTCTTAATGCCTCTTATGATTACTTAAGCAATTGATGAGTTATTTTTGAGTAAACTCATTAAAAGTAAAAGATCCTGATTTCTTATAATTGTGACATTCAGTTGAAACTATTATATATGAAACAGTGTTGAACCTTGGGCTGCCTGACAGTATTCTTGGATCATGAAGTTTGTGTGATTGAGAGAGATATGTCAGTTTACTTCTTGATGATGAAATCATTGTCAATCATAGCAATATCATCTTGAAATGAATATTGTGACATGAAAAAGCTTTCTGTCTTGCCCATAATTTGTGAACTTCAGTTTGACCCTCATTTTCAAAATGATAGCTTGTTTATTAATTGAAAAATAAAATGAAATCTGAAGCAATGAAGTACTAAAACATAAAAAAAAGTATTAAAGATTGTCTTCCTCATAACTAATACAGGGTGTCTACCAACTGGGAAAACCGGGAATTGTACTGGAAATTTGGGTTGACATGAAATGTACGCGAAAATCAGACTATGTCCTTAAATTTTAAGCATTTTTTTTTTTTGGTTGAACAGAATTTTTTGTGAAAATGTCCTTAAATGTACGGGAATTGTCCTTAAATTTTTTGTTTGAGATTCAGTAGGCACCCTGTAATAAAAAAAATAGAAAGATGTATTGCTCTGTCATACGTCAGAAGACATATGATAGCAAATTTCTTTTCAGATTGTAGAGGTTAAGAGACTTTAAAAAACATTTTATTTTTTGTAGCTTATCAGAAACAATATTTATTTATTTATTCGATTTCGTCTGCTATGTTGCATTTTAAGAACTGTGTCCAACTTTGGGCCCTTTAATTAATATTTAGATATTTTTAGTATGTTGATTTTAGGTATTTTTTTTTTTTTTTTTGTCACATAATAAGTTGCTATAAATATGATTATTATCATTTCTTAATTTTGTTTTTGTTTGAATATCATGTTTTGCTCTTTTTCTTTCTTTCTTTCAGAAATTCAAATGTACATGCAGTTCAGAATCAGCCAGAAACATATGGGCACTCATCTACTGCAGTAAATTTGTCAACAGATGTAGATATGCCACTCTCGTTGGATAACCGAAGTAGCCTTCTAGGCTGGCTAAAAGATACTGTTTCTGGCAGTGACTTTTTAAGTAAAGTTGCAGAGAAAGCTAAAGTAAGACATCTTTGCATTTTTTAAAAATGTTTTCAATTAATGACACTTAAATTTTTAGCATTAGATATGTACAGGTTTTATTTATGTATAGTAGGGTGGTGCTTATTTTTAAGTTTAGGAAAATTGAACTCTGCATGTTTTGAATATATTTTTTTCATTATGAAATTTTGGTAAAATTTGGTTAGTTTTAAATAATATTTAGGGGTTGTTACCATGATCTGAAAAGTCTCAATATTTTGAATGCTAAGGATAGGAGCACTCATTGTTGAAATATCGGGTGGGCATAAAATAACGTGAGATGTTCAGAGCCCTCTAGCGAGGAATGTATTGGACGAATCGTAACTACATTCGGTGCACATACAGAGTGGAACATGCGGTTTTGATTACCGCCAAAGGCCCTATCCGAGGAGCCGTGTACAGTTCGGGTCCCACCCTCCCCATTGACCCCCCAAATGGGCCGTGCGGAATTTGGAGAAAACAAAATTACATCGAAAAATTCCTCCCTATAATCCTTATAAACTTCAAAGACAAAAAAAAATTCCTTCATAACTAAAAACTCAAACAAACAATACAAATGTCCCCAGTTTAAAACAGAACAGAAGGAGAAGGCTTCGCGCTCGGCGGCCACTACCGAGCGACTGAAAAATAAAATCATTAGTGTTAGCCAGATCCCCAAATGTAAAATTCTGTATCTTTATAAAAATAAAGACAGAGAAACAAGACACACAACAAATTAAACACTTATCATTACTCAATAAGTTAAAAAGTATACAAATACCCAAATGTTAAAATATATCTAAAATTATTTAAAAGTACGAAATTAAAAAATAAAATGTTAAAGTTAAGATTAAAGATATTTACAAAGTAAAAAAAAGGTTGACAAAAAAAAAAAAATTCCCAGTGCAAAAAAGAACCAAATAAGTTAAATGGGGCAATTCAAACGATGAGCAAAATTTAAAAAAAAACTGATAACAATCCCTTATCCTGTCGCAAGGACAGGGGAATGGGATACCCCTCTTAGCAAACAACATTTTAAAATGGTTTCTAAGTCTAGAACAATCAGGATCCGGACCACGCCATAAGACGTGGTCTGGATCCTCGTCCTCAGAGAGAAAACAAAGTCCGCACTGGGATGTGTCTCCCAGGTTAAATCTAAAAAGGTAAGAATTAAAAGTAGTAGCCGGTAGCGTAGCTACTAGTAGGGCCTCCCAAGCCGGATTGGTCGAAGGGAAGGTGCCAGACCAAATGACCACCCTGGTCCTCCAGGTTGGGGGTTATGACAATAGGCCTGCACCCTATTTCTTGTAAAAACTATCTCACGCAAAAAGAATCAACAAGAATAATAAACCGGATGATTTTAATGGACAGCGACTAAGCCTACGGAAAAGGACTATGATTATGGCTACCTGGAATGTGCAAGGTATTAGATCAAAATGGATTGATGTAATGAGAGAGATTGATTCGATGAGGGTCGATTTGATTGTTTTAACAGAGACTAAGAAAAAAGGATCAGGAATAGAAAAAATTGGAGAATTTATTCATTTATACTCAGGAGTTCCAAAGGAGGAAAGAGCAAAACGAGGAGTATCAGTTTTAATGAAAAAGAAATTTGAGAGAAATCTTAAGAACTTTGATGCTGTGGATGAAAGAATTTTAAAGATCAATATGGATATTTTTGGAAGAAGAATTACTATTTTGGGAATTTATGCTCCGAATAATGATGACATTATTGAAGTTAAGAATATGTTTTATCAAAAACTGCAGGAAATTATTGATGAAATTGGAGGAACAAGAGAAATTATAATGATGGGTGATTTCAATGGAAGAACTGGATGCAGGAAGAGAGATAACATTGTTGGAGAGTTTGGAGAGGATGTAGTCAACGATAATGGAGAAAGACTTATTGAATTTTGCAGAACTAACGATCTCAAGATTACAAATGGTTTTTATAAACACAAGGATATTCATAAATACACATGGTATCAGCATACTAGACAACTAAAAACAATTTTTGTCTATATAATTATTAAACAAAGGGCTCAATTAAAATTATTAGACATCAGAGTACAGAGAGGAGCTGAATGTGGCTCAGATCATTTTATGGTGCGAGCAAGACTTGCATTTCCATATTCGGCTAATATAATTAGAGAGAAAAGAAATCCCACAGAGATGGACGATATTGATATCCCAGAATATATGTTGGAAGGATTAACAGAAGAAAGTACAAAAGGACTTTTTCAAGTAAGATTAGATGAAAAATTAGAAGAAAGGAATTATACTAATACAACCGAACTATATCAACA
>JAFIDM010009631.1:168688246-168707149 GCA_023159025.1 Thereuonema tuberculata | reverse complement strand
CTCACTGAGACCTTAATATCCCATTTAGAGTTAAGTAAAATTTAATAAAATTATTTATTTGCATTATCACAATCTTTTACATTTCATGTTCTTTGCTTAAGAACTTATTTTCTATATTTTTTTAGCTCTTTTTTTTTTTTTTTTTTTTAAAGATAAAAATGAAAATTCACTTATTACAAAACAAGCATCTCCTTTCAAAAATCCTATATGTGTCATTTTTTTGAACAAAAAGGAATTATTTGATTAAAAACAGAAAAAACATCATAAACATCACAAGGAACTTTTCTTTTGTATATTACTAGGAAACCTGTGATCACATGATCTTGGATTCTGAGATAATTTTCTCACAACTTTTAAGCGCGTCTCAGAGACCTCATGTTTGATCGTAAGTCACTTGACTTCCGGTTTACATGAAGGTAATAATGAAAATGTGAGCATCTCAAGGGGATGTCTCGGAACATAGATAAAAATGAAAATGTGAGCATCCTCAATACTATATCTGACATTTGTAACCTTTTTTTGTATTTCTGTGTCTTGTGGTTTCAAAGAAGATAGGGGTAGGAAAAAAAATCAACTTTTCTTATAATAATACAGATAACTTGACATCACAATCACCTAAGCCAATAACAAAACATTTTTTACCCCCTTTCTCCTCCGGATTCTTGCTTATTTTCACTGGAATTATCCCCATTGTTCTCAATGACATCATCATCTCAGGATTTTTTTTTCCACTAATTAGCAGGTATCCTCAACCTAAATTTTATCCATAACATCCTTCCATTGCTTTCTGTCCAGGGTCATAACATCAGTTAAGTTATGGTATGTGAGGTTAGCATTTATGTGGTTGAACTATTTCTGTTTTGGTGTCTACCACTTGCATACCACTTCATAACTATATTGAGCAGTCTTCCTTCCGTCATTCTTATCACAAGGCCAAACCACCTAAGTTGTTTTACTTCATAGATCTGGAGAATGGTCTGTTTTACTCCCACCAATGACATTTCTAGTTAAATAAATTCTGTATGCATTTCTCCTGGATTTTTTACTGACATTTGTTTGTGATCCATTTGTTTGAATTTGATTAATCCAACTACAGATGGCATGGCCAGGTGGAATATAGCTGTGTCTTGTTACATTACAATGCTGTCAAAATAATCATAAAAATAATATATTACTCAGTTCATAATTTCCCAGAAAAAAATATTTTAAAATTGGAAAAGTAGGTTACCTATAACAGTATAACTACAGTTCATCTCCTGTGGATTTTTTCAGCAAGCTTTAAAATAGTGAGTGTGTGTGTTATATATATATATATATTTAGGCTTTATGGAATTGATAGAGACAGATAAGTTAGTTTAGGTTTTTTGTACAGAAACGTTTAAAAGAATTTATATAACAAAATTTGTAAATTGAAACACTCCTTTCCTCAGATTCAGGTGGAGATATTGATCTGATTGTTGCATCCTCTAAAGAAGTCAAAGTAAGCCCTGTTCGGGAAGCCTTTCAGACGGTTTTCGGAAGGGCAACTGTAACTGGATTAGATGGAGAAACAAATATTGCTGCTCAGCCAGTGGGATTCCTTGCAGGACTGAAGGGTGCAGAAGAGCGTATTCAGTCAGTGAGACAGTCTGGTTTTCTTCAAGATCAGAAACCTATAATTGCTATAGAAAACTTCATAGTTGAAATTACATCAGATAGGTAAGTAATAGATGTTTCTTTTATTTTCTAACTTATAAACACAAGAGCTTCTATTATACTCTACTGTTTGTGAAAAAATTGCAATACCAAGAAAGAATGACACTATTCAAATGAAATTTATGGTCAGATTACTTACGTTACAGTAGACAACTGATTACATTTCCAGAGCTATACAAGATTTTGTCGCTTCAAAATCCATTATCATGTGAAGTCATCTTGCAGCAATAACAGATTCTATATGGTGTGGCATTGAATGGAAAAGATTTCGATATCATCCTGGGAATAGCCTGTCAGGCTGCATTTAAGCGAGTCCAGATTTCATGTATGGTGCATGGCAGAGGTGCTTGACGAGCCAGTTGCTTACCAAACATGTCCTAGACTTGTTCAATTCATGGTGTTACAATTTTCACAAACAGTAGTGTATATAGTAAATATAAATTTGGAAATGGATTTGAATTTTATCTTGATCCATGCTCAGTACTTACTCAGTTTGATGAAAGTCTGTGTGATGACTGATGATCTATTCTGAAGTGGCAACTCTGAATTGTTGGGGGAGGGGGGAGCAAAATTAGAGATGTATCGATAGAAAATAAAGCAGAAGAAGGTTTGGTTGTAATCCATAACCTTTTAATTTCTTATCTTAAAAGAGAAATATCAAAATACTTCATGTTTTATATATATATGCAAATAAACATGAACTACTTATATACCATAATTGATACATATTTCCAATGCTTTTATGTGTACACAAAACATTTTGTAAGATCTTCTGTATTACACTTGAGAGTTGAAAATAGAAATTTTTTGAATACTTTTATATTGGTTGCCAAGAATTATTTAACCAATTTTTTATAAGAATGTTGCTTTTGTTTAAATAAATAGAATTTTGTAATTAATTAATTTGTTGTCAAAGTGGTATCAATCAAACATCATTAATGAGCCAATGAAAAATGGCTCTTTAATGGAATGGTTAATATAGATTTTTTTTCTGAAACAAAATTCAAAATCTTGTCCAGAAAATTGAGTAGGGATATCTGATTGGGTAATAGACATCTTCTTGTCTTAAGTATACCATTCTAGTAATATTGAATAAGGAATTCTAAAGGAAGGAAGAGTATTCCTTAGCATTAAAACTTGAGTGTTTAGCTTTATTATGAAGATTCTTTTTAGCAGTTGATTTCTTTGGAAAAAGAATGAGAGATAGCAGCAATTAATCCTTATATTTTTTAGCAAACCAATTTGTTTTTAGTATTGTGTAAGTGCATCAAAAATTAGTGAAGTTTCTTTAATTCAGATATTTTTATTACCAACAGTTTTAATAAAACATTTTTTTTTTTTTTTTCATTATTTCTTAGATGGTTTGATATGGGCTGTTTGGTTCTTCAGGATCCATGCCGTGGACTTACTCTACATATGTACACTCAGCCTACTCCCATACCCAATGAAGCAGTTCATCAAGCACAAGAAGAAACCCCAGCAGATTACCCTTTACGTTGGTCTGGTTTAGCCATTACCATTGGGCAAATTATGTCTCAAAGACTTCAGGTACCACACACTATGTGGCAGGAAACAGTTACAAGTATTGCTCGAAGAAATATGATCTTAAATGCTGCTGTAGCTCTTGCATCCCAGTATAAAAATATTTTAAACTCGTGTACATGAAGAATTAAAATTTTATCCATGCTATCTTTCTTAACAGAGAACTTTTTAACAGTGGAAGCTTAAAAGTTAACGCTGTTTAAAATACAAATGGGAAGCGATAAAAGCCCTTTATTTTTTTTAACACTTCCAAGAAAATTGTATTTTGTTTTGAAAACTTTAAACATCAGATTGAAGTATTTTCAAATGAATAAAAAATTTTAAAACCTTATAATTAGGTTAAATTGGGGGTTGCTTTGAACAAATCTTGATAATGATTTTTATTATTGACAAATGTTCAGTTTTTAATTTAAATTAATCAGTATATTAATTATTTAACCCGTTGCCATGACATATCATTGAATTTGAATTGTTTTATTTGGATGAAAACCCCGTTTAAAATTAGTTGAAGAGATGTCAAAATGTAAATAATATACGATTAATCGTCAGCTATCTGTCCACTACTTATGGCAACATAATTTTGCAGTTTATATATATTATAGTAAATATTTTATTGGGATTGTTATTTATTTTTTGATTTATTAAATTTTAAGTATGTACTTGTGCTTATAATTATTAAATATAGTAAATTTCTTAAACTTTTTTTCAGTAGTTTACCAATAAAAAAAAAAAAAATTCATTTTCCTAAACTATATGTTTTCAATAGTACAGTGGAACTATGAATGATCAGGTCTTTCCTATCTGACATTGGGAATTGTGATTTGATATCACCAATCAGGTGAGAAATTTAAAAGGATAATATTGGATAAAAAAAAAAAGGCTTAAGTTCTTTTGAAAATTCTTGAACTCTTTTTATTTCTGAATTTTTGTAATCTCCAGGAATTGGCATCTGTAACTTTGGATAGTTATTGCTCTGCTGTATTTAACTTAATTGAAATTATGTATTAATGTTTTCAGTGATTCTGTAGCATTTTATTATTGCTTGGCAGAAAAGAGCATAATGGGAACTTAGGAATATAACCTTCCCTTGTTAGTTTTGCCAGTCTGCTATATCACCAGCTTTGGTGAGGATGATTTAAAACGACAATAATAAATTCAGTAGCACTGTCATTTATTCTGTTTGTTGTTTTTTTTATACCAAATGATATCATCTGTATTAAAACTGGTTTCTTTTTTAGTTTCTTACTATTTGGTACTTCCAGTTTATTGCACAATTACTATTGTTTCTGTGGCTTAAAAAAAAAATCCTAGATATTTTTGTAATCATTTATGCACTGCCTATTTCAGTAAAAAAAAATGTATATATTCAGATAATAGATGTTCTGAATAGGTACATGTATATAACTGATCTAGTTGTAATAATAGAACCATGGTAAAAACAAAATGCCATTTTAAAATATTGTTTGCCTGTATAGCAATATTAAATATTGTATTTTTTATGAGTGTGTGTAAAAAATTCCAAAATGACAAAAAAAAGGCCTTGAACTAAGTTAGTATTATGCAAATAGTAAAATTTAGATATTTTTCTTTTCTGGAATATTATATTGATAAGCTATTTTAAATTACTACAAATTCTATATTCTTCTGGAATAGAAAATTTCAGATATTTAGTTATTTCTTAATTGTCTGGCATCTTTATTCTGTTGATGGCTCAAGTGTAAGGCAAGATGCAAAGTTTCACTAATAATTAAACAAATATAAAACTTCTACATTTCCAACTTCCATATTAATTTTGATGCTTTGTGTAGTTTTGACAAAATTTCAGCATTATCGTTTGTTATCAGCATGTTACAAGTGAATATGGAATTTTATTTGGATTAATTTTTCTTCATTCTAACAGTAGCAAACTTAGACAAAAAGCTTGTGATAGTAAAACATTTTGCATCTTGAGTGATTCAGTTGTTTTTGTAGAGGAAAATGGTAAAGATTATTCATCATTCTTGCAGTGCTTGTTCAATTGAAGATAGCAATGAGATTGATGCATCTCTGAAATAATCGGATAGCACTTAATAATGGCCTTTACTTTTGTTCAGCTTAAGTTTTGACTAAAAAAATAAAAACAATTGTCAGTTGTCACATTCATCATGTTCTTCTACTATGATTTTTACTATTCCTAAGGTTCCAAAATTGCAGAAAGATATGTTGCATACATTTAGGAAGCTGTAAAAGAGTTAACTAATTATAATAACATCAATTGGCATCCAAAGTTGCTTTATCAAGCTCTGGTAATTGAATATTGATACAGAGGGAGGGCTACTTTGAGAGTAAAAATGCCATTATTTTACATCAATTTATTATGGGACTTTCAAAACAAGTATTGTCTTTATTTTTACTAATGTACTAGTGTTTATGGACATTATTTTTTATTTAATTTATTTAAGAATGATAAAGTTGTATTTTAAAATTAAAAAAGTAGCATGGTCTTCAGTATATCGAACAGCTTCAAGTTTAAGGCATTTTTGTGTTCCAACATACCCTATTCATTTAAATATCAGGTAAAAATTCTTAAAAAAATTTTCATTATATTTTAATCTCCATCATAAGCATTTCTTTACTGTTTGTAAATAGCAGTGAGGTTAGCTTGTTTTGATTTCTTATTTTTTTTTTTTTTAAATGAAATAAATTCTGGGTTTTATTCAATCGATTCAAGTGTATTTTATCATTCTAAGGCAGCAATCTATCTAAGTAAGCAAGATAAAAATCAATAGAGGACTGGTTTCACTGAGAAATTTTAAGTTTTATGAATACAGTTTAAATACTATTATAAAATTACAATAACTTTTTTTTTTATTATTATTAACTGAATATCAAATTAGATTTTAAAAAATGAAAAAGTGTTTTAATGATTAGCAAAAAAATTTTTTTTTTTTTTTTTTTTCATTATGTAAACAATATTATTTTATTAGAATTTATCAGATGTTCTGAAAATTTAATTTGTGCTATTGCCTATTTCTTTAAAATATGGTTCGCTGTTTAATTACCTCAGTTATTTTGCCAGTCTCTCTAATTAGAATACAGAAGGAATGAAAGAATTCATAGTAGCTTTTCAGAAGATTTCAAAGTAGCCATCTAATTTTCTTGAAATTGAAATTTAAATTTGATAGGAATTCAAAAGTAACTAATAACTTTTGTATCAGAAATTAATGGTTCAAATACAAAACACTGAAACTATAAAGAACTCAAGTAAAGAGAGGATTTCCTAGAGAAGTGCAATCCTTTCTAATCTATTCAAAATTCTAGGAAGAGCTTTGGATAAGCTATAGTTGCAACCAGGGAGAAGGGAGGACTTTTTTCTTCCTAGATGATGGCAAGGCATGGATGGGACAGACTGACAGGTATTCTTCTCTCTCATGTTGATGGCTTTTTTTTTTTAATAATTAAAATCTCATTGAATTGAAAAACAAAACAAAACTGGGCTATCTTTCCTTTAGAAAAGAAATAGTATTACTTTTGACAAACTAAATTTCCATATTTCTTGCATTTATAAATACATTTATATCTAGTGATATATATTGTTCTTTCCTAGGAAAGTGAGGATCATCAAATCAGTCAATCTCCTTATGTGTATGTCATCCTAATAACTTTTGAACTGCTGAATAAACTTTCTTCAAGCTTGGCATGCATAATTAAGGACAAAAGATAAGTTACTTATTTACTATTGGGACCCGTTTTTTATAATCAATTTCTGGTGTGTATTTTAAATCATTAACCCTTCCAAATGTGTAATAAAAGTAGGCACTTAGGTATTACCTGATATCGTTTTGGGGGGGGGGGGGAACCTTTTCCTCTTAATTAACACTAGGTTAGGTTAATTGAGGTAGGATCCTTTCCAGGACGTTTCGTTTGGAATACGACAGGAAAAAAAAAACTTTTCATTTCAAAATGACCAGCATTATCATAAATAATGGCAACTAACTGTTTAAGAAAAAAAATCCAGAAAATAAATGAAAAGAAAACACCCGAAATCGTTTATAAAAAATGGGTTCTGATAGTATGTAAGTAAGTACCAAAAATAATATAATCTTTTTCCACGAGTTTTTGTTAAGAAATTAGTGCAAGATCACAGAAATTTCCATAGAAAAGCATTAGAACTGAAACAATGGATTCTCCATTCTATGGATGATTTAAATGAAGGATGTTAATTCTTGTAATACCTTCATGAGGTTTAATATTTGCAGATTTAAAATTCATTTTTTAAAATGGAGGCTTTTCATCTGTATTATTTTCACATTAAAACTAAAAGGCAAGGTTTAAAGAAAATAGGATTCAAGTTCTTCTATGAACTTCTTGTTTATATGTACAGGGTAATATCTACAATTTACATGTCTCCTAAGATGCTTCCAATCATTTTGATTCAGCTGTTTTGGAAGATTCTCTGCACATTCCACATTGAAATCTACATAATTAATTTGTTTATTGTGTAACTTATGAACTGCTAATTTCCAAAGCAAAATATTAGTTTTCACTTGTCCTATGATATAAACTGAAATATAAAATCAGAGGTCCATACAGGAAAGTTCCCTAGTTAGTTGAGCGGAAATTCAGATGAAAGGGGTTAGTTGACCACTGTAGAGACATTGGCTTATTTTGATCAGCTAATTTTGCATTATTTCATTAAATTTGGTCCTAATACAGGGTGTCTCAAAATAATGTACTAACACTTCGATAGTTAGTACATCAAAGTGTTAGTACATTTTTTTGAGACACCCTATACATCCATATAAGTGTGTTTGTAGGAACAGTAACATTTGTATGTAAAATGATCATGGATAGATATAATTGAGGGCACTTTAAAATCTTTAAGCTTTGTAGCAGTAGAAACACTAGCTTACTAAGGAAAAATTGTGCTGGTCGATGATGCTGTGAAAGGCCAATGCCAGTAGTGTCATTCCTGTTACCATTTAAAAATTTTATCAACCCGGCAGTACTCGCGCCTTTTATCATCACCTAAATACTTGCACGTGAGATTTTTTCTCTCACACCTCTTTTATACTGCTATTGAGTAGTTATTTACCCTCTTAACAAAAAAACAATCAAAGTATTTATTAAAACATCAATAACAAATAATACAAAATACATTGGAAAAAAGTACAGTTAAACATATAAAAAAAAAAAGGGCTTTTTGTGTGTGTAACATGAAAAAATTAATAAGATGGCAGGATATTTAGGAACTGTCTTCCTTTCTGGCATGGTGTGCTCAGGGCAGATGGGTTTGTCACATTTGCTGTAACTTTTCTTAGGTGTTTTTTTCTTCGTAGGCAGCAATAGCAAAATCCAGGCTAGAGCTAACAGCTGCCTCACCTTTATGTAGGGATGCTTTTCCTATTCTCCAGTGGCAATGTGATAATTTATGCGCGGACTATTAAACGATCTCTGATTGGGTCTATAGCCAAATTTTTTAGGAAAACTCTTTGCTCTTCTACTGTTTCTGTATTTAGGTTGAATATAATTTGAGAATTTATACCCCCAATATCCAGAAAGGAAAAGAACACCACCAAAGGCCGTCTTCAGCTTATTCTGGACACCGATTATAATATTTTCATCTCGTCCACACATCCTTCAGTTAAATTATAAAACGTCATATCTTTTGGTTTTGATGCATCCCTTGTTGTCTCATCAATTTTGTCATCTTTGTTGAAGGTAGACAATATTAAAACATTTTTAATTTTTTTTTTTGCAGGCTTATAAGAGACTAAAACACCACTTTTCGTAAATCCAAATCAACTGCTTTTGGGTGCATGATTTTTTTACATCCAGAAAGCTTGGTGGAATTTCTTTCTTGCTCTTTTGTAGAATTCCTACAATAGTTGTCTTATGTTCCAAAGCTAATAGCACTGAGGTAAAATAGTTGTCCATAGTAATGTTTCTGCCTTTATTTAGAATAGGCTCTGCGTAGATGCTTCACCACAGCCCTTGCAATGTTTTCAAGTTTATAAGAACCATTATGCTGCTTTCCCAAATATATCTCCATTTTAAAAGAATAAAACATTCGCACATCAGTCATTGTGTATATTTTTATTCCATGCTTGGCTGGTTTGTTACTAAAAAGTTTCCAGCAGCCTAAACGCATTTTGGCACTTTTTGCTATTGATTTTACTTCTGGAAGATGGGTTATGATGTTCTCTTTTCCTCTTCGAACATTTGGACATAAGGGCCGAAGATTCCAGCATGTCTTGTCTTTTCCAGTGACGAAGCCTGAAGGCAAGAGTCTCGTCAGAAGAACCAGATTCATCCACGGATTGCTTAGTATCTGTAAGATGATCATCACTATGAAATGACTCGTCATCGCTTTCGGGTTCATCTATTGTGGGATCCTCCAAATCTTCCGGTCATTCCCCTAGGAAGGAATTAAATCAGCATTTTCTAAATACTTCAGCCACCTCAACTCGGCTAACATTTTGCCTCAGGACATCATACTGTAATGAAAAAATAACATGAATAATTACCTTTACTTTCACGTTGTTGTTGTTTTTTCTGATAAATGATGAAATGTATGTAAAAAACACATCACCACATGTCAGAGCTAGCACAATGTGAAAATCTCTCACACTAGATGTCATAAGTGAACAAATGTTCTCTACCAAAAGCACAGATATAACTGACAACCTGCTAAAGATAGGGTAGGTTATAAAACTTGCCTTAAAGGATGCATTAGTGTTGAATCATTTCTACTAACCAAAATATTGTTTTTAATTCTTGATTGAGAGAGAAAAGCTCATTAATCGAGTCATACATGTTTTAGTGCCAAAGATCTCTAGCTCATTAATAATAATATATATATGGTAAATGTGATAGATGGCCGTAGCTATTAGATCACACAAAATGCAGTTGATTTATCATTAAATCTAAGATTCAATTTTTATTTGTTAGTTTTATTATTTATGAGGAGATTCTTGGTCATCTCTTGGTGTCAGGGAGAGAAGGCCATAAGGGTAAGAGAGTTTGCCACGCCTTTTATAATCCCAAATACATATCTAAAGTAAACTTTGCTACTGAATACATTGTGATCACTATATTAATTACTGTAATATAAATTATTGTCACATTTCATTTATCTAATCCTCTCCGCATCTAACAAACTTACTGTCACGTTGGCAATCGTTGCTGGACTCATTTTGAATCTCCATTCCCTCTTCTCAACTGCTTTATGTCTGGACCTATCATTCTTTTTACTTTTTCTGTATTCAGGTGACACCAAAACATAGAATCTATTTTTCCAGAAAATTCATTATGGGTATTTAATTTCAATGACTGGTGATTTCTCAAAGATTTTCTTATTATAAGTTATTAATTGAATATAACAAGTCCAAAAAGTAATAAGGCTTATGAACATTCAAGTAATTGATTTTAACTTATACTGAAATGATTCTGACAGACAAGCTGTCTAAACCGACTTGAAACAACAATTTTTCTTTACATACATAAGATTTCTACCCATGCCTATTCTCTCGTCTATTGAAAGGTTTTTTCTTTTTGGTGTAACAATTGTTGTACTCTTTAAAGAAAAATACAATACACCATTTGTAACTTTGTAAATTTTCATTGAGTAATTCAACGGAAGTAAAATATCATTGCTGTTATATCAAAACGTCTGTAAAAATCTAGTACATAGGACATTTTGATGTAACAGCTCCAACCTCTAGTGACATCTGGCGTCTTGTTTTTAATCCGTAACTTGAGTTCTATCACCTGATCACATACAGCAATTTGAGAGCTAACAAATACAAGTGTGTTTCCTCAATAACACGTTGTTGGTAATTTTCAGGTGACACCAACAACAACGACATTTTGATATAACAGCGACGATATAGCAAAAAGAATTGCTTCTTTCTTCCGGTACAAAATGGTAGCCGAGTTGTATTGATATGCATTTTGGCTTAAGTGACACTCTCAAATTCGGGTTGTTAATGGTGAAAAAAAAAAAAAAATACCAGGTACCCTAAAATCACTGTTTATGTCTAGTTTAGTAATTTATATATTTTTTTAGGAATTATCCCCATTCTGTGTCCCAATGTAATCCAGTTCAGCCCATTCTGTTGCTGCAGAAAAATTCTTGCAGCCAAAAACATATTTCAAAGATCTTTCAGTGTTAACAAAAATATGTTAAATTGATGTATGTGATATGTTTAATAAACTGTATAAAGCCTTTGTTATTTTATTCAATTACTCTTTGTAAAAATACATTGAGATACAGTTTTATTAGGTACACTTATCTAGTTTATAGCCTAAATTTGTTTTGATATGGATTCTATAAGATACTGAAACAATTTGCAAGAATGTTGTACCATATAGAAATAATTGTGCCTGCAAATTAGATGGAAACATAGTCTTGAGATGACCAGCAATTTCTACCTCATTCCAAGAATGGTCAATAACAAAGGTAAGATCTGGGGACTCTACAGCCCACTGAAGCAACAAAAACTTGTTCCTTGAACCATTCGATAATTTATTAGGGCCTTGTGAGAAGGGACATGATCCTGCTGGAAGTATCCATCCAAGTGAGAATAAACATTAGCCATGAAAGGATGAATTCAGATACGATATGGCATTAGTCTGTGGGTCTCAGGGGATCTAATGTGCACCAGGAAAACATTCTCCACACAATTACATCCCCACTCCCAGCTTGTACTCATTGTTTCCTCCAAATTTTGAGCCTTCCATCAACTTTGATTTGTTAGACCAGGAGAACTTTTACCAGTTTTCATTTGTCTAGTATATGGGTCATTTTCTGTAAACAGGACTTTTCAGACTAAAAATAATAAAAAAAACAACTGCACCAATTCACAAAATGTTTGTACCCAGTTTTGTAGTGTTAACTGTACATAACTATAATACATTAGCAACAATGTTGTTTATCTGAAAATTCAGCCTAAAATTTACATTTAAGATTTTAGACACACAAGGGAATGACACAAGCGACAGGGGAAAGACAGAAGTTTACTCTTTTGAACTAAATTACTTCTGAAGTTTGCGTAATGTAAGAAATAATGGGCAAACAGGTAAATTGCACACATTTCTAAATTGCATTTGTAATTTATTATACTAAAAACAGACTTTATTGCATGCACAAATTAAACTAGAACGGTCTAATAAATGATAAGGTGGTTTTGAAGGTGAATAATAAGCAACATTAGAGATTTCCAGGAAAGTTTGTCAAGTGAGAATAGCTCCAATGGCTTATTTCTGCGAGAATGCAACTGGAGCATGGGCTGTTCACACTTAATAGGTTTTGACAGTCTAAACTGAATGTCTTATGTTGTAGTGAAACAAGTCAGGTTTGGTCGGCCATTTAAAAGTTTCTTTGCCCTCATATTCCATGGCACTCACTCAGTGGCGGTGCTAGACCAACTGTAGACGTCGGCGACATCAGCTTTGCGAGGCCTCTTTCATTTCCCAGTCAGAAAGAAAACGATAAATACAGTGAGACTGATGTATGAGTATATGAGTTTTATTGCTAATCAAATGTTGACAAAAATTACTTTAAACAATCACAAATTAAAATAAACGAATTTTTCGGCTTTTAGCCTCACTGAATTTTTTCAAGATTATGTCATAGTTAACACCAGCCGCTATTTCCGCTTCAATTGACAGAACTGATAACGCACATAGTCTCTCTTGGCTCATCGTGCTTCTCAAGTAGGTCTTAATCAATTTTAACTTTGAAAAAACTTCTCTCAGCAGAAGCTGTACTGACTGGAACTGTGAGCATTATTCTAATTGTTATGTAAACATTTGGATATACTTCTTCCAAATTATTTTCTAAAATGTACTGGATAAGTTGTTTTGCATCGTTAACACAGTTTAGTGAATTGGATTTTAAAAGCTGGAGTTCTTCATACAGTTCATAAGGTTGTATGTCGCTGTTTTCACCTTCTCGAAGTATTCTACCTAAATCATTACAATACTTGAGAAGGTCCTCTTTTGGTATAGATTTCAAATGATTGATATAATAAATTAAACCAATTCGTTCATAATATTCATTGAGCGCTTTGAATCGACATTCGGTGTCAACTATTATAGCATCTATCATTGTGTTAAAAAAGTTAACTCTATACTGCATTTCAATAGATTGTATGGATTCATCAATATGTTCATATTTTGTCTTTGCTATTCTTTTTTCTTTAAATTGTAACTCAATTTCGTAACTACTTTTTTCTACAAACAATCGAGTTTCTGCAATGCTTTTTTCAATTCCTGTATTATGGAATTCTTGAATCCAGCTACAAAATGAATGTAATGTATCAATAGCGACTTTCAAGTTCACTTAAACCAATTGCCATAGTTTACTTATATTGTTCATACGTAGTAAAATCTCGTACCACACGTGTATTACAACAATAAACTCAAAAGTTAACATTTCGTTTAAGACTGCTTCACAGTCACTTAGAGTTTCGGAATCAGTTTTATTTTTCAAGTCATTAACGCATTCGATAACATCATCAAATTTTAAAAATATCGCTTTGACTGCTCCGATTCTACTCTCCCATCGTGTTTCAGACAGATTTTAAAGTCAATTTTAATTTAGTTTTTCAAGATGCTTGCTTGACTTTGAAAAGAGCACATAGATTTTATTGATAAAGCCGAAAAATGTTTTGGCTATTGTAGAAGAGTTAGCTGCATCTATCAAAAGCAAATTCTAACTGTGACATCGGCATGGCGTGAAGAATGCTCTTGGATTAATATTGAGTATTCTAGTTCTGACACCTTTATTAAGGCCGACCATATTGGCGCCGTTATCATATCCCTGTCCTCGATAGTTTTGGATATCTAGACCATTTCTTTCTAGTTCTTGTAATATTGTATTTGTTAAGTACTCTCCCGTTGTTTCTGTGACGCTAATAAACTCAACAAAATGTTCCTCTATCGCTCCAGTTGAGGAATTGCAAAATCTTATTATTATTGACATATTATTGAGGTCTGAGCTGTCAAAATCAGACCCTATGCTCACTGGAATATCCTTAAAAGGAATTTAGGCTGGATATAGTTCTTCTGAACCTTCTAGCATGCTTGATAAAAAAAACAAACAGTAATTTTGATTAATATTATTTCATTTAATTATAAATTTTTAATATTAGAATTTAATAATATTACTAATCTTTTTAGTTATTCACCATTGCCATACATGCTTTGACAAGCAAAGCAAAGCACCCAGAAGGAATCATCCAATCAAGATGTCAGTTGGTATGTGCAATGTAAATGTTTAGGGAAGGAAATCATTATTATTCTAAAGCATTTGGGCTATTGCTTTAGATAAAACATCTCCACGAGCGGAACAAGTCACTACATTGTAGCCCAACCTCTGTCTCTAAACAAGCTGTTATCCAGAGTGGCATAGATGCATACAGTTAACGGTTAGTGTTCTGAGATATAGCATGCTAGATGGTGTTCAAATGGCAGGCCAGTTCGGGAACATTCTGGAATGAACATCTCTGACTGGTGTCCAGTGCAAAGTGTAACTCCTCACTGAAGACAAGACGACTCCAGTTGGTCGAGTCAGACACCACTGCAACTGGTTCCTGTGATGCTCAGTGGGCAGTGATAGAATTTAGTCCCCATGCTGCAAGTCGTCTAGCAATGGTCCGGATGGTCACTTCTGTACCTGTAAACACTGCAACATGACCACAGATGGTTGAGAGCAATGAATTTGGGTTGTTTGCGGCTCTCACAATCGCTCAATCTGCGCATTCTATCATCTCCCTCAGCTGTCCACTGCCTGCATGCCGCTGGGTTGTATCTTTCTCAATCCACTGTCGCCAACATCATCCATTTGCCGCGTCACTCCGTCCCAAATGCCAGGCGATACAATGATTTGACCAACTGCCCTCTTTCAATCAAATGATATGTACTCGCTCAACTGCTTGTATGTTGACATCAACATACAATGTTGAGGAATTTGCACAGTCCATGCAGGCTAATGCAACCACAATCTGTCACAATTGTCCCTGTGTGCAAGCTTTGCTCTTGATGTACCCTCCACATGCACTGTGGCAGGCCATTATTTAGTCATTGGCCATGATTTTCTAATCATTTGCATATTTAGTTTCACAGTGATCAAGCAGTTTCCTTGAGGTGCTTCTTCTTTTTTTTTTTTTTTGTCAGTGTATATTTTACTTAAAAATAATAATTCGATTCTTTGTATGTCCATAATGTAAAAGGGTCATTCCACGTCAGATCACCTGATGAGTTCACCACACCATCACAGATTTTTATGAAAATTTATTTGCATGTAAAGGGTCGTAAGATAACACATTCTGCAAAATATGGGTTTTTTTTTGTTAAATATTTGCCGAGATGTGTATTTTTTATTTTTTTTTTTTTTTTTTTTTTTTTTAGGTGCCATGCCCATTTTTTGATATATTTTCTTATACCTCATCTTCTAATCAATCAACTGGAACCAAATTTGTTTTCCCCATGTATTTTTTTATGCTGAATCCAAAAATTCAAACGAAATTAGTCTAGAACTAACAGTTTTGTAGTAATAGAAAGCATGTAAGCATTTAGGAAAAAAATTAAATGGCCATGTGGGACAACATTTAAAAAATTGAGATTTTAACCCAAGTCTGAAAAAGTCTAAAGTAACTAAAAAAAAATAATCAAGATGGTGTTTTGCTCCTGAGCTCGGGGGGGAAAAAAATCGCAAAGTTGGTATTCTTATCGAATCGCATAAAGAAATATCCAACAAATTATTACTTTGCCACTGCATATTTATTTAGTAAATTAAAGTTATCCCTTGCTTTAGCTCTGTAAGCAGTAACTCTCACTTATAGCCAGGTAAAACCAATATTTTCAAATTGAATAGTTTGAAAACACGGCGATTCAAACAGATTATTCATCCAAACACACATCTTCTAAATAAAAACACAAACATAGATCGTTCCATAGATCTGATCAAAATGACTCCAAAACCTAGTTGATCTACTAAACAAACTTTATTTGAGGGTTTATGTTCTTGTAGGGAACATTCCTATTGATTGTATTGGTAGATATCAATAAAATGTATTTTTGGTTGTAAAGTTGTTCGGACTATCTGTAAACCCCCCTCCCCCACGCCTCCCCATCCGAGATGTTTTTACACAATGTTTTTTTTTTTTTCGTTGAAAGACTACTGCCCAAGTGCACCAAACTTCAGTTAACTTTGATGACTGCAGTTTGGACGGAGCTAAAATTAGTGGGGGGGGGGCTGCTTCACAAAAATTGTAGCCTTTGTTTTAAAATTGTGTGATAGGAAACAAACATGTATAAAAAGAAATTTATCAATTTAAAAAGAAAATTTTATTTTTATACATATTTCCTTTCACACAATTTTAAAACAAAGGCTAAAATTTTTCTGGAGCAGCATCCCCCACTAATTTTAGCTCCGTCCAAACTGCAGTCATCAAAGTTAACTGAAGTGTGGTGCACTCGGGCATACGACGACGATCATAGTCCCTCCCATTTCAAAATTCTGCGTATGCCTATGTACCGGGTAGCCATAATAAAACAGGAAGTGTTTGGAGCGCTAAGCATTTTTTTTAATAAATAACATTAACATCATATTATATTTTTGTGTTAATGTTTCTAATTTAACGGTTTCCTTGGTTTATGCATCAAAACTAAATAGTTTAAAAGAAAATAGAATTTTGTTTGTAGATTTCGTAAAAAGGTAGGTTGCCCAAATAAGGCCTGGTTCCAAATAAGGCCCATCCTTCGTTTTATTAATAGAACGTTGACAATTTACCAAGATTAGTTATGTTTCAAACAGGTCCTGGCTTCTAGTGGCTACACCAAAAATTAGGTCCGTTGAAGTGGACTATTTCGCCATGTTTGTTTCTGTTGAACAGTGAAAGTCGTCCAAAGCTTTGCTCGTTACTATTTCAACTTAATTTGAAAAATCGTCCCCATTTTTTGGCAACATAACATACATCGATATGTTTAATGTCATTTTAAAGTATGTCATCAGTAGAATAATGTAGAATAATTTGATATTTGAACATGAGCTCCAAATAAGGATCTTCAATTATATTTTCAAAACTGTTATTACAGAAAGAATTTCAAATGCAACTAATTCTAAATTCACTTTTATATATCAGCACACCTTAAACTACCTTTCAAGACAGTTTTCAGAATTTTCACTCTTGCAGTAGAAATATAAAAAATCTTTAAATATTAGGTGGGCCTTATTTGGTGCAGTTACCTTAATAAATTTACTTTATTTACTAATTAAACACAAATTGTTGATCAAAGAATGTTACAGTGTTTATTATACTACATAATAAAAGTTTTCTTCTTTGATTTCATTTCAGAAAAGCGTTTTATAAGTTCCTTCTTATCAATTATTGGTGCCTCATTGTTGTTGAAGGCAATCAATCCCAAAGCACTCAGTCTGTCTTAACCCATTGAGCTCCTCAGGTAACTTTTCATCCTCTTGAGTGCGGAAAATGATCTTTCGGCTAATGCAACCGTTACGGGTAGGGTTAGAAACAAGGTCAAGGCTGTTAGCACTTCAGGGAAACTGGAGGACATTATCTCAAAGTCAACAAACAAAAGTTTAGTAAGCTCAAAGACTGTCTTGCACTTAGCAATTTCTTCACCAAGACTTTCACGCAGTGAAATTAGTTCAAGACTAGAGAGGGTCCAATATCCTTTTAGGTAAATCTTCTGAAGGTTCTCAGCTCTTTCAAGGATCTCTTTTTTTGGAACCTTTGGAAACAACACAGAAAATTGTTGTATAACACGTTCAACAGCTGAAAACCTCTTAGTATTCTGACCTTTGATAAGATCAAGAAGCTTGTAGAAGACATTTATTTTGAACAGGTTATCTCCATCTGAAAATCTGTGGTCTTCGGCCAGCTCATCAAAGTGTTTTTTCACCAACGGCTGCCTCTTCTGAGGGAAAATAGGATCAACATTCCAATATACAGCGAGAGTTACAGCGTCCTCCTTCATGTCTTGGTATTCATTCCTCATTTGCAACAACCTCTCTCTGCTCCTTTGAAAGATCGTCGAAGCTCTCTCTAAGTCTGTTTCTTTTCCTTGGAGGGATTTGGAAGCAATATTCAATTGAGTGAAAACTTTCGACAGGATAGCAGTTATTATGACGAACGTCATTTAGCAGTTAACATGAAAATTGTTTATCAATTTCATCAACCTTCGCGCTTCTGACACTTCATCGAGCTTCTTAATCTTAAGGGAAATTTTCATAAGAGCTTTTAGAATGTCTAAGTATCTCAATTTGACAGCTAAAATTGAGTCGTGCCTTGATGCCCACCTCGTAGGATAAAGTTTCTTTAACGTGATTTCTGACTCATTTGTTATTGAAGAAAAAATGTCCCATCTGTTAAAACTATGGCCGAAGAAAACATACAATGATTAAAGAGCTGAGAACATCTTATAGTTGGCTACATCTCTTATAGTACGTACTGCATCATTACTCACTAAATTGAGGTTGTGTGTTGCACAGTGGACATACACGACAAGTTCTTGAATACCTTGTATTCTAGTCTGCAAGCCAGTGTAAGCTCCACTCATTATGGCTGCCCCATCATAGCCTTGACCACTACATTTCTTGTCTAGACCAAAGCCTTCCAAACAATTTATGACAAGGGAGGATAACCAATCTGCTGTTGA
>JAFIDM010009631.1:168669529-168680747 GCA_023159025.1 Thereuonema tuberculata | reverse complement strand
GAGTAATACAATGGTCCCATGTATCTGTTGAAGGAATGGCAAAAAAAAAAAAAAAAAAAAAAAAAGATTAAATCTTTGCGACAGTAGTTTTTTCTTTGGTTTGAGCTCCATACTCAACTCCACTTTTTTTTAGGGGGTGGGGGATGAATAATTTGGCATTTTCCTCAAGTACCAAAAAAAAAACAAAACAAGATGAGAGCAGCAATCCCAGTAGAGATTGCATAATGCCCCACAGCTTCTATACAGTGAACGTATGGATCACATAAACAGAAAGATATCCTTTCAAAAGTGAACTGTTGTGTAGATATGCCTATCATTTACTTGCCAGGTAATATTATCCCAGCTTAGAAAAGGAATGAAGATTACAAATATTGAGCCCTCCATAGGGACCAATAAACTAAGGAAAATATCATTTATTTCTAATCGTATATTAGTTTTCCACCTATTATTCCTAACATAATCAGGAAAAAAAAAGAGAGGAAAAAAAACAAAGAAATTAATAAATAATAATAATAATAATCTTAAATAAAAAAAAAGTTGACCCCCAAGCAGAATCAGGATTATAATAAAAATAGACCAATCAAAGACGGAAAATCAAATGACTAATCATGAATTTCTCGAGACGGACAGAATGTGTGGGGATATAAGGCTCCTGTATGAGCTTTGCTCTGTATAGAAGCTTAACACTAGCTATGGAACTGTGTGGTTATACAAAAAAAAAAAAAAAAAAATAACAGTAGTTATTATGCAACAAAAACAAACAAACAAACTTGCAGCTGTTGTAAATGCATGCTTTGTATTTACGTTCTTATTTTTCCAAGAATAATTTTGATCAGAACACTCATTTTGTTATAACAGCATTATTCAAATATTTTTGAACAAGAATAATTTTGTACTTGTAACTGCAAATAAAAATGTCTAGTTTCAACATGACAGAATATCATTTGCACTTCTCAAAAAATTCAATTAATGCTGTTAAAACAATGTTCCTTGATCACTTTCATTTATGTAGCTCAACACTTTCAATTTCAAATAATCATAATTATTTTTATTTATTATTATTTTTAGGGGATTTGGATGAATACAACTGACACACACACACAGTCAACATCAGTTAGAATTCAAAATATATTTTTAAGATGAGAATTCCACCTTTACACCAAAGATGTTTTAACAATACATGGAGATTTCAAACTCCATTTGTTTTGATTGATATAGTTAAATACACTGAAGTGCCAAAAAAACTGGGATACTTGTCTAATACTGTGTTTGGATAACGGCAGCAACACGATGTGGCATGGACTCCACAAGCGCTCTGTAATATTGTGGACACCAGTGTACACCATGCATCCTGCAGAGCGTTCCACAATCTTGTAATATTCGCTGATGGTGGATTCCTGGCAGTGATGGCACATTGAACTGCATCCCATATGTGTTCAATGGCATTTAAATTCAACAAACACAGGGCCAAGACATCATGGCCAACTCAGAGGAATGCTCCTCCAGCCATAATGTGTGACCTGTGCAGGGGTGCATTGTCTTGTTGAAAGAGGCCGCAACAGTTGAGTAAATGCAGGACATGGGTGGGTGTAAATGATCTGCAAGGATAGTGGCATAACAGCTACCCGTCAGAGACCTGCAGATGTATGAGGGTTTCTAATGTGTGCCAGCTGAACACACCCCATACGATAACTGAGCCATTACCACCCTATATTGTCCCTTGTAGGCATGGCATGTAGGGATCCAGTACCACGTTGGGATTTTGGCGCACCTGGAGTCGCCTAGCTGCCCAAAATATTGGAATAGCAATTTGCTGGACCAGGCTACAAGTTTTCAATCAATTGTGAGTCCAGAGCCTTGTGTTGTGTGGTCATTAATGGCATCCAGGTGGGTCTTTGGTTCAGGAACCAATAGAACACAGAGAACATTGCACTGTTCTAATGCCCCAAATTGAGTTGTGCAGTTATATGCGACAATGTTGCATGTGGGTCGGATGTTACGATACATGCCAGAAGCTACTGTCCACATTTGTCAAAGGCTTTTTTCGGCCACACTGGATGTTTTTCCTGATTTCGTGTAGTTCAGGTACACCTTAAAGTTGTTGATAGTGTTAATTTCAACTTCATCATAATTTTCGAGATGGAGTGACCCATCTCCTGGAGTCCTACAATCATTCCTCTTTTGAAGTCGCTTAAGTCGTGGTAAGCTGCCATCAGAGCTGCGAATGTTACTACTTGAGATTGCGAAGATATCTGCCATTATATTATAGGTATATATATTCACACACACACAGTGTGTTGCAAAACTCATGTGTCAAACAAAAACCAGGTGTAGGGGTGAGGAGAAGGAACGCGTTTTAGTGATGCATCCATGTCTGGAAACGACTAATTATGGCATACCCAAAGGTCGCGATTCCGGAGGATAACGTGTCCTGCAACGGCGCATGTGAAATGATAGCAGGTGAGTCCACCACCTGGTGTCCTGGCTGGCTGGTTCACATTGTTTGTTTCTTTTATTCAAATGTTTCAAGTGTAGAAATTATGAGTATCATTAGTTAGGTAGGCATGTAGTTATTGAGTGAGATAGTTACGTTATTTCTTCTGTTATCAGAATAATGACTGTAACAAAAACTATTGTTAGTGTTGTGACCGAAGACGAAGTATTTGGCATATTGAAAAGTCTTCAAATAAAACAAAAATAAATGCATAAAATAATACATTTATTAAAATAAACATCTGAATTTTCAAAAAGACATATACCTTCTTTTCTTCTTCAAAGTAAAAAACAACAACAAGTTACAAACAAATAGAGGAATACATTACATATGTATGACACTCATGAAATTGTGTTGTAACAAACAATACTTACAAAGTGTTACTCTCCAATTATCACCTTATTCTTACAATTTGAACATACATTATTAAACTCTTTGGCCATTTCGACAATAAAATTGTTTACTTCAACACCTTCATTTCTATTTATATTCATCTTTTTTGTATTTCTAATTAGTAAACTTTCCATAGTCTTCCTAGTTTTACAATCTTTTTCAATACATAAAATTTTGATTTCATTTTTTACACAATGATTTTTATTCATACAATGTTCAGCAAATTCAGATTTGTCCTTTAATTTGTGTAGTAGTGTTTTTTATGTAGTAATTATGTTCCAATGCACGTTCTTTTATTGTTCTTTTCAATATATAGAATGTCTAGAAGAGGGATGATTAAGAAGACTATTTGGCATATTGTTCGTGATATTTAAGTTGTGAATGCTCTCCTTCGAATTTTATATGAAAACATCAGCACTGAAGTATACCACAGGTTTGCAGGTATTTGCAAACCTAGGACTGCTGAACATAAAAGAAAAAAAAAAAAAAGGTTATTATGTAAGGTTAACATTGTATGAATACTGACAATCCAAATTAAATGACAAAACTGACTCTAAGACATGTGTGGTTTCGTACATGAGCGTCGTATGAGCAGCTGTCATTTGCTATGGTGTTATCCGTTGGGTTGGAAATAGGGTATGATATTATTGGTGTTTGCAAAGCGGAGCATGTGTCCAACACATTAAACCGACAACTGACGTGAAACTGTATGCAGGGTTAGTGTTTTGTTGACATAAATTGCATCAGTACTCGAAGTCCATTGCAGAACCTGTTACTCAGGTCACTACCACATCATTACCGTAGCTACAGGTAACTTAGTAACAGGTTCTGGAACGGATGTGAGTTCCTATGCAACTACAGGCCACATGGTACGTTATCACATGGTACAACGTTCATTGGTTGTCAAATAGGCTAGAACTACGTGTCGAGTCATGAGCTATAGCAGTTAGCTACATATGTGCATCTGGACGAACGTCGCTATGGCAGACGTGGCATTCTCCAACTTTGAGCTCCGCGACATGCATTTCGTGTACGAATGGGCCTCTGTGTACAGTATATTTATGTCAATAAAACACTAACCCTGCATACAGTTTCATGTCAGTTGTTGGTTTAATGTGTTGGATTATATGCTCCGCTTTGCAAACACCAATAATGTTGAACCCCATTTCCAATCCCAACCGATAATACCATAGCACTAGACAGCTGACCACGTGAAGCTTATGTACTTCAGTGCTGATGTTTTCGTATAAAATTCAAGGGGAGCATTCACAGCTTAAAAATCACAAACAATATGCCTAATATTTATCTTCAGTCACAACACTAACAGTAGTTTTTGTTAGACCCGTTATTCCGATAACAAAAGAAATAACGTAACTATCTCACTCAATAACTACATATTACCTATCTAACGACGCTCATACTTACTACACCGAAGCATTTCAATAAAAGGAATAAACAACGTGAACCGGCCAGCCAGAATGCCAGGTAACGGGCTCACCTGCTATCATTTCATACGCACTGTTGCAGGACATGTTGTCCTCCGGAATCGTGACCTTTGGGTATGCGTTCTGCCATAATTAGTCGTTTCCAAACATGGGTGCATCACTAAAATGTATTCCTTCTCCTCACCCCTACACCTGGGTTTTTTTTTTGACACACAAGTTTTGCAACACCCTGTGTATGTCTTTTGCTGGCTATTCCATTACTCACAAAGGCTTAATGGCATGAAATGGAAATGGTAGTGCCCTTTCTTAGTTTTTTGTTTTTTGCTTTTCAAGTGTTTACTGCACTGTTATTTAATTAAAAAAAATAAAAAGTCAGTGAACGATCCTGAATGCTATCCAAAGCTTGCTTTAGAATTCACTTATTATAAATTGCATTACTGAAAGAAAATGTTAATGTCAAAAAAATTTTAAAACAGAAATCTCATACATTTAACAATATATCATTTACAAACAAACATTTTTATCATATACAAACGCATACTATAAAACATTTTTTAATAATAGAGACAAACTAATAATAATAATAAAAATGTTGGTTTGAAAGCACAGTAAATTTTCATCAGCACTACTTGAACTAATGATATTACATCACATTACATCCAAAAAATTGTATCCATCAGTCTGTTATAGCCAAAGCAAAGAACCAAAGAAAAAAATTGTTTTCCCATGAAATTTACCAGACTTAAATTCACAGCTGCTACACTTCAACATGTGCTGCAACACAAGATACAAAGGAAATTTCTGATGATAATTCTCAAGATCTATCAGTATTCGAATGAAAAACTGCATTTAAAATGAAGTGAATTTTCATTAAGCAATATCCCATGCATAATGAAAATTATGATTAATTATTGAATACATAAAATTATTGATTGCCTTTTTGAAACTGGGCAGTGAAGCTAAAAATTCTAATAAAACTCCATTTAGAGATCTGAAAAATAATGAATTTATTACTAGAAAACTTGATTCTCACAAATTCATCCAAAATATTCCGAAGAATACAGAACAACAATTGAAAGACAGATATTTATCATTTGGGCTTTGAAGAGAAAGACTGATGAAAAGGTTTAATACTGATTCAAAGTGATAAACTGAGGTTAAAAAAAATGGTTTCAAATCATTAACTCAATTTTTGTCAAAATTGTCAGTGAGAATGCTGTTATTCTGAGATCATGCAGTGTTAAGTCTTTCCCTATCTCTGGGAACTGGCATTAACCGAATTCATGCCAGACAATATGGAGTGTGTGAAATTGTCGGACCTCTATTTAACGAAGTCGATAAATCTTGAAAAAAAGTTCGTTATATGGAAAATTCGTTAAATAGAGATTCACCTTTTAAAATTACTTTAAACTACATAAAACAGATTTAAAATAAATAAACAATATATATTATTAAAAAAAGTAATAATTTTAATGACATAAAGCATACATTACCACATGCGTACTTAAATTTTACTAATAAATGTTAATTTTGTCGTGAGTTTTTTGTTTTTTGAAAAAGTGTTTTCAATCATAGTACGTCTCGCATCTTTGCGATGTACCAAAAACCCATTCAGTATTTTCTTTAAATTGTAATCCACATCGGATTGTTTCAAATGATTTTAGCATTTCATCAAAAGAAGGTTTTTTTGATTTCTGCATCATGATCATTTCCATTTTTATTCATCTTCATCGCAATTCATTGCTGTATTGTTTTTTTTTAACACTGTCCAAAATATCCGATTCAGTTAGTGTTTCAGAGGTCTCAACTTCAAAATCAAGTGAAAAATCATCATCAATCAGCACATCATCATTAATTTCTTCTTTTTCCCTCAGCTGTATCCACATTTCTTTCATTTCCTCTAAAGAAATATTAATAATAAAAACATTTCAAGGAGGAAAAAAAAAATAGATACCACGAAAAAGTTCGTTAAATAGAAAATGCACTTCGCTATTTGAAGGTTATTTTACAAAGAAATTAGCAAAATGTTCTTGGTTCCAAAGAAAAGTTCGCAAAATAGAGGTTCGTTAAATAGAGGTCCGACTGTACTTAGATTACTAGAGCAGCAAGATATTCATTTATGGTGATCCAATTTGTTGAATATAGGCAAGTAAAAGACTAAATAATAAAAAAAGATACTCACAAATATATTCCTTCATCTGGGGATCCAGAGTAGTTATCATTGTGTCCACAGAATTCTAAAATCCATTTAAAAATTTGATTACCTTACAAATTATGAAACAGTTTTCAAAATACTTCAAATTTCAAAGCAAATATGCAACCTCCACAATTTTAAAGGATAGGCTAGCTGAAATCAGTAATCTTCAACTGTAAGAAGCTTTGTAATAAAAATTACAATTCAGAAATAAAATTTAGGACTTTTCTAAAATGAATAATTTGTTATATAGTCATCACACATTAGCTGGGTCAAAATAAATTTTAGGTGTCAGCAGTTAATAAACTGTACAGATTATCAAAATAAAAAAGAATGGGCGTTTATTTTGAAAATTTGAAAAACCAAAGAGAACACAGCTTAAAATGTGTGATCATTATATTGAAAGTGTCACAGATCTTAAATAAGTACAAATTTTCTATAGTAAAAATAGTTTAATAGAAAAAATAAAAGTTTTTGATTCTCAGTAACAAAGAAAGAAATAATGTAACTAGGAACTTATGTATGAGAAGTTTTGGAAATTTATAATAATTAGGATATAAACTTACTAAGACAATTTTATCAAAATCATCATCTGAAGAAATTACAATTACAGACAGTCGAAGATAAGAAGAAAAAAAGTTCACTAGAAGAATAATAAAAAATAATTCCACTAATATCTGAAACATCACACATTTACCTATATATTCCAAAAATTATGCAAAATAATCGAACACAAGAACTGACATTTCGCTAACTGACTGGGTCTAAAGGCCGCTACAGATGTAACTCCATGCTTGACAAGCATGTTTGATCAAGCATTTTGTACAAGTATGCTTGAGCGTCTGTATGGAAAATTTGCGCAATCTTTGTGATTGTACAAACAGCTTGAATACTGATTGAAATTTCATCTGCATGCTTGACAAGCTGCGCTTGCGCAAGCAAAATTGAACGTGTGTATGTTGTTTGTGCAAGCAAAGGTCAGTTGCGACTCAGCTCTCGGCCGAGACGCATCTATCCATAGTTTGCAACATGGCTAGTGATTTGCGGAAAGGAAACAGAGAAGTATTAGAAGAGTTCATTCGAGTTTACCAAAGTAATCCTTGTCTTTGGCGGATTAAATCAAAAGATTACCATGATAAGACTAAGAAAGAAGCAGCTTACAATGTATTATTAGAAATATATAAAGGAATTGATCTAAACAAAAGATTCAAATAAGTTCCTTCATTCATTCGCAGATAATTATGTCAATCATTAGGATGTATTTTCAATTCACTCAGTAAGTTAATGTGAGAATAGGTTTTTCTTTTCAGTAACCAGTCTTTACACCACATGCCACGTTTCTTCTTTCGTGTTTTTCTTTTTAAAACCAGGACACAGCAAAATACAAGGTAATACAGTACTAAGCATTTAAAATTATAGTTGGTAATATCCATGCTACAATGTCACAATATAAACATGACAATACAGTGGAATATTAATTGTTACTGGCAAGCTTTCCGCTCCTAAAGTCTGGATATCTCTTCCGGTGATCACTGACATTCTGCAGAAGAAAGTGATTTTGCTTTTCATCCAGGGTGTGCAATCTATTATATTCCTCAATCAGGGTAACTCCGCATTCTGTGTTAATGCATTTTATGTACCAGATGCACTTTTCCATGGCAATGGAAGATCTTTTCTCTCGATTTACCTCGTGGCAGAGAGATAATGATCCAGAGAGTGCCATCGACTTACAGTCTTTTGCCGATGACACGATAGTCATAAGAGCCCCTTCCATTAGAAAAATAGAAATTTCATGGGATTCTTTTTGGCCAATCTTGAGCCTGTGGGCACATGATAATAAACTCTCAATTAACAAAAAGAAAATGGCAGCACTGTTCTGTCCATGCAGGAATGTTACCAAAAGACCCTCTTAAAGGTTTCGAATGGCAAAATTAATTTTTTTGAAAATTTGAAATACTTACAAATACTTACATACTTTAGCTCGAATCTTACATAGATGGATCATTTATGTGGTATTAGGGAAAAGATTGCCGTTAATGCTCACAGGCTCATGTTCATTGCTCCTAAAAATGGAGGGATGGCTTCAAAGATTAGGAAATTAATCTTCAATTTTTTAAAATTCGGCCATTAAGCCAAAAATTCTCTATGCGGCCGAAGTTTGGAGCGACTCTGCTAATAAATCTATTCTTAAGAGAAATTTAGATACTACTGTGAGACTATTTCTAATAGCTATAGCTCGAACATATAGGACGGTTTTGATGAAGCCTTATATGTCCTATGTGTATTGTTCCCATATGGATTCAAGCACAACAGTTATTTTTTCATTATAATCGATTTTCAGAGTGAAAACTATGAACAGACAGTAACTCCTTCTTTTTGGGTTCACCCTGCTTTTATTAACCCATTACCTATTAAAATGTGGGGAGACAATGAACTCTCATTTAATATAAAAATTTTCACTGATGGTTCTAAGGGTGAGGCCGCGATGGTTTCTCTGTCGTCTTTAAAGATACACATAACAAAACTTTAGATATTTATCGGCAACGTCTCCCTGATGATTCGTCTGTTTTTCAGGCGGAGTCAGGACCCATCTCTTATGCCATCAATGTGTGTCTTGACCTATGATGCAAGAAACATATCCGATCGTCGCAGACGTGTCTGGAGATGCCCAGGGCAGCGTGCCGATCCTGCTTTCACTACTGCACGCCACACAGGCCCTCAACCAGGAGTTATGGTCTGGGGTGCCATTTCCCTTGATAGCCGGACCCCTTTGGTCGTCATTAGCGGCACACTTACAGCACAGCGGTATCGCAATTATCTCTGATTCTCAAGCTGCCCTGATTGCAATTTCTAATTGCTCCTATTCTAACAAAATGATCAGAGATCCTCATGTAAATATCAGGGAACTTTTAAATAACAGTGTTGCGATACAGTTATTGTGGGTCAAGGCTCACATTGGCATATGTGGTAATGAAGAGGCTGACAGGGAGGCCAAGCAAGCCTCCTCGTTGGATGATATCTCCTTTCCCCGTCCTTTGCCGCGGTCTTTCTCTCACTGTATTACATACCAAGATCAAATTTCCATTTGGCAGGGACAGTGGAACAATTCTTGTAAGGGTAGGCCACTTTTTAGATTTATCAACAGAGTTAATGACGGAGTACTCTTTTCAGACTTCATCGTTAATCAATTTTTAACCGGGCACGGGGCTTTTAATTCTATATATATATATATATAAACTCGGTTCATGGCGTCAGGTGTCGCCTTCCGAAAGAATCTGCAAGAAGTCTATTCCAGGTCTTCCGATCAAGGGTCCATTCCTCTTCCAGACTTCTAATCTTCATTGCTTTTTTAATATCGTCCATCCAAGCCTTTCGTGGTCTTCCTCGTTTCCTTTTTTGATTTGTTTTATAATCAAAAGCGATTTTGGGCAGTCTTTCGTCACTCATTCTTTTAACATGACCAAACCAAATTAATTGTTTTCTTTGAAGATCATCCAAAATGTTTCCTTTTATTTTCATCATTTCTTTGATTCTTTCATTTCTTATTCTTTCTATTCTTGATACCCTGCATGATCTTCTTAGGGCATCCATTTCCACTGCCGCTAATTTCTTTTTATCTGTCTCCGTAATTCTCCATCCCTCTGCCCCATATAACAAGATGCTCTTTACAATAGAATTGTATATATTATACTTTCTTTTCCTAGAGACCTCTTCACTCCACCAAATAGAATTTAATAGTTTTATAGCCTTCCTTCCTTGACAAATTCTGTTTCTAATTTCTTGTGAGTCTCTGCCTTCTTTATTAATGTGAACTCCGAGATACCTATAATGCTCACAGCTTTCTATTTTTCATGTTATTATTTAGATTTAGGTCCGTCTCATTTCCTCCTATACATAGATATTTAGTCTTACTAATGTTCATGTATAGTCCCCATTTCTCATATTCTTCCTTAATTTTTATCGTCATTCTCTCTAAATCATTTTTACTCTTTGCAATTATGACTTGGTCATCGGCGAACTGCAGAGTAAACATTGACGTTCCTTTCACATTAAGTCCCAATCCTCTGCAGTTTTCTTTCCAAACATTTAATGCTGCTTCAACATAAATTTTAAAAAGTGTTGGGGAGATACAACATCCCTGTCTAAGTCCTTTATCTGTTATAAAGCCTTTTGATAATCTTTGGCCTACTTTAATCTTTGTTTTTGATTGTCTGTAAAGTTCTTGAATTGCTCTAATAATATTTAAATTTATGTTTATTTCCTTTAATACATTCCATAATTTTGCGATTGGAACATTATCATATGCCTTCGTTAGATCAATAAACAGAAGATGAATTTGATTTCCCACCGTCATTTCCTTTTCAATAATTTGTTTAAGACAAAATATATTATCCATACATGATCTTCCTGCTCTAAATCCACTTTGTTCTTCACTTTCTTTCATTCTTATTTCTTCTTCAAGAAAATCTTTTAAAATTCGTCCATACAGTCTACTAAACGATGCTGTTACAGTAATGCCACGGTAATTTTCACATTTCTGTCTGTCTCCTTTCTTATAAATTGATGTTAAATATCCAATTCTCCACTCTTCTGGTGTTTCTTCTCCGTTTAAGCATCTTTCGAATAATTGTATAATTAATCTTAGTAATTTATCTGTTCCATTTTTGATCAGTTCTGCTGATATTCCACCGG
>JAFIDM010009631.1:168612796-168646443 GCA_023159025.1 Thereuonema tuberculata | reverse complement strand
CAGAAGGTTGCATGTTGGATTCCAGTAGATAACTTGTAGAAATTATTTCTATTTTTGTAAATTACAATAATTGCACCAGACCGAAAGAGAAATAAAAGATTTTCGTAATATAGATGCAATTTTCAGTCGCTTTTGAGCTACAAATAGTGAGCTTTCAGTATTCTACTTAATAGAAATAGTGCTTCTTTCTTTCTTGAGTCTCTTTTTTTTATTTCCATTGATACTTTACAGTGGTTTTTGAGTTAGAAATAGTGATTGTTTTTGAGTAACGAATAGCGATTTTTCAGTATTCTACCTAATAGAAATAGTGAAAATTATCTATATCTATTAGCTAGGCCATCAGATTGTTCGATATAGATATTTGAAGAAGAGATTTCAGATGGACGTTAGTTGATATAGATGATAAATGAAGATCATAGCTTGTATACGAAATTCTTCGCAACAAATTGATTGTGAGTATTCTTTAGAGTGAAGATAACCAAATTCAATTGAATTGTGACTCAAAGACCTAAAGTTGTATGTGAGTTAAGACAACGTTTTCCAATTATATGGCAACTTTATTTAGAGTTTGTCCTTGAGCTTTATTGATAAATATCGCATAAGAAGGTCTGTTTGAAATTGTTTTCTTGTGAAAGTGAATGGAAGTAGATTACCGCATGGTTCCATAGACATCCTATGGATGAAAACAAAATCTCCTTTGTGAGTTCTGTTATAATTTCGGTTTCTATGAGATCATTATCGAATGAACAGCATTTAAGTTGAGTTCCATTGCAGTATGCAAACTTGGGATTGATGTTTCGCAACAATATTATTGGAGATGCAATCTTCAATGACAAACGATGTTGAGGAATTCCGCTGAGATTCAATGCGTTCAGACACTTGGGCATATAGAGATGTTCGTGTGGTGAATTATCAGAAGTCTCAATTTTATTCGCACTTGTATTGTATGCTCTGTAGTCTCTCCTTGTATTCTTAGACTTATCATTCGATTGATGTTATCGACACTCTCGTTCATCTCGTTTATCCAATTCCAATTGATACTTTTCAGGGGTTTTTAAGTTACAAATACTGATTTCTCAGTATTCTACCTAATGACGTACTGCGTCTTTCTTTTTTGACTTTCTTTTTAATTACAATTGTTACTTTTCAGTCAAAGTCAGTTCAGTTTTGACAGATAAGTCAAAAAAGCAATATGAAGATAGTTGAAGTTCCCATGGCCTAATGGGTAAGATGTCTGACTTCGGATCAGAAGGTTGCAGGTTCGATTCCTGTCGCGGATGTTTCATTGAAAAAATTCTTTCTATTTTTCATTCTCACAGAAAACTGCGCCGGACAGACACACAGACAGACAGAGAAATAAAAAATTTTAGTAATATAGATTCTATTAGTGATATTATTAAAAAGTGCAAGATTTACATTTATGGTGATGATGTAATACTAATAAGTAGCAACCAAAATCAAACTTTTACTTCAATAAATCTTCAACAAGATTACTCTTCAATAAGAGTAAAATATAAAATTTTGAATATAGAAGAAAAGTTTATTTATAATGTAGTATTGAAAAATATATATAAATATAAAAACATCAGAGAAAAATACTCTTCTGAAAACAAAACAAGACTTAGTTAGTTGAAGATTTTCAATATTCCTACTATAAACAATAAGCTTGGATTTAGAATAAATGAATATACTTACTCAAAAATATTTAGACAAATAAATTGGAATAATTATAATTGTAATAATTTTAGAGAAATCAAAAACCAATTAATATGTGATGTAGTCAATAAAAATGTAGTAAAAAACTTCTAATCTATTGTTTAACATTAATTAAATTTTGTTTTGAAAAGACACTATTAAACTTTCCAGCACCTATAAAACAGGAGTAATTCTGTAATTATACCTAATAGGACTGGTAAACATTAAAAAAAAAAAAAAAATCTAGAGCAGTGGAGCAGTCCAAAACTTGTGTGCTCTGGCTCCGCTCCAGCTCCGGGCAAAAACCCATTGCTCCACTGCTCCGTGCTCCGTGCTCCAGCATCGGGCTCTGCTCCAAAGCCCTGGTTTAGATAATGTTAATTCAGTCTTTTTTGAAGTATTTACTATATTTTTCTGACTGCTGTTAATATGAAAGAGATTTTTAAGGAAAGTATGTTTGGACTAAAATTTGTAGTTGTAAATCAGATGGTTAATAGGTTTACACACAGAATTTTAATAAAAACTTGATATAAAGGGTGATTTAAAACTATTCAATTATTTTTAACATTCAATTTCAGTGTTTTTAGTGAAGGAACATTTAATGTGTATATAATAAAACATGAAAAAAAGAGAAATACAGAGAATGCACAGTTTTTCCCTTTCACACCTTGATTCCTATTGAATCTGGGACATTGGAGAATGTGATAAAATATTTAAAGTTTTGTTATAATTTAGAAAGTTACATTTTTAATTAAAATTAAAATTGATGCAATGTTAATTGATATTATCAAGAAGGATCAGCAAAGTTGGTATTCCAACAGGATGGAGCTCTTCCGCATTATGCAGTGCCTGTTCGACAATGTTTAGATCAAAAGTTCCTGGGTCACTGGATTGGAAGGAGAATTGAAAGGTCCCCATGATCGCCAGACTTATCGCCATTGTATTTCTTTTTTGAAGTGAAATTTTACGCAATGCAACCAGCGTGTTTAGAAGATTACGGCAATGTATTGTCACCAAATGCCCTAATATTAGTGCAAAAGTGCTACAGAATATTTGACAATGTTTTGAACAAAATCTTTATTATTGTAGGGAAGCTGGTGATAAGCATTTCCAACATTTAATAAAATGACACATAAGTAACTACTTTATCATTTTGTTTTGTTTCGTACAGAATTTCTCAATCACTATTGCTTCCATTTTGAAAACGAAAATACATTTCAACATGAAATTTCATGAGCTTTTCAACATTGTATTACTTGGCCACCCTTTCCATTAAAAACTTTAGGGATAATGTACACTCCCCCCACCCACCCCAGCTTAGGAAATGAACTGCCATGATTAAAAATACCCAAGACCATTGACCCTCTTGAAAATAAAGTTGACATGTCCGATTAATTTCCAAAACAATGTGCAGAAATGACACCAAACACAACTGTTTCGTTTTCAGTGGGCCACCCTGTATATTAATCAAGTTTTCATGTTGTATGATTTTAATCTGCTATTCAGATGATCCTTGTATTTTTATTGCAGCTGAATGTTTAAATTAAAATAAAAGAATTTCAATTAAAAGTTTAAACAAAACTCTTCATTCTTTTAAAAATAAATTAATTTTTGTTGCAGATGGTCGAAATGTATTTGTTATTCCATTTTTAACATTTTAAAAATAATAAATAAATAAATGCTCAAAATTTGTTCGGAATTCTGAAAATTAATCATTTTGTTCAAGAATGAAATTTGTATCATAATTCTCATACTTCTTATCATATATTGAAAATAGACACAATAAAACTTACAACTCCTTTACTTGACATTCTATATTTTTTTACTTGACATTCTATGTTATTGAGTAAAGAATTGTATGAAGAGAATATGAAAGAAAATTGGTTATTTTATAAAGTAAGGAAAAAGAAGTTATGGTTACAGAAGAAAAATAAATATAAAAGAAGAATAAATGAGGAAGACAAAGAGAAACATAGAAGATTTTGTAAGGACTCTGAATATATAGTTAATATTAGTAACAAAAAGTTAAGTATAAAAGATGAAATAGCTCTGAACAAAGGATTGGATTTCAACATTAAAGGAAAATTTAATAATAATGCTATAATTTCCGAAATAGGAAAAAAGATTTGGTATTTAAAAGAAAACAAGGAAAACATTTTCCAAGTATATAATAATTTAGATTATAATAATAAGGAATATCCTAATATAGCTCAGAGGGAGATATACACCATTAACAAATTAATAAAAGATAAGGATTTGATAATCAGCAAATCTGATAAAGGTAATAAATTAGTAATCATGAATAAAGAAGATTACGATAAAAAAGTTATAGAGTTATTAGAATCTGATGCATTTGCTGAATTAAATGAAGACAATACCATAAAATTATATAAAAAAGTTAAAGAAAAATTCTTTTGGCTCTCCTTTGCAAAATTTGGGTAGGTTCTTAAACTCCATTTTGAAATATATGAAACTTGATAAACCTGAATTGATTTTGAAGAACACACAGGAAATGGTAAACACTATAGAAGAATACAGGGATAATAATACTCATAAGGCTATAAAATTAAACACTTTAGACGTAGAGTCGATGTACACTAATATCCCAATCAAAGAAGCTTTGGAAATAATACAAAGTAAATTTACTGAAGAAATTAAAGAAAGATTCAAACTTAACAAAGATTGGTTCATGAATTTGATTAATTTAATTGTAATAATAGCTATTTTATGTATGGAGAGAAAATATACATTCAAAATAAAGGATTCCCTATGGGGAGTCCAATCTCAGGTTCAATATGTAATATTTACTTAAATAAATTTGAAAAAGATAATATTATGGAATGGAAAGAAGCTAAATTTCTTTACAGAAGATATGTTGATGACATTGTTATAATCTGGGAAGGAACTAGAAGACAATTTGACAGATTTTTTAACAAAATTAATAATATACATGCAAATATAAAATTCAAAGTAGAAGAAGAAAAAGAAGGGTGTATCAAGTTTTTAGATATAAAAATTAAAAAAGGTGATTCTAAAATGATACAATGTGAATATTACAGGAAGGAAATTCAAAGTAAACATATGCTAAACTTTAAATCAAACCATTTAATGTCTACAAAGAAAGAAATTATAAAAAATCATCTAAGACGTATAACCAATTATACTCTTGATAAGACAATTTGGATAGAAAAAATTAAAGAATTAAAGGTAATACTAACAATTAATGAGTATCCCAAAGATTTCATAGAATGTACCATTAATGATTTTTTCAGAAAAAGAAAATTTGTAAAACCAAAAGAAAATGAAGAAAAAAACTAAGAACTATGTTAAATATCTACAATTACCTATAGGGATTAATATAAATAAACAGGTAAAAGAATTATGTAAAAGTAATAATACAAAGATCATTTACTATAAGGACAACACCCTATTCAAAAAAGAAAGGATTAGGAAAAAAGACAGTCGATTAGACAGGATGGGTATTATTTACGCATTAAAATGCAGAGATTGTGGGGAGATATACATAGGAAGTACGGGCCGAACAGTAAGAGAGAGGGTAAAAGAACACATGACGGCGTATGAAAAGAGAAAGGTAAACATATCGGAATGGGCTAGACATTGTGTAAACAAAGGCCACTGCCCTGATCCTATCGTATATAATGTGTTCAGTGTAAAAGATGAAAATAAAAGGTATAAGTTAGAATCCTGCCTAATTAACAGCTGCATCTGTATGAATAAAGACAGATCGCTAAAAGTGAACAATATATCTGAGTTTCTTCAAGAAGTCTTTGAGTAGAAACAGGAAAGTGAGAGAATTTTTAATATTAAAATGAAAAATTAATTATCACATCAACATGTCTGCTCAAATTATTTTGTAATTGTTTGGTTTAATTTGTAATTGTTTTGTGGTATTAATATTATGGATTATTGAAAAGAATTTGTTATATTGATGTGTGGTCAAAATGAGAGAGACAGAGTCAAAGGTTCAGCATAATTACACACACACATTTACAATTTTATTTACAGTTTATATACAAGATTATATAGGTCAACGGATTCTGAAATCCAGGTTAATACAGTTCAAAGATATATAGATCGGATTCTCAAATCCAGGTTAATATTTTGGATTCTCAAATCCAGGTCGCTCTCAGTTTCCTGTGCGGTCCGTCAGGAAGGGCGTGGTCCGTTAGGAATGGGAGAGACGAACTCGGATTCTGAGAGCTCTCGGCTTGGCCAATCACAGCGCGGCCTTCGACGCTGGCGTCTGGGGGTCTCTGTTGGAGCTCTCTTCGCGGTCCGCCTATATTGCGTCATCGCACCTCGTTGACAACGCATCAATTTAAACGATTTGTAATATGATAGGTTTATATAATTGGTGATATGATGTAATTGTTACAGTTTACTTTATTATATTTTGTGTTGAATAAGAAGAGAAAAGTTTTCTCTTTCTTATTTTCTTCTTTATTTTATAATTTGTATCATTCCTGAGGAAGTCCTATAGTAAAGACGAAATATAGAATGTCAAGTAAAGGAGTTGTAAGTTTTATTGTGTCTATTTTCAATATATGATAAGAATGAAATTTGTTTCATTAATTAGTGAATTTAATTTACATGAAATATGGAAGTGCAAGGGCCTTCACTATTAAGAACTAGGACCAACATAATATGAACCTCTTCATTTAAATATTCTTAAACCAAAAATATATAGCATAAATTGAATCATATAATTTACAGTTTGTTGAAAATATCTATTAATTTTTTAGTTGAATTTGAATTACTGAAGATTTCTTCCTTGTGTGTGTGTGTATATATATATATATTAATTTAAGAAAATAAATATAGAGTGTGGGATAGGGTTGCCACCTCTCCGGGTTTCAGTGAGTTATCTCCGGGCTCCGGGTTTAATTATTATTTCTCCAGGTTGTGTAAGTAAAATTGAATATGTACATATAAATAATAAAAATATAAATAAAATTAAAAAACAAAACTCAAATTTATTATAGTTAGAACACGGTAGAGGGTTGAAAAGTAAAAATTCAGATATTTCCGACGTTGCAGAACATTGTTTAAAATTAGGGCATGTCATCGATCCAAACGTTAAAATTATGTTTAAAGAAAGATTTAAAATTAAAGGAAAATTCTATGAAGCTGTATTATTAAAAACGCTAAACTACTACTCCGTAATCATTAGAATTGTATTTAATTTGTAGGAATGTTGAATTTGTTAATTTATATAAATAAAAAAAATTGCATGTGTGTGGGGGTTTTTTTTTGGGGGGGGGGTTAGTCATCGTCTCCGGGCGAGACTTACTTCTGAAGTGGCAACCCTAGTGTGGGCACAAAAGAATGGTGGGGTTTCAAAGACACGTATTTTCGTTATTGCTTAGTCATGACATCTCTCAATTGGAAGTGCAACTGTCCAAGTTAGATGTCTGTCACAAAGGTCCCACACCTTTAGTCATCCAGCACACATCCAAGCAATAGTCTTAATTCCTGCCAGGCTCGATGAAGCATGTCCAATGCAATGACTTCCACAGCATGGGTGATCCATTCCTTGATATCAGTGAGGGTCAATCCATACCAAACGGTCCAGAAAACATTAAATTGGTTGCTCGACCATTTTTTAAAAAATTGATTTTTTTACTGTTGTTACCCCTATGCGTGAGTACCCCAAAACAGGCATTATTTTTTTTTATTTGATTTCGTTTAAAAATGGCGTTTATTTTTGTTTTAGGGTTTCCTGCATTTTTGGCCTTTGCAGACAGTTGCGGTAATTTTGATAACTCAGCTAAGAAAAATGATAGAAAGCTGTGGTAAACATCATTATTTTCAGCACATTCTAAACTACATTTTACGTCCTATACCATTTTACCATATCTCTAACACAAATGGCTGAAATTTAGAACCGAAACTGATATTCGCTTTTGAATAAAAATCAAAGTTCCGGGTTTTTTTTGAGCAGGAAGGAATAAAATAGCAAAGCTATAAATTTTTTTGAGAAACGATATACCATCCAAAGGTTTAACAAAAAATTTTCAGCTCTGTTACTGGCTTCCTAATTAAGTTATAGCGCTTTAAAAATGCTCTTTTTTCATTTTTTTCAAAGTTTGAGCCCCAATATCTCTGATGGGGGACCTAATAAAAATTTGATATTTACAGTATAAAGAGAACTTTAGGAGAGGTATCTGTGAAAAAAATTTTGAGTTTGATTTTAGAGTTAGATACCTATGTATCTAACACAGGTTATCCAACTAAAAAATCAAACTCAAATATCAAACTCAAAATTTTTTTCACAGATACCTCTCCTAAAGTTCTCTTTATACTGTAAATATCAAATTTTTATTAGGTCCCGCACCAGAGATATTGGGGCTCAAACTTTGAAAAAAATGAAAAAAGAGCATTTTTAAAGTGCTATAACTTAATTAGGAAGCCAATAATACAGTTGAAATATTTTTTGCTAAACCTTTGGATGTATATCTTTTCTCCAAAAAATTTTTAGCTTTGCTATTTCATTCCTTCCTGCTCAAAAAAAAATCCGGAACTTTGATTTTTGTTCAAAAGCGAATATCAGTTTCGGTTCTAAATTTCAGCCATTTGTGTTACAGATATGGTAAAATGGTATAGGACGTAAAATGTAGTTTAGAATGTGCTGAAAATAATGTTTTTTAACACAGCTTTCTATCATTTTTCTTAGCTGAGTTATCAAAATTACCGCAACTGTCTGCAAAGGCCAAAAATGCAGGAAACCCTAAAACAAAAATAAACGCCATTTTTAAACGAAATCAAATAAAAAAAAAAAAAATAATGCCTGTTTTGAAGTACTCATGTATAGGGTTAACAACAGTAAAAAAATCAATTTTTTTAAAAATGGTCGAGCAACCAGTGCTGGACCGTTTGGTATGGATTGACCTGTGATGGATCTGAGCATTGGGGTTATATACATTGTCTTGCACATACCTCAATAGGAAGAAGTCACATGATGTTAGGTCAAGGGATCTTGGTTGCTATTGCAATGCATCTGTATTGTTGTTTTCATCTGCACTTTATTAATACACTTAATATACTATGATTGTCAGCGATTGGCAGTTCTTCATAAAATTCTGATTCAAAGCTTCATTCACACCTTAGTTCTTATGTAAACATCTGTAGTTAACTTATTCATTGACTTATGGCAAATTTTCCTGGTCTGATGTTGCACTACATGACTTAGATTATCTGATTTGAGTAGCGATTCAAGATAAGTTAAAAGATGCACTGAGTTAGTTTCTTCACATAATCACATGGAACTAGTTCAGTTCTCTGAAAAGCACTTATTTAAATTCATATACTACAGTGCAAAAATGCAGAGAATAAAATTGAATTGTAAAGAATCAAATTAATCTTATTTGCATATTAATTAACAGATGTTATTAACAATGTGTTCTGTTTTATTTTAATTTTGCTTAAAAATCTTAATAAAATGATTTTGATTTAATTGATTATTACTTCAGCCGGACAATGAAGAGTTAGATGCTAGTGATGAAGAAGAAGAAGAAAGTCAAGAAAGTCTGGTAAATATCTTTCATTATTATAATTCTAAATTTTAATTAATGTGGCAATAATGATGGTGTTGTATTCTTCTAATTTAAATGTTTGTATTTGTTTTAAATAAAAAAAGAGTGCATTGATATTACATTGGGGTAAATAAATGATGTACTTTAATTGCCATGTTGAAATCGTTCTAACTCAAACATACAGAATTTCATCAATTTGTGACGTCACTGTTGTTAATAGTACATTGTTGTAACTCCAAACTTGTCTATGATTGAATTCTTTGGAAAAACTAATGCTAACCATGAAACAGTTTTCTGAGATATTTTTCTGAGTTTTCTGAGATATAACCATGAAACAGTTTTTTCAGAATTATTTACAAAAAAAATTCGTTATACTCTAAATGTAATACTGTAGGAAAATTAAAAGGTAGTGATTTCATATTTATTAAAATTCAAGTTGAAATAAAGGGAAGCACACATTTTAAGTTTGAAAAAATATATTAAAGAAATTTCGAATACTTTACATAATGGATTTTATTCAGACTGACGAAAAAGCCCTGTGCAAGGGCTTGAAAACCGGTTTCTGTAATGTAAAGTTGTTGAAGAAATTTAAATTTTATTTCCCCAATAATAAAAATTTAAATTAGTTTAAGTGTGAATTTAATTAAAAGAAATTTATTTTGTGCTTGAAAAGAAATTTAATATTTTTTTTTTATTCGAATTAAGGAGTTTAATTTAAATATGTAAATTAAGCTATTACGTTAAAGGTGTGATCATGTGATAGCGATGGAGAACAGTAGTTGACTTGAATCTTGAAGTTTGAACTGAACGGGTGCGTTGAGAAGGTTGGCGGCAAAGCTAACCAGACCTGATATATAATGGAACCGGCCACCACAGCTGAAGGAGCGGAGTAAGTGTAACTCTGGAAATTATATTTGGCAATATTCAATCCGAATAGAACAGTAAGAAAATAATATTAATTTCGAATTGAAGCGATTCAAAGAAGACAAATAGAACTGTATTTAATTATTAATACGTTACCAGTAAGGAACGTCCACTCTGAAGAGAGGAGACATCGAAGACAAGCTCATAAGCTTATCAGAGACTATCGTTTCTAAAGTAAAAAGTAAAAACTAGAAGTTGTGGATTAAAGTCGATTATTATATTAATGAAGATTGAATTAAAGTTGAAGATTAAGATTGTAGCGATAGAAGTTTATCGTGAGACAGATTTCAACTTTATTTGAGATGCCGGAACATTCCATTGGATTAGTAGGTGAAGGACTATTAATTAATGATATTATATTATTGCAAACCGCAATATAAATACGGAGAAATTACCCGGACTAATATTGAAACCATTTTCCTAACATTAAGGAGTGCAGCCGTTTTAGGAGAAGAATAGAAGCAAGAGAAGTTTTGAACAGTTTAAATCTAAGAAGAGAGTGAATAACGAATTCCATTCCTAATATTGGAATATTTAAATTCAGGCGAGAAACTCAGGACTTAGATAAAAATATAAGGAAGAAACCATTCCTAGAATTCAAAGCCTGACTTCACCGTTGCAAAGTAATACAGGAAGATTTGTAATTCCGAATAATTATAAGGAGTAATTGAAAACTCTAACCCAACCGGGATTTCCAACACGGAGATACGAAGTGTGAACTTTAGTTATTTGTGCCTACTAAAGTGAAAACCAGCTTCAAGGAAGAACGAAGAGAGATCGTCAGTGAAGACCACTCTATAGAAGAGTATTAGTGCAAGATATAGTGTGTGTGAATAAGATATCCTAGTGCAAATATTAAAAGTGAAATTAAGAACTATTTAGTGCCAACTTCAAAGATTGAAGTAATGTGTGTTTCAGTGGTTACCAGATGTCAACGGTCCTTCCGCAGGTGAAAGCCATTGAAGACGACAAATTGTAAGTACTGATATTCTTTATTCTTAAAAGGGAATAAGTGCTCAGAGGTTTCAAGAGAAAGAAACATAAATATTAGTGAATCAACTATGGTCAATGCAGTAGATAGTTTTTTGTTTAAGTAAAATATTTCAAATTGATGAGCGATAGTTTAGTATTGTTAAAGTTAAACAATACCAGATTTGAAAGTTATTCACATAGGTGAAAAAGTCCATTATTATTATCAGTATTGTAAATATTAATACAACTGATTAAAAGTAAACTGATTAGTTATAGGAATATAATTGAAGGTCTCATACAAGTGATAAAGGCTTATCAATTGAGGGAATAATAAGTTATGCTCACTTCGGTGAAAAACCATGAGTAAAAATTAAATAGTAAAAATAACTAATATTGTAAAGAGTTCATGGTGTTGAATAATCATAAGTCATGTGTGTACATAGTTGTGATAAAGTTAATTAGTAATAAATAGGATAGAAAACTTAAGAGCCATTGATCACATTTATATGAGTTATTGTTTTATTGAAGTATAAAAAGATATTTTATGATATTAATCATAAAGTTATGGTTAGCGAATGTAACAAGCATTGTTACCTAGCATTGTTGAATGTCAAGTAAAACTTTGAAAAGTATTGTACCATTAGAATTTAATTTTTACAATATTAAATTATTTTTAAATTTTTCATTGTCTCTGCATTACTATATCGGTACGCTCTACTAAACCAGTATGCGTTCTGTGATCAATATTCGCAACAAAAGTATTCAAAATTTCTTTAATATATTTTTTTCAAACTCAAAATGTGTGTTTCTTGAATGTTATTTCAACTTGAATTTTAATGATGTAATATTAAAAAAGGGAAAACTTTTGAGTAGAAGATCGATAGGAAATTTGTGATTTATCAGATTTTAAAAGGAAGAGACTTACCTGACTTTCAAAGCAGTCTGTAGTTGATTGTTTCCAGAGACAGGAAGATGACAAAATAATAATTAGCAATCCCTGGAATGGTGTAGTTTACTTAATAATAGGGCATTACATATTGTGATGATTTTTATAGCTATATTTGTATTTTATTCCATTTATTCTATTTACTGTTTTATATTTTCAATGTTGTGATCAATCATAATTTAATCTATTGTAAATTTCAAATTCTACCGTTAACAGTCAAATTCTGTTTATTTTTAAATTCTTACGGTTGGTGCGCTCCCATAATTACCCTTTAATTCAAAACTTCAGTTAAATTCCAGTTAATCACATGTCATTTAAATTCCCCAATGAAATGTTAAAGCGCACCAAGCAATCCCAGTTGTTGTACATAAACCTATTTAAACCCCTGATTTCACTTTAATAAAAAAAGATTGAGTTTAGATCCAGCCCAGTTTCAGTCTACTCTTATTTTTACGAACCAGGCCAAAATATCTCGCCACAAATTGGTGCCCGAAACCCTGCTTCTGCTGCACCGAACCGCCACAATTTCCAGCCTTCCGGAAGTGAGGCTCAAGCCGCCCTCACCAACTCGCCAAAGCCAAAGATTGTGTGGTCTCCTGCCAATTGACACGATGCCTGATTCTGCAACAGAAACCTATTCAACCATCGCAGCTACCCCGGTGACAACCCACCGATTCCGGAAACCCACTATCTACTATTCACGATTGGATGAGGTCCCCTGCAAGTGGTTAAAAGATTATGAGCAGATCTGATTCGATGGCTGGGACGAAACAGCATAGTTAACAAATGTTTACTTTTCCCTGGCAGGGATTGCAAAGAAGTGGTTTGAAAATAATGAACCGGCGATAACAACATGGCCATTGTTCCAGCAGCAATTCATAGCTACATTAATAACACTGTTTGATAGCTGAAAGCATGCCAGGAAGGAATTGGAGCAGAGAGCGAAGACCACCACAGAATCATCCGAGCAATATGCGCAAGATGTCCTCAATTAATGCAGAGCTACCAACCCTGACATGACTGAGTCTGAGAAGCTCCAGCATTTGATGAAAGGGGTTGCAGACAATATTTATTCTCTGCTTTTGGCGATCAGAGCCACATTCTTGGAGGAGTGTCGATACATCAAACGGATGCGTCAAAACAGGCTAACCAGCACTCAAATGTTCAAGCGTCTCCCCAATGTAGTTTCCATCGGAGTCCAACCACAATCCTATTCCCACGGTTGACAAAATGATGCCATCGAGCAGCTACAGGATCAAATTGCCGCCTGCAGCTTCAGGTTCAACAATTGGTGGTCAACGCGGTAACCAGCAATTGCACACCGCAGTCGAGACAGCCCTCCCCGCAGCTGTGCAACCCATCCCCGCCAGAGACAGCCAGCAATGCCATCCAACCCAAGGACACACCCGTCGAAGACCGGAGGAGTGGAGAATGGCCCAAGACAAGCCGATTTCTTTTTACTGCCACAGAGTTGGGATGTGATAAAGCATTGCTGCACTCGTCAAAATGCTGAGTGACCAGTCCCGCACTATCAACCCCCGCCAGAGACCCATCTACGAGGCCCCAGCCTATCAAAAAAATGTGTGTCCAACGTACTCACAGGCCTGATGCAGCAGGTCGACATTGCCGGCGAACGGCAGACGGTACTCAACGCTGTACAGACAGGAACACAACCCAGTGTCATATAAACCCCAGAGCGCCCAAAGCAGCCGTGCCTCGTCGCCTGCACCTCACGGAAACTAATCCAAGCGACAACTGGTGACAGCAGGTTTGTCGCAAATGCCATAACAGAACTTTGTTTACTTTGATGAGGAACCGACACGAGCTTTAGTGGATTCCGGCGCTACAGTAAGCTTAATTTCAGAGACTTCCATAAGAAAAGGTGTAAAGTGCTTACTTCTACGAACTTACCTATACTCCTTGGTGTGACTGGGAGACAGCTAACCATCCTAGGCAAAATGATAGGCAGACTACGATTCAATAAAAATTCGATAAAAATTTTGGACCAATTGACCATTCATTTGAATTTCTCGTAGCTGAAGACTGTAGCTTCGACATCATCTTAGGATGGGATTTCCTGCAGGCAGCCAAGATTAATAATACTGTGCAAAGCATTTGCTCCAATTGGAAAAAACCAGTGAACAAAGAAACAATGGCTCCTTACTACTTGTGCGCTGTTGAGATGACCTTGAGATGACCGTTATCCCTCCCCTGTCGGCAATTCAAATTACAGCAAATTGTTACACACTCACCAATGGACTCATTATCATAGAACCACTGCAAAAACAAGGATTATCCAATGATTTTCGTATCCCAGTGACACTGTGTGACAGGGACCATAAAACAGCCAAAATTTAGATCACAAACATAAGCAAACTCCCGACCATTTTGCCCACTAAAACACGATTAGCAAGAATCCAATCAGTGCAACCAGGATTCGTGACGTCAGTTGAAACCACGCTCCGAGCCTTCCCGGAGCAACTCCCAAGCAAAGCAGAGAAGCCGACCATTGACTCCACCCAATTAGAAGCGCTTTTAGATAGTTATTACCGTCTCAAGGTAAGCAAATCTTACAACTTTTAAAAGAACTATTAAAACACAGTACTGTGTTTGAACTGCCGAATCCTGCAATAATACCCTAAGGAGCTCCGAACACACAATTGACACCGGCGATAGTAGACCAATCAAGCAGAAAGCATACAGAGTATCCCACAAGGAGAGAAAAATAATAAAAGTTGAAATGACCTGCATGTTGGACCAAGGAGTAATTAAGCAATCACATAGTCCATGGACTTCACCTGTTGTATTAGTCAAAAAGAAAGATGGCACCTGGAGGCTCTGTGTTGATTGTAGGAAATTAAAAGCTCTGATGAAACGAGACGTGTATCCATTACCAAAAATTGATTCCATCTTAGATTCATGTGCCCTTTCCAGATACTTCTCCACCATTGATCTTCGAACTAGATATTGGCAAATTAGAATGGATGAGAAGGATCGTGAGAAAACCACCTTTGTAACACCTGACAGACTGTATGAGTTCAATGTAATGCCGTTCGGTCTGTGTAATGTGCCCGCTACATTTGAATGACTAGTAGACAACACTGTTCGTGGATTGAAGTGGTCAATCTGTCTGTGCTACTTGGATGACATCCTGATCTACTCATGAGACTTCGAGGAGCACTTGTAACGACTTGACACCGTCCTGGGATGCCAGTCTTAAGTTAAACCCCAAGAAGTGTACCTTCGCAGCTCGAGCAGTCACGGTACTAGGACAAATCATCAGCCAAGATGGGATACGTCCGAATCCAGACACCTCGCCACAGTGAAAAACTTCCCTCCGCCCATCAATCAGAAGCAAGTAAGGAGTTTCTATGGATTGTGTTCATACTATCGGAGATTCATCCCTAACTTTGCCACAATTGCAAGCTGATGAAGCGTTCTGATGAAGAAAACACAGCCATTCACATGGAACGAGGAACAGCAGCGAGCATTTGACAAACTGAAGGAAGCACTCATCACCAAACCAATCCTGACTCATTTTGATGAAACAGCCCCTACTCAACTACACACAGATGCTTCAAATTATGGGATCGGAGCTGTATTAGTGCAGATTTTAGAAGGGAAACAATATGTTATAGCGTATGCAAGCAGGACATTAACAAAAGCCGAGGAAAATTATGCCACCACTCACAAAGAATGTTTGGCAATCGTGTCGGCAGTTGCCAAATTCCGACCATACCTGTACGGCCATGAGTTCACTGTTGTCACCAATCACCATGCTTTATGTTGGCTAGTCAATCTGAAGGATCCCACTGGCAGATTAGCATGATGGTCTCTCCGACTACAAGAGTACAACATGAACATTATTTACAAATCAGGAGTTAAACATCTAGACGCCGATTGTTTATCAAGATATCCTGTCCAACCAGCCAAACAACAGCCAGACTCCATTAATGCAATCCAGCTCCTGGAGGAAGCAATTGATATCGCAGCAGAACAATGCCGAGATCCTACTCAAACACACAGAAGCACTACAGATGTCGCAACAAGCTGATAAACATGGCTACGACTAAAAGACGATATCCTCTATATAAGAAGCTATGAGCCAACCTCCAACCCGCTACTACTTGTGATCCCAAGCCATCTCCGCAGAGCTGTCATTGAAACCTGTCACTCTGATCCGACAGCCGCTCACCTTGGCGCAGCGAAGACCATCCCTTGAGTCCTCTTAAAAAATATTTTTGACCGGGCCAGAGCAAGGCTGTACGTTGCTTCGTCACCCGATGCATCACTTGTCAAACCCGGAAGAGCCCATCCCAACTCACACCTGGTAACCTTCAGCCCTTACCTGTAGTATAAATACCATTCTACCGAGTAGGAATTGATTTATACCATATTTCTCTATTAACTCTCTTCTTTTCATATTTTGTAATAGATAAATGACTCCACACCCAAAAATGTTTTATTTAAATACTAATTGCGAATTTTCGGGAACAAATATTAACGTTATTCCCTTCCTCAAGCATATTTGGAATTAACCTCTCTTCTAAGGTAACAATAGTTTTTTCATCTAAATTCTGTTCTTAGTTAATAAGTTTAGAGTTAATAATTTGAAAGTTGTCTGATTACGTGCTTAAATTAAGTAATAGAAAATTTAATTTAAAGGAAATTGAATTATTAAATAAAGGTATGTTTTTGACTAGGAACAGAATTTAGATGAAAAAACTATTGTTACCTTAGAAGAGAGGTTAATTCCAAATATGATTGAGGAAGGGAATAACGTTAATATTTGTTCCCGAAAATTCGCAATTAGTATTTAATTAAACATTTTTAAATACTTAATGATGGGTGTGGAGTCATTTATCTATTACAAAATATGAAAAGAATTGATTTGTTGGGCTGCTTCCCAAATTCCACTGCCGGCAACAGATGGATCGTGGTTGCGATCGACCATTTTACAAAGTACACAGTTACCAGAGCTCTGTCATACGCCACCGCAGCCGAAGTAGCCAAGTTCTTTGTGGAAGACATCATGTTGAAGCATGGAGTGCTGCAAATCCTTCTGTCTGACCGAAGATCGCAATTGAGGTCCATCACACTTGCCGTACGATCCACCATAAAACCTCGAGCTACCATCCGCAGACCAATGGATAATGTGAGAAGCTCAACCGAACTCTCGCAGATATGATCTCCATGTATGTGGACGGCGATCACAGCATTTAGGACGCCATACTACCTTTTGTGACGTTTGCATACAATACAGCGGTACAACAAAGCACAGGCTACATCTCGTTCTATCTCCTACATGGAAGGAACACCTGGATGCTGATAGGCACCTTATTACCAATGCAGATTGAACTGCAACAGGAGTACCCAGCCCTACTTAAAACAGCACTCGACGAGGGCATATCAGCTGGCACATATCAAATTCGAGACGCCCAACACACCAACAAGTACCATTACGATGCAGATCACCGCCCACTAGCTTTTTTCCTGGCTGATCTCATATGGGTTCACATCCCTATCCGTCGAGTCGGCCTGGCCAAGAAGCTTCTGCACTCCTGGTACGGCCCTTTCAAAGTGATCCGGCAAATTTCACCTCTGACTTACGAGGCCATAGCTGTTCTTGGATGTTCGATCAGTCGCCCGCATCCGGAAGTGATCCATATAGCTCGTCTCAAGCCATATTTAAGTGACGATGAATCAGAACTTCCGAAGGCAAAATTACAGACACCTCCGATGACAGAACTACAGATGCAAAACAACCCACGACCTGACGTAGCTGACGAAATTACTTTGCGCTCAGGTACAGCATTGACATAACTCGATCACAGTGCCTGAGGATTATTCAAAGTGATAATTAACTTTCAGTGAACTTATAGTGAACTTTGATTGAACTTCTACACATTTGCAAACATTAGTGCAATTTTTTCGAACAATTGGAGCAAAAAAAATTTTTTTTCCTCAGTGCTTAACCGGATACGATGCTACAGCTGATTTTTACTTATTGTTGTAAATACTTGTAAATAATTTTATTTTCTCTGAGCTCAGTATTTTTTTTTATTTTTCTTTATATGGCCATATATCATTTTTTTTCTTGTACATATATCATTGTTGTTTATTGTACTTCCTTATATTTTTTTTCACGTCGGAAAACCTTGGAGGGGGGATATTTATGATGATTTTTATAACTATATTTTTATTTTATTCCATTTATTCTATTTTATCCTATTTACTATTTTATATTTTCAATGTTCTGATCAATCATAATTTAATCTGTTGTAAATTTCAAATTCTGTTTGTTTATTTTTAAATTCTTATGGTTGGTGTGCTCCCATAATTCCCCTTGGGAGTCTACTCTTTATTTTTACGAACCAGGCTGAAATATTTCACCACAATATGTCAACAACAAATAACTTAATAAAACCAATAACTTTCATGAAGTAACTTCTGAAAACTAAAGCTTTATTTATTATTATTTTTTTTTATTTTTTTTTTTTTTTTTTTTTAGGAACCGGAAATTCGTGAAAAATTTCTCGCAATGAATGAAGATTTTCAAATCTCCAGTGATATGCTTTCAGTAAGTATTTTTTTTTTTTTTTGTCTAGTGATATAGTGGATACTACAGGGTGTTCCATGTAAAAAGAGGCTTGGCTTTGTGTGCTATAAACATGCAAAGGAGCATGGAAAATAATGATGTGTATATACTTAATTTTTAAAGAATATGCTAAAAATGATCGCCTTGACAATCTGTACACCTCAGTATACAGTATGTTGTAGTAGATGCTGAGTGTGCCACTTACATCTTGAGTTCATCGAATGTGTGCAGGTTGTTGTTATTCACCTTCCCCTTCAAATTACCCCAGAAATAAAAATCACAAGTTGATAAGTTCAGAGAATGTGGTGGCCACAGACTTGCTTACTTTTCATTCTTCAGTGAATTCATCGTGAATCTTGCAGGAGATGCCCTCGACATGTGGCATGTTGCTCGGTCATATTGAAGGAAGGTGTACAACTCCACTCCTCAGGAGTGAGTTGGCAGCAAAACTGTTCAAAAATGTCTAGATAGACTGCAGAAGTTACGATTGTATCGAAAAATATTGGGCTCACAAATTGTGAACCAATACTAGGTGTTCTGAGAGTCCACATGCCTGTTCAGATGAAACCAGGCCTTCTTAGTCATGAACTAATGTAAATCGATATGGCTTCAAATTGAGAGATCACAGGACATGGTGATAGCACATTTGAGACACTTTAGCTTACTGACTTAAGTTTACTGTTCACGGTTAATCCCTTGGGCATGTAATGTTCCAGGATTGGACCTTTACAGTCCCAGAAGAGAGTAAGCATCACTTCGCTGGCTGACTGAGTTGTGCGTTATTTTTTTGGTTTTGGCAATGATGAAAGTCTTCACTCTTTACTTGCTCGCTTAGTCTCAGGCCGGTAATAGTGGACCTAAAATTTGTCACCAGTGACCATTAGTCATAAAAAGTCATCTCCTTCAGCTAAATAACATCGCAGCAGTGTTTCATAAGCATCCACACGAAATTCTTTGATTTCAGGGGGAAAGTTGTTTTGGTACCCATGTAGTGGAGACTTTGCTGTACTTCAGTACGTCGTGAATCATGTGGTGCGCCGAGCCATGCTAATCAGCACTATTTCAGCCACCTTATTGATTATTATCTGCCAGTTTTCCCATATCAATATTTCCACTGCAGTGATAATGTCAGGCATAGTAGCTGTGTTATGCTGGCCGGAGTGAGCTGCATCAGTCGTACTTGACATCCCACTTTTAAACTTCCTGTGCCACTCATAAATTTGCTGAAGTGAGAAACAACTAGCCCGTTACTGTGTTTGCATCCTGCGATGAATCCCTGCAGGTTTTTCACCCTCACTGCCCATAAACCAGATAACTGTACACTGCTCGTCTTTGGCTTCTAAGGGCGCAGCCATCTTGGCTTTGGCTTGATGATGTCACAGTCGGCGCTCAGAGAAGCAAATACAGAAACAGCAGTTGCAAGATGGTGGCACCTCTGAAGGAGTATACACCATTAGCTGGGAAAGTGATATTGATAGTCTTCTGGGATTGCCAAGACAAGACACACTGCTCACCACATTCCAGCCTCGTGGAGACACCGTAACGTCCGACTCCTGTTGTAAAATCTTCAACAAACTTCATGATTCCATTCAACAGAAGCGACCAGGCCTCCTCTTTACACACAAGAACATTTATTTCTTCATTATAAACATAATATTTCACAGAGTGGAATTCTCCTTCTTCAGGCTTTCATTTATTTTTTGAGCAGTTTTAACAACAATAAATCTACAATGATGTTGAATCATCTTATTACAAACACAACATTACACCAATATGCTATTGCAAACTAACAAAAGATAAATCAACAATGAATAATCTTATGCTATTAATAAAATAAATATGTGAAATAAAAATTATTATTGAAATTTACAATTTTTCCCACCGGACTTTCCTAAACTTGTCGATCATAAATTTGCTTTTTGGCATTTCTTTTTGTTTATTAATACATTCAAAGCTGTTTATAATGCTTGCCTCTATTATAAATCTTGATATTCTTTCTGTAGCATCGTACAAAATTTCTACTAGAGGGGATCTGGATTATGATTGGACTTCAGGCAATGGTCAGCCCAATCTGATATTTGCATATGTTTATATTTGAAATAGAACAGAAATTTTCGTTTTTTAGATTGACTAATGTTATTTCATTAGATTCACACACTTGAGTAATCTCTTTTGTGATTTTAATACCATATGGAATTTTTAAAATGTTCTTGTATTCTTTTTTTGTTTTGTTTTTATTCTTCCTTACCCTTTAGAAAATAACTGTTAATTATCTTATTGATGAATCTCTTTGGATAATTCGTTTAATTTTAACTTTTATTTTACATTTTTTATCTTGCTGTCCCATTTTTTACTGTCCATTGTATTATTAATAACACTATTTTTCAGTTATGCACTACTGCTCTCTCTACACTTACACAATGTGCTGATTTGAAATTAACCATATGTTTGCTTCTAAACTCTAAAGTGAAGCTGTTATTAATAACAATAAAACCTAAGAAATGTATTTTACTCTTCTTTCTCACAAGTGAATTTGATCTTTGTATTTATAGAATTAACATATGTAAAAAATTGCATAAATTGTTTTACTGACACATTCCAAAACAACAAAGAAATCGTCATATTTATTTTTAACCGACCTTAGTACTTTCTCAGTTCTAATTTACTAATATATGAGTCAGTAAGTAACTTAAAAATTGAAGTAGCAACTTACAGTTTTGAATGAGGTGCCTGAAGCTATCATCACTAGATGGCAATATCATCTAGGTGTAACATGATGCCTGACAATCGATGTGCACAAAAGCAAAACAGAGAAGCAGCAGTTGCAAGATGGTGGCACCTCTGAATGGGTATACACCATTTAAGATGACACCATCAGCTGGGAAAGTGATGTTGACAGTCTTCTGGGATTGACAAGACACACTGCTTACCACATTCCAGCCTCGTGGAGACACCATAACATCTGACTCCTACTGTAACACCTTCAACAAACTTCATGATTCCGTTCAACGGAAGCAACGAGGACTCCTCACCAAAGGCGTGTTGCTGTTGCACGACAATGCTCGTCTTCATGTTGCCATGAAGACCAAAGAGACTCGAACAAAATTCAGTTGTAAAGTCCTCCAACCACATATAGCCCCGACCTTGCTCTGAGCGACTTCCATTTGTTTGGTCCCCTTAAACGATATCTTTCGTGGGAACGCTTCTCTGACGATAATAACAATAGAATAGAAGTAGAATAGGAAGTCACTGCTTGGTTCCTACAGCAGCCTAATGACTTCATGCTGTTGGTTTTCAGAGCCTCGTGAAAAGATGGGAGAAGTGCCTACATGTGGAGGGGAACTACATTGAGAAATAAACGTTGTTTTCATATCAGTAACTTTATTCGTTGCATTTCTTTTCAGTTTTAAACTTACTTACTCTCCTTCGTGTAAATTACATAAGCTTCCAGATACAAAGCTCCCCTTTGGAAACCCTATGTTATGTGTCTATATATTGTATCTTCAAATTTAAAATAACGATTTTTACATACAATTTCTAGAAGTTCCATAAAAAACTAGACTCATTATATTCCTGTAATAATTCTTTGTTTTTTATGATTAATTCTTTACTATTATTAAAGAAAATTAAAGAATTATTACAGGAATATAAAATGAGTGAAGATTTTTTTTTTTATGGAATTTCTAGAAAAATTGTGTGTAACGAGTGTTATGTTAAATTTGAATGTTATGTTCAATATTCTTTCATTAATTTTCCATCTTCAGCCATTGAACTTAGTTCTTGGTTCTTTCTGATCCCTTCTTATATGGTTATATGGGTCATTCCACAGAAAACGTATCTTTTAAGAGACAAAAATGTTTAAAAAAAAATTGACAAACAAATCTGAAACTTATTTTCTAAGCAGTATTATTGCTCCTATGAATTATAAAATGAATTGTTACATTGTTTCTTCTTTTTTCATGAAATAAGGAATAAAATAAAATTTTGATATGAACGGAGGATACACAACTGTAACAGAGTATAAGATACAGTAATGAAATCTACCATATTTTAAAAGCATAACTCATAATTTAAGTAAAATTTCAATTTATTCTGAAACTGAGTGGTTAAACAGAACATTAACTTATCGCAAAATAGCAGAAAAGAAATTTACCGATAATAATAAACAAATATTCCAATATCATAAATATTTTAAATTAATTATTGAGATAATGATAATAAACAATATAGTACATATACTAAATCAATTATTGAGACTCATAGTATTTAAATAAATGATTTTGTACCCTCTGTTACGAAATTAATATTCTCCATTCAATGTTAATGTAACGGAGGATACATTCTGCAAAATTTCCCTAGTTTGTCATGCTTATTGTGAGGTTAGCTCGTGAACATCCTTTAAAATGTAATTGAATCGTATTTAAGAATAATTTCAACAAGTTCTATGTATTTTCTCAATGTTATTTATTTGTCTTAAGTTGAGAACGGAGGATACACAAAGATGAGAACCGTCTTGACAATCCTGAAGAAACTGTTAGATAGAATGTAGTTAAACCATACTATTTTACTCCAAACACAAGACAGAGCTAAAACAAAGTGGCGTCTTTTCCTCCTTCATCCACTCTTTGTGAATACTATTGCCATCTAATGGGAATTTGTTAAAATATCTTCAGAACGGAGAATACAGGGAAAGTCTGTGACAACCTTTCAAAACTGAAAACATATGTTCAAGCTAACATTTTCTCATTTTTTTTTTTTATGTCAAACTGCAGTTCACCTTTTAATGTAAGAAATACAATGTGACTCACTTATTCAATATTTCCTTAAATGCATGCAATAATTAACCACCCTTCTGACGAAGCACTTGTGACACGTAACGGAGGTATACATATCTTCACTGTTGTTTAAAAATTTAATAGAAATAAAATGAAAGAACAAAGAATACCAATGTTCATATCTTCCTTGGTTTGTATTGCTGTTTATATCCACTGAAAGAAGAACTTTGAATATTTCTTAAGTAAATAAGTGCCTTGTACTTAAAAAGGTACATTTTCTGTGGAATGACCCATATACGAGTAATTTTCAGAGCTTTGACAAATTGAGAAATAAAGAAGAAAAACAAAGGTTCCACAAAATTCTGAAAATATTAAGTGTTTAGCATTTTATTCTATTTAACATCTTATGATCAGCAAATGGTCTAACAAATATTTGTTTTTTTTTCCTACTTTGGGGGAAAAAATAAAAACAAAAACCCTTAAATTGAATTTAAGCTGCCAGAGTAATGGTGTCATCTTTTAAACAATAAAGAATAGATAAAGGAAATGTATAGAGCAGTAAATGATCTCATGTTAATTTGAGAAAAAAATTGTTTTTTCCTGTAAAGCGCATTACAAGCTTTAGTAGGCATATGGAAAGTTGCTGCTCTGTCTATATCATTATAGAGTGAAATCAGTGATAATAAAGATATCAAATTTGAGACCTTATTAAACAACTTTTTTGTGATTAAATTTTTCATCCTGTACATGTAGGTTTATATTTTCTTATACAATCAAAAATGATTTTATATATATATACTCATGGACAAAAAAATTAGCGCACCAAGAAATAATGGCGTGATCGTAACGAAACTTGCAGTGAAGGTACATGTCGGGGAGATATGCAAATGATTAGAAATGCAGCGTGATTGCGCATTACGTATAGCCGGTAGAGGGCGTTGAACATCGTACTCTGTGGAGTATAAAACAGGTAACCAAAGCTTGTTTGAGTGTGCTGAATCATTTACACAGGAAGAGCTGAGGTAGACATGCCATTATGCCGTGTTCGAAGACAGTATATGCAGTTGTCGCAGTTTGAGAGAGGGAGAATCGTCGGGATGATGGAAGCTGGGTGGTCAGCTAGGCGAGTAGCTCGTCAATTAGGCCGCTCTGATTGTGTTGTGAGGAGGTATTGGGACCAGTGGACCCGAGAGATGTCATGTACACGAAGACCAGGCTCAGGACGCCCTCAACAGACCAGTCGTCGAGAAGACCGCCACATAGTCAGAAATGCACGCGTACAGCCAACTGCTTCATCAGCTGCCATCCAGTCACAGGTAGCACCTTCACTAGGGGCCTCTGTGTCTTCTCGACCCATACGAAGGCGCCTGGCTGAAGGACAGTTGGTATCGCGGCGCCCATTACGTGCGCTGCCCTTGACGCCCACCCATCGACGCCTCCATTTGGAGTTTTGCCGCGCACGAGGAACTGGACTGCAGCGGAATGGAACCAGGTCGTCTTTAGCGACGAATCCAGATTCAATCTCGGCAGTGATGACAATCGTGTTCGTGTGTGGAGAGCCCGTGGTGAACGCTTCAATCCTGCCTTTGCTGTACAGCGACACACCGCTCCCACAGCTGGTGTGATGGTATGAGGTGCCATTGCCTACAATGCACGGTCACCCCTAGTATTGTTCCGTGGCACCATGACAGCCCAGCGGTATGTTCATGAAATCCTGCAACCACATGTGTTGCCACTCATTCAACGGCTCCCAGGAGCCATTTTTCAACAAGACAATGCTCGGCCTCATACGGCAAGGGTGTCACAAGACTGTCTCCGCACTGTTACTACCCTTCCTTGGCCTGCCCGATCCCCAGATTTGTCTCCAATCGAGCATATCTGGGATCATTTGGGACGACGAGTTGGGCATCCCACCAGTTTGAACGAACTAGAGGCAAGGTTACAGCAAATATGGAACGAAATGTCTCAAGACATCATACAGAACTTGTATGACTCAATGCCCGATCGTATCGCATCGTGCATTCGCGCTAGAGGGGGTCCAAAGGAGTATTAACTCCTCCGTTCTTTTGCCTTTTTCTTTGATTTTCTTATCATTTACTTATATCAAAGTAGTCATTATGTATGTAAATTTTCGTTTCATTTGGACGACTCCTTCTTGATGCGCTAATTTTTATGTCCATGAGTGTATATTTTTGTATAATTTTCAAGTAGAATATGGCTACTGGGTTCAAATCTGCTATGTGTACCCTTCAAAAATGTTTGCTCTCCCTCCTCCCTAAGTTTACACCCCTTAGACTGGAATTGGGTTTTCATTGTTCTTGTATTATTCTGGGATGCATGTGAACCTCCACTCCAGATTTGGTAAAGCTCTGTTAAGAAATGGTGACATTGTTTCAAGACAAACAAACATTCAAATAAACAAATGATGAAGCTTATTATATAGTCTAGGAATCCGGTAAAAGTGGATTCTCCGAAACCATGACTGTTTTCACAAGCAGCGAGCAAGTGTGTGACACAGTTGCGGGGGGGACCTGGGATTTTCAGGGTTGCTATATGACATCCGATTCACCCACATCGATATAAATGAAAATGGGAGTATCCTCAATACTATACCTACGTACCAATTTGGTATGTTTAATGTACATGTGCAGAAAATAAAATGATTGAATTTCTGAACGATTCCATGATTTAATGGACAGAAAGAACTACGTAAAGTGATCAGGTCAATATGGCATTGCCCCACCTCTGACCTGAATACAAGCTGTTGCCGATTGTGGCATTGATTACTACAGTTGGCAGATGGTGTTCTGTGGGATTGATTGCCAAACTTCATCCAATTGGCGGGCGGATTCGTCGACATTCTGGGATGGTCGCAACGCCCCAACACATCCCAAATGAGTTCAATAGGAGAGAGATCTGGCAGTTTGGCTGGGCAAGGAAGTGTGTTGCAACCTCAAAGACAATCAATTATGAGGTGTGCCATGTGTGGCTGGGCACTATCTTGCTCAAAAGTAAGCCCACAAAAGGAACGGCAAGACAGTGGGTCATAGAAATTCATCAACATACTGCTGTGATGTGATGGTGCAACAGAGGACTACCAAGAGGGTCTGGCAATCAAACGAAATGGCACCCAAGACCATACTCCCTGTTGTGAGGCCATGTGGTGTGCGATAGTACAAGTGGAATCCTGACGTTTATCCTGATGTCCGGACCGTCAAGACACTTCTGTGCTGGTAGTCGAGGCTCAGTTCAAAATGGAACTCATCACAGACAATTCACCCCCAATCAGCACAATTCCACATAAGATTCAATATAAGTTAAAAGATTCTCTGAGTTAGTTTCTTCATATAATCAGATGGAGCTAGTTCAGTTCTCTGAAAAGCACTTATTTAACTTCATATATTACAGTGCAAAAATGCAGAGAATAAAATTGAATTGTAACTTACTTGCATATTAATTAACAGATGTTACTAATAATGTGCTCTGTTTTCTGTTTTATTTCAATTTTGCTTAAAAATCTTAATAAAATGATAACGATTTAATTGATTATTACTTCAGCTGGACTGTGAAGAGTTTAAAGATATTGAAGAAATATTCCATTCAACTTTGTTAGAAGAATATCGGGTAAGTCTCTTTCATTATTATTATTCTAAATTTTAATGAATGTGTCAATAATGATGATATGTTCTTCTAATTTAAAATTTTGTATTGTTTTTTTATTTAAAAAAAAGAGTGCATTGATATTACATTGGGGTAAATAAATGATGTACTTTAATTGCCATGTTGAAATCGTTCTAACTCAAACATACAGAATTTCATCAATTTGTGATGTCACTGTTGTTAATAGTACATTGCTGTAACTCAAAACTTGTCTTGGTAGAGACTTATGTAACTCAGAAGGTAGAGACTTGTGTGACTTTCAAAACAGTCTAGTCTACTTAACTTTTTCCAGAGACAGGAAGATGACAAAATAATAATTAACAATTATTAAATCCCTGGAATGATGTAGTTTATAATAATGGTGTCTTTTACTTAATAATAGGGCATTACATATGTCAACAGCAAATAACATAATAAAGCCAATAATGTTTAAGATGTAACTTCTGAAAACTGAAGCTTTATTTATTGATTTATGTAATTTTTTTAATTTTTTTTTTAGAAACTGAAAGCTGATCAAGAAAGTTTAGCAATTATGGAAAAAAAATTGGAAGACTACGATGATTTGCCTCCAGTAATTATTATTATTATTATTATTATTATTAACTAGTGAGATAGTGAATAATGCAGGGCATCCCATGTAAAAGTAGTTTGGCTCAGTGTGCTAGAAACATGCAAAGGAGCATGGATAATAATGATGTGTATGTACTTACAACAGAAGATGCTGAAAATGATCACCTTGGCAATCTGTACACCTGTGTGCATGGTTCAACGTGTTCTAGTAGACTCTTTGAGTGGCACTGCATATGTTTTCCTTCAGTTCATCCAATGTTGAGCAGGTTGTTGCATACACCTTGCCCTTCAAATTGCCCTAGAAATAAATATCACAAGTTGATAAGTCCAAAGAACGTGGCGACCACAGATCCTTTCTTACTGTTCGTTCTTCACTGAATTCATAGTGAATCTTCCGAGAGATTCCCTCGAAGGAAGGGTACTACTACCACTCCTCAGGAGTGAGTTCACACCAAAACAGTTTTAAAATGTCCAGATAGATTGCAGAAATGACAGTTATATCGAAAAATATTGTGCTCAGAATCTGTGAACATGATACCGCATACCAAACACCAACTTTGAGATAACACAACAGTTCTCGGTGAATCACGTAAGGATAATATACTGTATAACATAACATGGTATGGGAGGTACTTAATAGTCCCTTACACTGCGGCCTCATAAGCCGCAATGTCATTCAGTCCTGCGTAAGTCCTAAGATTTTACTTATCTGTAGTATTTTATGCAGGGATAGTGACAAATAGCTTGAAGGACTGGGAAAACCCATTCCTAGCATATTGTGTCTAGTGCTAGCAATAGCCTCACACTCACTTAGGATGTGTAATGCTGTTTCATCAGCTTGTCCACATCTCCTGCAAGTAGGATTTGAAACAATCTTTAGGTTAAAAAGATGTTTCATTAAATGACAGTGCCCCGTAAACAGCCCTGTCAGTAGTCTAGTCTGGTTCTTATTTAAGAATTAAATGTTGTTTTAATGTGCGGATATAAAGTGAAGAAATGTTCATTATCGCCGACGCATAAGTCACATGATAAATCTTCTCTAAAAAACCTTTAAAAAAATTTATTTTTTTAAAAAAAAAACTCTTAAAAATCCCTTAAAAAACATCTTTCTAAAAAACATGATAAAGGAAACTACTAGTTTCAGCTTCTAAAAGCGAAGCCGCCTGCTGGTAAAAGTAATAAAGAGATGAGGGAATATAAAGCCAATTTGAATTCTTTAACTGCTCGGCGAAAGAATGCCGGGATAGTGAGCATTTTCATGGTGTGTTATGGGGGGAGGGAACTGTTGAAAAATGCGAATGGGGTTGATGTTTATTATTTCTTTTTCTTTTTATTTTTCTGTGTAAACCATAATGCTCGATGTTTTGGACAGAGAGGCATTCATTATAAGAATTTTGATTGGCGAGAAAATGAAATGTTTCTTTGCATTTACGTTGAAAAGTGTTGTTTTCTTTTTCCAATATTGACACTCGGGAAAAGTGCAAGGTGTGTCCGGTGGAAAGAGTGTTAGATGCCGTATTGTAGTTGAGGTCCTTTTGCCTGAGCGCATAGCGGTGTTGGTACAATCGGCTTTTTAATCTTTGCATTGTTTTTCCAAACAGTTCTTATTTAATTTAATAAGTTCCATGGCTCTTTTACTCAAAGGTTCAGTAATGAAGAGCTCTTGAGTGTTTCTGCCCTGGAAGATTACTTCACTAAATCTTTGACTGATTCCTTACCTTGGTTGCTATTGCAGGAGGTGGTTGTCTGCATCTGTAGAACATCCAATCCAGCATTCTGGAAGAACATGATAGAAATGGGAGGGAGCATGGAAATGGAAAATGAAGTCATTGTAATCACTGTCCAAGATTGGAAACAAACCGTTTTCAAACATGTCGTGGGTTGCCAATTTCCAAGTCAACACCACCAAGCAACATGAACAAAAACTTGAACACCTGCCTGTTGACGCTAAGCATGCAATACAATTCTTCACTGGACACAAACGACATTACACATCTTTGAAGCACTACCATTATTTTATGCCTACCCTGAATACTCCTATAATTCATTCTTATTTCCAGTTTATTTTCTGTATTAACATAAGATTTAGATTAAAATGTGTGTACTTTTAAGCATCTTTTAAAGTATCCTTTGCATTAAAATCATTTATTATCGATTTCAATGAGATGTAATGGAAAGTGTAATGAGAAAGCTTATAATCTTAAAGTTGTATTTGGGTAAAGTGTTACAAATATCAGGAGGAAACTCCCAGTAACCCAGAAAGAAAATACAGGAGCAAAGGAAGAAGAGGTTACAAAAATAAAGAAGAAAAAAAAGATACAGCAGTTGTCTTTTTGAGAAAAGGCATTTCACTAATTAAAATTTAGTCCTCCATAAATTTATTCCCAGCTGCTGTTATTTAATATTTTTTGTTGTATTTTTTTCATATCTAGTTTTAATTCCATAGAAAAATTATTATTATTATTTTTTTTATGGAAGTAAATGCTATTATTTTCTCTATCCCTTTGTAAAAATATTTTCATTAACTTAGATTTTAATTATTTATATCTCCGTAGGATCTTGATTATCTACAAGCACGGGTTGAAAATATGAGAGAAGAAGTGGTATGTATTTTTTAAATACTACTTTGGATATTATTTGAATACCTATAAAATTAATATAGTAAACTTCCTCTTAACCGGCCTCGAATCAACTGGCCATCGGTTTAACAGGCTGTTCACCTGCTGCACTGAGACTGGCATGGTTTCACACACTCAGCACAGACAAGTCACTGCCTGTTTTTTCGTTTGAAATGATTGTTTTACCATATCAATTAGTCTCACAGTTGGTTTATTTATTAAGTTGAAGTCGAAGGTCAGTCATAAAAATGCAATGGAAGCATTACAGCTGGCAGTGCTGTACATCAAATAACAGCGAGAATCATCTGCAATTGACATAATGTTTATGAAAAAGTGGCATGACTTTGCTTTAAAAAAAAATCCATGCAAAATAAGAAGCAGAAGCAATCACAGATGTTGTTTTTCCTTAGATGTACAGTACTGTACAGTTTTCTTTTATTACTTTAGCAAATATGTGTGTTTGTTTTGTAAATTTATATCTAGGACGAGAGAAAGTTTTTGGTTACTAAGATATGTGCTTGTGACAACAAGTATATGAGTGTATACTGTAACTTGTACGTACTGTAAGTAGATAAATTTTTATTTTGTAAAATTCTGTAATCTTTTATTACTTTTATTGACATTTTTTATATAGTTAAACACTAGAAGTACATTTAATTTAGTTAAAAGCTAATTTAAATGAATTTTCAGTGTAACCTACCTAGGGTCCGGTCCCAAGCTGTTTGGTTAAGACGAAGTCTACTGCAATGGAAAATGATAATTCACTATTCCGAAGTTTTTATTACTTCTAAGTTAATGACAGTATACGAATAAATACAGAATGAAATTTATTTTTGTTACCATAAATCAAATAAAATGTGTGTTGATATCTATTGTCTTTAGATGTCACATTAGATACGGTTTATAAAATTTATCTTACATATCAGTGAAAGTTATTGACATCTCACAAAGAAATGGTTAGGTTTGTCAGATCGAAACCTCCCTTAAAATTTTTATTATTTATTCAGGACCTTAAGTAGTTGATGTATACCAAATTTTAGCTGCTTTTTTGCACAGAAAGGGGGTTAAAAAAATGCTAAAATTACAAGAAATAGTGATGTGACGTCATTCTATCTCTTGCTGCCCGCGACACTCAAGGTCAGAAAAACAGACGGGCGCTGCACAGCAAAATACTTAATTTATAAAATAATGCTAATATAATAAAAGTAAAAATACTTTATATTATAAAATAGAAACAACTGAAAAGTATGGATACATTTGTATTTTAAAAGAAAGTAGTTTTATTAAAAAAAAAATATTACAATTAAAAATTTATATGATGCTAACTGCAAACAATTGGAATATTGTAAATTACAAATAAAAATAATGGCAATAAATCAAATAATAAAGAAATTAGCGAAAAATAAAGGAATAGAAAATGTTTTAATTACAAATAGACAATACTTTCGTAAAGTTTAGAAAACATTACTACATGTAATTGTAATAAGAATGTTTTGGATATTAGTCTTATGAACAAGTATAACTCGATGGTTTTGTAACCCAAATTATATTTGAAATTACAGCAATAATCGAAAATAGTGGAAATAAAAATTCCATGGGTGTAGATAATGTATCAACAACAGATACAAAAATATCCAATAATTAGTTTGCACATATTTAAATATGTCTATTCTTGAATTTACTTTCTTCTAAAATTTGTTTGTACATTCATTTTAAGAATTTGTCTTTTTATATTTATTTTCTGGATATATGTGGCATAAAATTTGGTGAACATCTGGGAAGGAATAACTCTGGAAGATTAGAAGGAAAACTGAATTTGTGTAGAGTTTACAAGGAAGATTAGTAAACTATGTAATGAGATCGTTATAGTGTTTTATTCTTCTTTTAACTTTTCATATTATATCCACGATTAACTGTTAACGGGCCATAGATTAACAAATGGACATAAATGTTCAAAAACGTATTTTACTTAAACTTGTTTCATTTTTTTCAAATATAAAATTAATTTCGTGGAAGCGCATTTAAAGAAATTAATTTCTTTTAAAATACAAATGATGCCACACTTTTCATTTGTTGCTTTTATTTTTCTAATAATAATGTAATTAGTAGTAAATTAAACATTTGCTGTGATTTCAGTGTTTAGAATTATGTTAGTTCCACAGTCTTAAGATTTTAAAATGTTTTCTTAAGTTTAGAAATTTTCCATTTTTATTTAAAATATTTTCGATTCCCTTATGTTTTGCTAATTTCTTTAAGTTATTATTCGATTTATTGTCATTATTTTTATTTGTAATTATATTTATAATATGCTAATAGCTTACAGTTAGCATTACATAAATTTTTATTCAATTTTTTAATTGTTGTTTTTTTTTCTTTATTTTTTTTTATATAAAATTACTTTCTTTTAAAATGCAAATGTAGGCAAACTTTTCAGTTATTGTTTGTATTATAAACAGTAATTATATTAGTATTATTTCATAAATTAAGTATTTTGCTGTGCAGCGCCCGTCCGTTTTGTCTGACGTTTTGAGTGCTCGCGGGCATAATGACGTCATGCGTGGCTCACAAAGAGTGACGATGTCACATCACTATTTCTTTAAACTTCAGCATTGTTTTTAACCCCCTTTCTGTGCAAAAAAGCAGCTAAAATTTGGTATACATCAACTACTTAAGGTCCTGAATAAATGATAAAAATTTCAAGGGATGTTTCGATCTGACAAACCTAACCATTCCCTTGTCAGTAACAAAATTAAATAACAGGTTACAAAGCAATTAAAAATTGGAAAATAGAAATCTTCATTTATCAGAATTCACTGTTAGTTGACTTGATGTGGAGGAGTGACAAAGGAAAAACCGAGTTTTGCATCTTTTTATAAGGCCAAATTTAATTAAAAAAATAAATAAAAAGTTTTTGATACCACAGGATAAATTGGGTAATTAGAAATTATTATTTTGTTTGAAAGCAACTATACAAATAATAATCGGCAGTATATATCGTTGCTATAAAGTATGAATACTTGGATTTCTGAACAAATTAATTAATACAAATATTTTGGGTGTTGATTAAAGAGAAATTATATAATGAAATGTGCTTTATTTAATGGTTTCTTATATGTAGGGAAGAATAGGAATGATGCAAAAGGTTTTGGATAATATCTGTTTAATTGGTAGAGTTTGTTTACAGTATTAAATTTTTTAATATTTTTTTTGTTGGCGGATTTTTGATTGTTCTTTGCATGTTCCCTTTGCAATAGAATGTATGTGATTTTTTTTTTTCTAGTAGTTCTCCTGAACTTCAACAGATTAGAATTTACGTAAGCTCAGTGAAATCAATAA